>VXBJ01005845.1:369819-393359 GCA_013400055.1 Nycticryphes semicollaris
TGTATATTTAGTTCCTTGGGAATAAAAAGGTTGTGAGGGAGTGGGAAAGGAGGGAAGAACAGGACGTGGATCTTTTCGTCCATGTGAGCTGGGCTCTGGGGATAGGCTCTGGCCCCGGTTAGGATGTAGGATCATCCAAAGGTCGTTGTTTATAGTCATCTTATGCAAGGAGGGCTGGGCTGCATGTCCTTGGGGACGGGCATCCACTGCAGCCTGGAGCAGAGTGTCCTTGGCTCTGTGTCAGCGTGGAGGGTTTCCAGTGTTGGCTGGTACAGGTCAGGTCTTGCTGCCCATTTGAGATCTGTCTTGGGCAAAGGGAGCACAGTGTTGCACTAATCATAGAGAAACCTTTCAGGAGTGGCTGGATGGGAAAGGGAAAGGACAGGGAGAGAATGAGTCATTCTACTGGGGCCAGGGCAGCTACTTTGGCTGTGCAAGTGTACTGCTGGTGCCTGGAGGTAAGTCAAGGTTTTGGAGTGTGTACGCTATGCTGACTCTTCCAAGTACTCCCCAGTCTTTGGGATCTTGGTAGCATCTTTCCCTTAGTAAGAATCATTCTCCAGCTTTACCCTTTGCTCATTGCCTGTTGGTGGTTTATGGCAGTGGAGTGAGTAGGAAGCACCTCTAGAACGTGGTGAGTTATGCCTAATACATTTGAGTGACCATGTCTACACCTCTTGGTCAACGCATGCCAGCAGACCTGCTGCTAAGAGAGAGGCCTGGAACCTCTAGGCATCCTGTGGCCACTGTCTGGGTGTTGGTTTATTTTCTGTTTTGCAGCCTTTCCTTGCAAGGAGCTGCTCAGCCCATTTTCCCAGGATCCAGACAGCAGCCACAAAAGCCTAGACTGGGACTTGTCATAAATCCAAAGACAATAATGGAGACTTCAGAGTCCATAATCATTGCAGATATTCCTGTTTCTAAGTCTGATATTTAAGGCAATGCCGTTTTGCAGGACCATTACACAGACACTTTCCCTCTCCCAACCTCCCTCCCTCTCTCCTGCCTCAGTGAGCTCTGGCACCTTCTTGGTCTCGCTCCTGTCCCTGATGCTCAAATGGTGGTGGTGAGGAGTAGCCCTTGGGAAATGAAGGGGTTTATTGTTACCTTCAACTTACTCTGAAAAGCTGCCTCCAGATTAATGAGAGCTCTTATCTCCTGATGGCTGTGACTCAGGCTTTTACCCTGATTGCTTTAATGAAGTTGCTGGATGGAGCTCAGCGCTTGGAGCTCCTGGGAACACCTTCAGAGTAGTGACCCAGCTGAAGGGTCCATCCAAGCTGGCCCTTGGCTGGTTTGTATGCTGAAAGGTGAGACATTATGGGTGTCAGGGCTGTCTGTCCCCTGGCATCCACCTGGTACTGCAGCAGATGCCCTGTTACTGGCACTCAAGTTAGGGCAGGTTGGGGTGGGGTACCAACCTGTTGCCTGGTGTAGGGATGACCAATGTCCCATGGATTGCAGGGCAGGGGACACCATGACCACCTCAGTAGAGGTGGCAGTTTGAATAAGCATCACAAAATCGTGCATCCCCTTGCCTCCTGGTGGGTTGGGTGCTCTCCAGCTTGTCCCAGCGCTGGGAATGACTCCATGACGGCAGGGGTTAGTCGTGAGGACATCGGCCCACAGCATCCCACTGGCACTGGTCTGCTGGACTGGTTTGGGAGGGAAGGAGCGTGGTGAGGACTGGGGTTGGGACTTCAGTCTTTCTTCCATTTGGTTATTGGAAATGCGAATGTGGGCAAATATGAAAAGGATGGATTTATTTATTATTATTTTTGAAGCATGGTCAGTTTGCCAGGGAGGAGAAAGGAGGCGTAGTCTGGGAGTCTCTGCCAGCCTTCAGGATGTTTGGACCACTGCTCACATTGCGGTGCTGGGTGTCCCCTCCAACAGAGACGCCAGAGCTGGCTGCAGTGGCTCCCAGCTCCCTCCTTCAGCCACTTTTACTAATTTACCGTCTTCTGTAGCTTTTTAACCAATATGTTGCAACACCACCCATCAGAGCGTCTCCTCAAGCTGAGACTTAAAGGCTTCATGATTTAATCACCTAGTCCCCAGTCACTGAGACTGGTCGCCCACCTGAGTCACTCCCGAGGTGCCCTGCGTGGGTGCTGGGAGTCGTGACTCACGGGCTTGATATCTGGGTGCTTACAGCTTCCTACACCCCATGTAGAGATGATGCTACATTTGCTCTTCGCCCTTTCCAGCTCTGGCACTCACCAAGCCAGCTCCAAAACTGGTAGCACAGGGCAGTCCTGGGTCTGCAAGACCATCTGCATCGTACTTTTGCCTTCTGGGTAATCATTTTAAGGTGTTTTAGAAATATAAGTGAACCAAATCGAATCTGTAGTCCTCTGGGAGGTACAGAGAAGAATTATTTCTCTCCTTCCTCCTCCCCTTCTGAAAGGAAACTGGAGCACAGACCGAAGGCAAAAGCTGCAGAGAGACAGTCATACAGTCTGCTGGGCTGGATACCCTGTATTTTATGCAATTTTCTGTACAAGTATGAAATTAATATAAGGGATGTAAAATATACTGGTCTGATCTGGAAACATTTTGCTGAGGGTCAGTGGTTATATAAACCAAAGTGTAATGGAGAATCAGAGCTAAAACCTTTCTAGAACTGCATTATAGGGACTGGGGAGCTGGGATTTTGAATTAATCTGTGGATTTTATGTTTTTCTATTCTTAGTCCCAACTTGGCTTTTGCGTTTTTGTTTTTCTGGTAAATGAGGGGCTTGCTGTGTGGGTCTCAGTGTGTCTTTGTAGCTTACTGTGTGTCAGTGAAATGCTGCTTTGAAAAGCTTTGGTTAATGTTAGAGTCCTGAACTTGCATTTATGCCCCAACTTTTTCCATAACTCAGTTCCTAGCACTGTTGGCACAGTTCAGGAGGGTGTTGAGACAGCACGTTACCAGCATTACCTTCGACTCGTGATTTGTGTTGAACCATGCAACCTATTGGAACTTCTTTTGAATGGTGTTTGTGAAGTGAGAAAAGGGGTTTATTTGTGCATAAACGATTCGTAACCTGAGCCAGGGTAGCATAAGAGTCCTGCTACAGCAGCATATTGTTGTTATATTTATGTCTAGGTATTTATATGTAGGTATCGCTACAAGTTTGGTTTATTGGTAAAAGAAAGGTGTGAAACCTCAGGGCACAAGCACAGGGAGGGGATCCAGCAACCCTGACTTTTCTCTTAGGTTGGATGACCTGTATCATCAGGAAAGGTGCTTTTAAAGTTTCCTGCCTTCATCTCTCCAGCTGTAAGAGGGGATCCAAATTTCTTGGGCTGTTTTGAAGCTGTTTGTGTACTTGCAAAGCCCCACCAGCGTGTGTAGCATCACTAGCTGCCTGCCTTGCCAGTGAATTCCCCATCTCAGCCCCAGGTTTTTGAGCCTGTGGGGCGACTTGATGCACTTTGGGAGCACCTTGTTATTGAGGATGGGATAGAGATGTCCTGCTCTGACCCTGCAGCAAGAGTGCAGCTCCCTTCCCCTTCTGCTGTGAGACTTTTAGCATTAATATACAGTGTATATGCACCCTGTAAATACATGGAGAACATCCTTCTTGTCCCTATAACTGAGCCTTTCATTCACTAAAATGCATCCACCTCTGTTATGGATGACAGCAGCTATTCAGTGGCATCGTGGATGGTGGGTTCAGATAAACCAAACCCAGGTGGCCCTGTGGTAACATGGCCAAACACGCTCATTGCACTTGAGTTGGGCCAGAAAACCGCCGTGAGCATCCTGCTGCCTGTTGACAGGGGTCTGGGAAGCTTTAAGGCCTGTGAGAGGTTAATGCTGTGTTGGGTTTCCAAGGGCTCCTTGAAAGATGAGACCTGCAGTCTCCCTCCACCCCCACCCCCATTTCCTCCTCAGGAACAGGAGGTAACCATCTGGTAGCAGTTTAGAGAAAGTCAGCGCTCTCAAACGGTACCATTGTATCATGTGAAATAACGGGGCGCCTGGCTGCCCTAGTCCCATAAGGCTCTTATGTGTCGAAAAACCCAAGGAAAGCTTTCCATGCTTAAGCAAGCAAGCAAACGTAACCCCTGGGTTACAGAAACCACTTGAGGGGCAAGGGATGTTTAATGGGAAGCAGTTGGGCACTGCGGCTGCAGCAGAGCTCGAGGCTCTGATTGTGAAGCGGGTCTCGGAGGAGCCAGCATCCCTTGCTGTTTATTTTGGTCTCCTCCTGAGCTCTGTGCATAGAGGTTTCCTTGTATAAAGCATCCCCTCGCCTGTTACTTGGAGTATTCTGTTTAAAAAGAGAAGAAAAAAGGAGCAGATGTTCCCTCACTGACCCACCCTGGATCCCACGGGGTACCCAGAGTGGGATGAGCCACAGTGTAATCCCAGTGCTTCCCAGTAGGACACATGGAGCCCTGGGGTGGGAGCCACAGCCCTTCATGGCATATGGGCACCTTTGCCTTGGCTGGGTCTCCCAAGGTGGGACTCATCTCCTGGGAAAGGAGCCTGTAGATACAAAGCCTCGGCCATGCTGCTTGCTTGTGACTTCTCCAGAAAAATCTTGGCTGTTTTATGAGCTACTGGGATTTGAGCGAGACCTCTGCCCCCTCCTCCCAGTCTGCAAGATCCCTAAAGAGCAGCTTTAACTGGTGGCGTGTGACCTGCTTGTGCCTGGCCGTGGGGTGACTGGGAGGATGCAGCAGCCATGCCAAGCAGACATCCCTAGAGCCACGACACAAAATAGAAGGACGCATTCATATTTTGCTGCTTTTTAGGCCCTGTGCTCATTTAGGGAGCATTCAAGCTGGGGATGAAGACATACATTTTTTGCCCCAAAGGGCCTGGCTGGCAGGGACCACTTTTGGGTCAAGACTGTGGGTTTTCAGGAGCTGCTGCTGTTATGTGGAGCGGGTAGAGCTGCCTGCAGCAGATTCATCCCAGAAAGTCCATGCCCTCCCCATCTGCCAGGATTAATAACAGTATTTTTTACAGCTGGTATTGCCTGGCTGTCCCTGCAGAGCAGAGCCACATCTCAGTGATGCAGAGCCAAACCCTGCTACCTCGAGAGCTTTGCAAAGGTCTGGTTCCCAAAGGGACACTGCAGCGAGCAGTTCCCAACCCAGGAAGGATTGTTCCAGGCAGAGGTTGGCAGGGATGGGGTTTGCCTCTGAAAGGAAGAGCTTGGAAATCTTATTTTTGGAGGATTTGGGGCTTTCCCTGCTGTGAGTGGGGAGCTTCTGCCTTCAGTGATGGCAGATTGAGCTGGAGCTGCCCAGATTGGTTTGGATTAGTTGAAAGGAAGTGCATGTCACTGGTAACACTGGTTTGTACTCCCGCCCTGTGGCACAGGCACCTCCAGAGGAAGAGGAGGAAGGGCGATGCTCAGCACCTCTGCCTCTTTCCCTGCCAGCAAACTCCCACACCCACCAGCAGATCGGATGCTGCTGGTGGGGCTGGGGAAGCCCTGCTGGCATTGAAAATGCCCTGGAAAATACAGTGGGGATAACCCTGCAACGTGACCGTCCCAGACCCTGCTTGGGACAGGGATACCTTGTGCCCAGGGTGTCAGGGAGATGTGGATCCAGAACCCTGTGGGGACCTGGAGCATTATCCACAACTGGTGTGGGACCACAGCACAGTGTGGTGGGAGCGGGATGCGGGGCCCTGCAGCGCTGCCTTGTTGTTGTAAGGAATACGCCAGCTTCCCCGCAGGAAGCAGGAGGAGGGTCATCTGGAGCAGAGGCTGTTTACTTTCCTTTCTTGGCTCTGGGCAGGACAGACTATTTTTAAAGCTTTTTCTCCTTTTTTTTTTTNTCCTGAGGTCCTTTTTTCTTCTCTGTGCAAGGGGCAGGAAAGAGATGATACAGAGCAGAGGAGCTGCAGACTAGTGTCACTGGAAGTGGCATCTCTGAAGATCGTGCTCATGGTCTCTGTCTCAGAGGTGGAAACACAAGCCTTGAGGGTTGCAGTCTCTCTCCTTTCTTGTGCATGGGATGTTTGACCTTCTTCAGGCCACACTGGGCTCAGGGCAGTGGCCAAAGGAGCTGGCAGCACAAGCTGGGTACCAAAATCCCCATGCAACCAGAGACACGAGATGGAAATCCCATCCTGCATAGAGCCCTGGGTGGGAAAGCTCTTGGGTTGTCCCCAGACAGATTGGTGACACTAGTGGGGAGGGAATGCCTCTGGAACCTGTGAGTCTGTGTGAACTTGCTGTCAGGAACTGTGCCGAGCCATTTCCAGCCCTCTCTTGGTTTGGTGGTTCCTTTCACAGCCCCTTGGTACCCCCTTATGGCCAGTTGGGGCCACAGTGCCAGCATGGGAAGCTTTATTTGGATAACTCAGGTCTCCTGGGGCTGTAATCATAGTTTTACAGCTCTTCCTTAGGCTTTGTGAACACCTTTGTGTCTGGGCTTTGACCTTTTTCTCCTTTTTGCAGCAGGGCCCAGAATGGCCTGGAGAAAAGCCATGTATGGGTGTTGTATTCAGTCCAGCCCTTCAACAAGCGCAGGCGATAGCTGTGCTCCAGAATAAACCATGCTGGTGGTGTTGGGCAGGTTTTTCCCTGGCTTGGGGCACTTTGAGAGCTTTGAAGTCAGGTAACCCACCACTTGGTCACTTAGCCCCCACTTCCTTTGGCAGCAGCAAGTGGCAAAGGGGACTCAAAGGAGCTGAGCTGATGGAAGTGGTTCATGCAATGGACCCTGGAGATCAAGTGGGGCTATTTAAATCCAAAGCTCGTTATCAGGTCAGAAAGGAATCCTGAAACGACTTGGTGTTGAGAAATTTCCAGGGGGATGTTCATTAAGGAAAGTTGCTCGCCAGTGTTTCCTTTGCTATTGAGTTCCTTGAGAGCATTTACTTTCAAACTGTTCCTCCAGACACATCTGTCATGAGGTTATTAGGCTGCTTTGTTGAAGTGAATAAGAAGAGGCTGAGCTGGCTGGCTGGAGGAGGGACAAGCAGGTTTAAGAGCCTGACGTGGACAAAACTGAGGTCCCATCTTATCAGGGAGCTGGGAGAGTCTGGCCAGGCTGTGTCCTCCACTGCTCTCCCCTGTCCGGCTCTGCTCAAGGCCAGGGAAAGGCTCCCCATTGGGTTGTCCCTTCTTCTCCCTTTGTTTTCCTGCAAAATGCAAACTGGGCTTGACTGGTGCATTGTTTTAAACTTGGGGGTTTGGGGAAAAAATAGCTAAAATGTTAGTTTCTGAATTAAGGGTGTGATGGAGAAGCAAGACAATAGAAAAATCTGTGCTGGCGTGTCTGAGAGTTATGGACACATTGGAACAACTCTCAAGTGTGAGAACTGAGAACTGAAACTTAGACACAAACCTGCAGAGCATGGGATGTGCCGACCACAGACCACGGGGTAGATGTTGAAGCTGGGAGCATCTCGCCTTTGCAAGCCAGTGGTGACATGGCTGTGAGGGTTTTGTAGGATGCAGAAAACAGGGCAGATAAAATAGAGCGAAAACATCTTTATTTTTCATTTCTGCCTCCCTCCCTACTTCTACCAATGTCTGAATATTTTTAAGATGCAGGACAGACCATTTTGTCACTAAGTGCCTTTCATGGGGCCCTTCCTGGGTTTAACATGGTGGATGTTACGTGCTGTTCTTAGGCACTTTCCTCTCTTGGCACCCATAAAGTGGCCATGGTGCTCTTTCCACCATGTTAATGCTGGGGGTGAATCCCCCCATGCGTCCCTCACTGCCCCTGCCAGCCAGGACCCCCTCCCCAGGAGCCCATCCCGGGCACCCGTCGCTTCCCAGCAGTTCCCATGCTGGGGTCTGAACCACAAACTGGGGGACATGGATGCGTGTCCATGCCATGTCCGTCTGTCCATGAGCACAGAAGAGCTTTTCCCAGGTCTATGATACAGGGCATCCTGGGGAGGGTACTGGTCCCAGCCTCTGCAGTGCCCGTTCTAGCTGGTTTTGGAGCCTGTTGTTCACATTTAACCATTTTTGTATATTCTCCCCCCAAAAGGGAAAGCAGCCCAAAGCCTGTATCCTGACACTTTAACTCCTTTGTGCCTCCCCATTGCGTGACTTCTCCAACATGTGAGTCCCAGTTCCGAGGGTCTCACTTCCCTTACCATCTCTTTTGGGACCCCTGGGAGCTGCTGCCATGGGACAGGGCCACTGCTGTCCCCAGCCCCTTGGTGCCCAGGATGGTGGCAGCTGCATCTGCTGCCTGCCGTGGCCGGAGCTGGGGATGGTGGGTGTCAGCAGCTGCATTTGCAATCTGCTGGTGGAGCAGAGCCAGGGTGGCTGCCATGTGGAGGGCCCCCTGTCTCTCCAGCAGGACCCAGCCCAGCCAGATGGTGAATGGATGTGTCCAAGGGACAGAGGGTCTCCACGTCCCCAGAGCCCCTGGCTCTGCACAGGGTGGGTCACAGCAACAGAGGAGATGCTTCCTGGGTGGTGGCTCTTCTCCAGCTCCACTCCAGGGGTAGCCAGAGGTGGGTGGGCATCCCGGGACAAGGGAAGGCTGTGCTCCAGTCTCTCCCTACAGCTNCCCCCTGGCTCTATACAGGGTGGGTCACAGCAGCCCCATGGAGAGCAGAGGAGGTGCTCCAGTCTCTCCCTACAGCTCCTGGCATCCTGTTTGATCTCAAGCCCAGGTTTTTAAAAGCTAAGTCTTGGTGATATGTCCTGTTGATGGAAAGGATAGTGGTCTCATTACTGATGCTTGTGCTGGTCATTGGGAGCATGGCTGTCATCATGCTGAGGCTGTCACTGCTCAGCTTCGCTTCATGGGGGCTGCTTTGGGACCCCAGGGCTGTGCCTCATCTTGCCCCAACCCCGCGCCTGCCTAGATGCTGGGTGATACAGGGTGTATGGGCAGCCCATGGCATTTGGATGGGATCCAGCAGCGTTTCTCTCCCCTTCCCGTGAAGTTCAGCCCTTGATTTCCACCCGGCTGGCTCCTGCATGGAGCAGGGGGTCTTCTGAGCTTTAGGTCATGTGCTTCTTTCAAGAGGCCTGGCTGGAGTGGGGTGGGAAGGGCTGTGTGGGGGACATGTGGATGTCCAGGTAAGAGCCAGGACATGGTCAGGCAGCTACTGGCCTTCACGTATATTGCTGGGATGGGAGCATCACTCTGCAGATGGATGTTTCCTTTAGTGATGCTTTGTGCCCCTGAGCTGAAGGTCTGACACCAGCACCCATCATGTTTCCTTTCACACTCCTGGCTTGGGACAGGGCGGGTTGGAGTTTCCATTCTTGACTCGCTCTGCGTGCTGAGGGGGACCAGTGTGACAAGCAGAGCCGAAGGATGGGCACTCCTGTGAGTACCCCTCCACACTGTGCAGGGTGACCTGTGTGTCTGAGAGAACATGGGGAGGGTCCTGTGCGGTGCTGGGGCACGGCAAAGGCAGGTCTGCCACCTCTTCAAGTGTAAATCAGAACATCCCATCTGATGTTGCATCTGTCTCTCTTTGCCTCCTAACTTCCCCCTTGGTAAAACGGGGATGATGATGCTTAGATGTTAGGGTGTCCCTCCCAGTTGACTCCTTCCTTGCATCAGGGTATCATCAATGTTTTCCAAGCACTTTGGTCTTTGGCTCGGGTGATCTCTAGTATTGGTTTTTAAGGATATGAATTTCCGTGGCTGTCACCCTTGGTTTTGTTGCTGCATTTATATGGGTTTGGTGCTCTCCTGCCATTGTTTTCCTCTTCCCAACTTGGATTTTGCTGGCAGCGCTCACCGGGAAGCCTGTGTTTATCTGTGCATCCTTCAGATGTGAGAGGGGAGGTGTTGGGAGCTGGATCACTGGTTGCCCCTGAATCCTGTGCCCTGCTTTGTTCTGTCATGCTGCCATGGGGCTGTCTGCTCCCCTCTGAGCACGTGTAGGGTGCTGGTGGGATGGAGGGCAGCATGGGGATAGTGTCTGCTCTGGGGTTGAATTTTCTGGCTTTCGTTGCTGCTTCGTAACTGGGTTTGCAACTTGCTTGAAGAGGCAGAAC
Source organism: Nycticryphes semicollaris (assembly GCA_013400055.1). Lineage (NCBI taxonomy): Eukaryota > Metazoa > Chordata > Aves > Charadriiformes > Rostratulidae > Nycticryphes > Nycticryphes semicollaris. The sequence continues at coordinate 379,767 of VXBJ01005845.1, forward strand.
CTGCTCCTCAGTCCCCACCTGCATTAAATGGGGTTACGAACCCCCACCCAGGAGTGGGGTCCTAAGCCTTGGGCAGCATCAGTGGGCATGTCTTGAGATGTTCAGGTGGATGATAACTAAATTCTGAACTGCTTTTCATGTTTTTCAGCTCTGAAAAGATCTTTTGAGGTTGAGGAGGTAGATCAGTCTACAAATTCCTCCACCCCGCAAAGACGGACCCCAAACACCCTACTCAGGTCCACCGTGTCCAGCTCCACACAGAAGTTTCAGGAACTCGGTGCCAGGAATTCTGAGCCATCCACCCGACATGCGGACCCCACAAGCCAAAGATCACCCAAGCCCTCTCTGAGGAGAGTGGAGCTCTCTGGACCCAAACTGGCCGAGCCGGTGTCCAGAAGAACAGAAATCTCCATTGACATCTCATCCAAGCAGGTGGAGAACTCCACTTCAGGGTTGTCAAGGTTTGGCCTCAAAAGAGCAGATGTGCTGGGGCACAAACCCCCTGAGCCCACCCCACGGAGGACTGAGATCACCCTCGGCAAGCCCCAGGAGCCGGGTCTCCGGAGGGTGGAGGCACCAGCGTCAAAGATCCCCGAGATGCCCCAGCGAAGAGCTGAGATGGCCAACGCTCCTGTGCCTGACACAGCCACCAAGCGTGTGGAAATTCAGGTAGCAAAGGCTGCCGAGGTCCCAGCCCCACCGGCGCGGCAGGCGGAGAGCTCAGAGCCTCCCCTGGCCCCCCAGCCTCCCCAGGCAGAGCCAAAGCCACCGCCAGTGCTGATGGAGAGCCCACCAAAGAGAGAAGAAGGTGAGTACAGCTGCTTGGGTGAAACTTTTTGTCTCCTGCTGCAGGGATGCCCAGCATTGCACTCTCTTTCAGCTCCAGTGGTGATGCCTTTTGAGGCTGGTCTTGGGTCTGTGCTCAGATGTGTCTGTAGCTGTTACCCTTGGGCAGTTACCCTGGGCTTATCCCAGGCTGAGAGAGCTGTCAGTTGGAATAAAAACCACTCTCAAGCCTATGAGGAAATTAAAAAGATAATGCCAAAAGCCTGAGTGCTTACAGAAAATGACACTTCTGCTGGCTCGTGCCCCGTGTGTGGAGCCACCCGCCTCTGCAGCATCTAGAAAAGCCTCTGAGGTGCTGGAGAGGCGGTGGCTGTGGAAGCGTTGTTCGGATGGCTTGTTGTTTAGTGTTGTTGCTCATGGTTGTGGGGCAGAAACCGCCTCTTCATTAGCAGGAGTCAGGGATTTTTTGGCCTTGGAGCCGAAGTCTAATAACATCATGGACCAGAGCCACTATTAAACTGGAGCCCTGGCTTATATTAGCTCTATCTTGTTTTCAATTAATCCCGTATTAAATCCAGCTTCCCTCCCCTGCCAGCCGTCATTTATTCTCCCTGACCTTTTGGAGATATTTTTTTTCTCTCTTCTGGCCTGTTAATTATTTTTCCGTTCCCCATCACCCACAAGCTCTCTCCTGCAGGGGAAGCAGTGGTCAGATGGAGGGCACCACCTCCCCACTCCACTCTGTGCCTCTCCTTGTGGGTTGTGTGATAGCGTGCATTAGTCAAGCAAGGACCTGGGAAGTCCATACCTGGGCCTGGAGCTGGACTACCTGCCCTTGTCTCACCCCACCATGGGATGGTCCCCTATTCCATCTCCTCTCCCCAGCCATGGGGCAGTAATGGGATCTGTAGAGAGGCCAGCTTTTGGTGTGTGTGTGTGCATGGTCTAAAATCAAATCAGGAGTCAATGGTGGAGCTGGTACCAAACCTCTAAAACTTGAGTGGGTTTCTCTTGCTGTGCATGTGTATGGCTTAGGAGTGGCTTTTCTGAGCTGGGTTTTAACAAATGGACAAACACCTCCAGCATGTAGCAGGTTGGTCCATCTCCAGCTGGGCATTGCTGAGCTCTAAGATGCAGCCCAGTGATGGGGTCTGCCTGGGCCTCCCAGCTGGCCCCAGGTGCCATGTGCGTGGTGCCCAGGAGGCCCATCATCTCCTGTGGGTGGGTGTTCGGCCTCGTCCTGATGGGTTTTAGCTGCTCTGAGCTTCCCAGGCTCTGAGCCACAGATGGTTGGGCACTTTAAGAGCAGAAGACTGTCTAAGCTGCTGAATCCCTCAGCTGCCTGTGAGAGAGAGGATGGGCCCTGTGCATCAAAAAGGAATCCAGAAGGCCAGGACAGCTGCTGGGGATGAGTTTTACCCAAAAGCCCAGCTGTCTGGGGTCTGCCTTGCAGAGCGGCCAGCCCTCGGTACTGGTACAAAAGGGGCTTTCAGTCTAAATGTCTCCAAGAAGAGCCAGGAGATAAAGAAGAGGGGGTAGGGAGGGCTCTGGATCCCTCCCTCTCAACGTCAGCAGGATGTACAGCCCAGAGGTGTTGCCAGAGCTTGTGTCCTCTTCACAGTTGTCTCCAACCTCCTCCATCGCCATGGCTTAAGGTTGCCCTGGGCTGCTCTTGCACAAGACTGTGTTTCAGGGTGCTCCTCTCCGTGGTCCACAGCACCCACCCTGGGGTGATGCTGGGTGGGTGGATGCTATCTCTTCTTGTCAGTGGTGTAAACCCATGGAGAAGTTTTTGGGAGGCTGCACAGGGACCCTCAGGGAGCCTTGTGGATGGCAGGCTCGTTACTAATGCTCTCCAGGTCCAGTGCACCTCTGGCCCCATCACATGACCCCCAAGTGAAAACAGTGGCTCCCTGATGCCTGCAGCATACAGTGTGAAGTCTTCCTCCCTCTTGCTGCTCCCAGGGTTTGGGAAACCCAAGAGATACTCCCATGGTATTGGACACTCCTCAGTGCCGTTGCCTGCTGGCTCTCTGGTACAAACAGCTGAGCAGGGGACGAAGGCAGCTGCCTCCAGCTGCCCTCAGCCCTGTGCTGGGACTTGCTTTCTCCCAGCTGCCGGGGCTCAGCTGCCTTGCCATTAACCCCTCATCCTGCTGCCAAAGGTATGCAGGAGAGTGTGTTGTGCAGGAAGAGGCCAGTGGGAGGAGAAGGACAGTCGCCAAGAGCTCAGCAGCTCAGAGCAAACCACAAAGGAAAGGAGTAATTACAGCACTGAACTTTATTAGGGCGGTGTGGCTGGTGGAGTAGGCTGAGCCTACTCTGGAGCTGTGGTTCTCAAAGTGGGAGGAGGGCAGGAGGTGTCTTCATGGGGCAGAAGAGCAAGAAAGATTCCTCCCCATCCCCATTCACCCTCTCTGACTCCTTCTCACGCTCTCCTGCATGTTTAACATTGAGTTGGGCCATTCCTGATAGGGAGGTGGGACGTGGGTGCACGTCATAGGTGTGATGTAGCCCTGCACCAGCATTCTGGGCAAAGCTGGACTTCATGTCCTCCAGGTGGCTGGTACTCCCCAGCTGGGACAAGGAGATGGGATGAGATGACCAGGCAACGTGGATTGCTATAGTCATAGTTGTGCAGAGAAATCTGAGCAGGGTAATGCAGAGGCACAAGCAATTAAAAATAAACATTAAAAAAAAAAAAGGTGAGGGGAGGTGCTGCTTCTGAACTCACTGCCTTAGACACTGCAGGAGTCTGTCTTTAACATGTAGGACTCACAAATCTTAATATCCAAATTAAGCGTTTAGTCCACTTTGACTAATCCTGCCGCATCCTCCTGCCTCAGCATCTCCTTCCAGTGGTGCCCCCCGTTGCGGACACCGGTGTTGTGCATGCATGGTTGAACGTCTTGTAGTTTGGTTGTTCTTCATGCCTTGTAACCTGGTGGTGGTCGGTCGGGGGTGGGAGGGAAGATATTGTTCATCCCAAAAAAGTTAGTTCTTCACATCAGTTTAATGCTTTGTCTCTGCTCTCCCCGAATCTAAACCTGTTTGTGCTTATGGTGAAGGCTCAGTTCTGGGATCTCAGGTGATGGATTAGAATCAATCCCAGATGAGAAGTGAAAGCTGGTTTGATCTGATGATCCTTTTTGTCTCCACGCAAGCTGCTGTGGTCACGTTGCCCAGGGCCCTGAGGATGGAACACTGCCAGCAAGGCAAGGTCTCCACCGTGGTTCTGCTGCCTGCTTCTACCCTTTGTTTTCCTGCTCTTGGCAACTGGTTGGGCCACAGTTCTCCTCCCTCGTGGCCTTTTCTTTCAAGGATGCTCTGGAGCTTGTTTAGATAAAACAAGACAGATTTGGGACAATAGGAACAATGGGAATGTTCACCTAAAACTGGGACTTGACCTTCCTCTGCATTAGCTGTGTCCTACCACGGTGATGTGCAAAAAGGTCTGAACCATCTCTGAGCTTTCAGCTGGTTTGGAGTCTTTGTCCCATCGCTGTCTGATGCCACCCTCTGGAACAGCCACTTGTGGTGCCAGGCACCTCATAAAAAGCAGCAAGGTGCCCCCTCCTGTTTTGCTGCAGAACAAGCAGGATGGCATTGGGAGAGTGAGGCAATTCAACTTTTTCATTCTTTTCTCCAGCCTTGGGCTCCTGTGGACAGCCTTTTCTTTAGAACATGCTATTTTAGAGGCTCCCGTAAAGTTGAACTAAAATAAAATAAAAAAAAAAAGTGCAGAAAAAAACCCCTCACCTTTCAGATCTTCTGAGCTCCCTTCTGAAGGCCATATCCAAAACAAGTTGCTGTGTGCTGGGGAAGCTGCAGTGGGGGCTGCAGCCCCGTGTCTCCTTCCTGGTCCCCCCCAGCCAGCCTCAAGCCTCCACCCTGCCATGGCCACCAGGGGTAGAGAAGCAAAGCCACCCGAGCTTAGGGGGTGACTTTTCTTCTGTGCTGCCCTACAAGGGGGATGCCAAGAAAGGGGCTGGGCTGCCTTGCTGGAGCCGGGGGTTAGAAGGATTTGGATGACAATTAACGCGGCGACGCTCCCCGCAACGAAGAGGCCAAGGCTGAGCGGAGACACAGTGAGTAATCATTTCCAGCTCCCCAAGCTGCACCGCAATTTAGCTGTACAAAGAGATTAAAGCTGTAGGGAAACATTTCTTTAAAACCAGCTGACACATTTGGGCTAGATTACGGGTAGTCTTTTTGTTGTTGTTGTTGTTGTTATTATTATTTTTAATGGGAAAGCGCCTACAGCCCCAGATACCAAATGGAGGGGCTGAGTGGGAAATGCAGTCCCAGACCATGCAGTCTGGTGCCAAAAATGAGATAATCTGGAAAAATGGAAACCTGCAGCACCAGTGACTTGGAATGAAGGAACGGGAGCATGTGAGGAGGAGAGGATCGTGTCCCATCTTGGAGGCGCTGCCTGATGAGAAACGCCACGTGCATGGCCTCCTGCCTACCCAGGGAGGGCAGCAGGGGCACGCATGGGTGCTTTCTGCCTTCCCTCTCCCACTCTGTGCTCTGTTTGGGGGTGTATTTCGGGCACTGAAAATGTCAGGAAGGAGGCCAGGTGATATAAATGTGATGATACTTTTGCTGCACATCTTTGCCCCCCTAGGAAAGCTGTTCTCAAACTCATTACATCAGCTCCAGTTACGTTGGTGTTCACGTGTCCCCTTCTCTGTGTCTGCGTGGGCATAGTTTATCTAGATGCCATCACGGTCCCACATGGGTGCTCCAGCCACACAGGGTACACCCCAAGCAGCCAGTCTGCCTACCCCCAATCTCCAGCGCAGACAGCCAGACCCCCAGGCACAATCACACGGAGAATTCCTAATTCCTTTGCCCTGTTGGAAGTCCCTGAGGGCCTGTAGGAAAAGCAGTGATCTCCCCAGCGGAGATTCATTATGCAAAGGAATAGTTTCCCATAGGAAATGTTACAGTCCCCGCTTCCCTTCCCTGCCTCGAGTCATTTGAGACCAGGAGAGGGCAAACCCCTGGATGCTGAGCTGCAGAGCCCTCCTGGTGCTGGGCTTGATGACCTGGCAGGTTTCTTTGGTTGCTGGGTTGAGTCTGCGGGCAAGGTTGTGCATCAGTGTTGCTTCTCGAACTTTGCAGGAAGCATCTGAGGCTGGACCTCCGTAGAGGTCAAAGCCTCCTGTTCCAGGCAGAAGGTGACCAATGGCATGGGCACCTGGAGCGTGGGCTGTCCGCAGGCTGGTGTGGCTGGTTGTGCTGGGGTGTGAGCCCTGTGTGACTGCAGGACCCTCCTGGCTCTGCACTTCCACACATGCAAGCCAAGGCAGAGAGGTGCCTTGGCCTCACTTAGAGAAGTGGATGAGCGCTCCTGCCTGCTTCTGGGTTTGTGGACTTTATAAGTTACACTGGAAGGTGACAGGAGATGCAGCCCTGGCTGAGGGTGGCGTGCGCGAGCCAAACCCAAAAGTTTCTCTGTTTATCTTGCAGTATCTGCACGTCCGTAGCCCATGGCAGTCGTGCTGGGAAACATGCTCCCCACCCATCAGATCTTTTGGCATCTTCAAGGTTTCTCACATTTGGGTTAATCATCCTACAGGCTGATAAGGCAAATAAAATCCATTATCTTGACCAAGATAAAACAAAAAGACTTTGCTTTGATCTCCCGCAGTTAGGCCTGGACACTTGTTTTGTGACTTGTCTGCTGGCGGAGGGAGACGATGGCAATGGTGATGAACTTTCTGTAGTTAAGAAAGCATTTTCTTCCAAACTATTTCTAGACCTCTGTCCCTGCCTGAGATGTTTCTGTTGGCCAGTAGTCGAAGGGACACCATAGGCTGGGTGCGGTGCCAGCTCTATAAACTGTGTAAGAGGACTTGAGGAACCGAATTGAGATTATAGAGAGATAACTTTGTTTGGAGAAGATCAAACATTGTTGTGCGCAACAAAGATAACTTGACAGCAAGCCAGTTGTGTTCTTTACTCCTCCAGCAAACAAACAGGCACACGGACACTTTTATGTTGTCCAAGATGCTGTGATGGAGCTGAAGTGAATGTGGCTATAAATGGAAGAAGCAGCTGGTCTTGGATTGCAGCCTGTGCTCAGACTTCTTTGGGACCAATTTTTCTTACATCTGTTACAGGTTTTGGAGGAGGGACTTGGGGAGAGGGCTGGTTTCCTTCAAGTTAGTTGAATTTGGGCCATTCATTTCGTTGGTCTTCTGAATGGGTCTCTGCGCAGGAGTTCCCTGGATTTCTGTAGGGTCACACGCATAAATACTTCATCCTCTTGAATTGTTTTATCTTGGCATAAAGATAGTACCAGACGTATCAAGAGATGAAGCTGGACTGAAGGGTCCAAAACATTTTGCAAACAACACAACTTTGCAGATGTTTATCCATTTATGAAAAGCAAGTAATTTTAACAAGTGATTTAACAAGTGATTTAAGGCTACTGTGCCAGGAGTGACAGCATGAGGATTTTTGGTTGCTTGGCTCCTCCTTGACTTGTATTGTCTACAGGTTCTTCCGTGTGGAAGCAGTGGGTTAGTTTTTGCATAGCAAAGGCAATTTGTACAACGGGGACGAAGAATGACTGAAACGAAGCATCTTTCAGCACATTGAAGTTCAAAGATTATTGATGCTCTGGCAAATTTGAGCATAACCTTGGATCTATGATTAGTGTTTCAACCCAAGAGACAGTGTCCAGGTTATGTTTGAGTTGGGTGGACTTACCAGCCCCTGGGTGTTCTCTGGCTTTCACTGGTGCAGCTCTTAGCACGGCCCCAGCTAGTGTTTCCGAGGGGTCCAGAAACATTTAGTGGGAACTGAGCATCTACTTCCTTTTGTCTCTGTGTGAATTCAACCTTTGTCCATCTATGAGCAAGACCTTTGCATGGAATGCTCCCAATGGATCCCTTGCACGTGGCTTCATCGGTATGCACTGCGTGGCACTTGAGTTAATCATCTGGATGTCTCCCTTAGGCTGGTGTGAACTGTGTCCTCAAAGAGTCTGCTGCATGTAAAGAGAACCTATGCAATCCCATCAACTGGAGATGCCTCCATTTGGGCAAGGCAGGTTTTGTCCTCCTATATCACTTTGAGAGTTGAAGGGATGGAAGTGAAAAGGGATGTTGCAGCAGGACAGAGCTGTGCAAGCTTCTAATCCCTTGTTATCAATAGTGCTTGACAGCCTACTTGACCAGCAAACCCCCACTTGTGTCAGGTCATTCTGCAAATAGGTCACTGTGGGCATTCATTTAGTTAAGTGCACGGGTCAGACTGTCTTTGATGCTTATCAATAGTACTTTAACTTTTTTATGATGGCTCTGTCTTCTCCTCTCTCCTCCTCTCTTGCTGTTCACGGAGTGGGACAAACATTCCATCCTGCTCTCAAAGAAAAGCTCAGTTTCGGGAGATCTCAGGGAAAGATTAGATGGGAATCCAAAAGGGTACGGTGCCAAGAGGAGAGGGCAGGGATAAAAGTTAATGATACATAAGCTCTTGAAAGGAGCTTTCTCAGTTACAACTGTCTGGTAGCTCACAAGTTTCAAATTGTTGTTTCAAACCCATTGCTCACAACTCCAGCATGAATGCAACTGGGGCATATTTCATGTGTGATGGGTAGGTCTGGAAGGACATCACAGGTATTGCCCTCCCCAGCTTGGGCTGGAGCCCCTGCCTGTGTTTGCTTCCCCTGCACGTTATGACTCTGGATGGGATTTTTTGCTTACTCTGCTTGTTATTTGCTCTGTGCTGCTTTCTAGTCATGTACCAAGGTGGTGATGTCCTCCGAATCCTTCTCAGCAGTGGTGGCACATGGAAATACAGTCCCTGGTTACAGTCTCCAAAGCTATGAACACTCAGGCTCATGCTGTTATGGAGTAACGTGATGATGTACTTGGGGCGTTCACTGGCAACTCATTCCCACTCCCATCTGTAATGGAAATAAGGTGAGGGGCCAAGAGACAGCAAAAGTGAGATGACAAAAGGTTGGAGAGCCTGGTGAGGAATCCTGCCTTTGCTATTCACTCGCTCTTTGTCATGGCGGACTTCCTCTACCCACTCCAGGAGCTGGTGAACGTGGCAAGATGCCCTGGGTTCAGTCCTTGCATCAAGTCCCTTCTTCAAGGTTCTGCTGGTAATAAGGAGATTGCTGGTCCTGGTCGCAGAGTTACAGTGGGGTCATGCAAGATGGGATAACCTGCCTTGCCCAGCTTACTGAACAGGCTTTACAAAGAGAGAGGTCCTCAGCTGTCCAGGAGGACAGGAGAGGGTATCAAAGGGTTTCTGTATCAAAACCTTCTCCAGTCTAGAAGAAAGCTCTTCAGTTTCTTTTCTCTTAAATTTGAAAAACCTGGAGTTTGGAGGAGGGGAAAAGGATTTGGAAGGCAAACTTTGGATGTGTGGGGAGCAGATGTGGGGATGGATGATGCCTCCTGATTTATGACCCATGGAGACTGCTGACACTGAGGGAGGTGGAGCAGGCACTGGTGGGATGTTTGGATGTTCTTCGCCTCATGTCCTTCTTGCCTGCTTCCATCTTGTGCAGATAGGAAGCAGAATGGAGATTACCTTGGAGTTGTTCAGATTTGTCCTGGGAAAAAGGAGTAGATCTGAGCAGTTCTTCTGATAAAACATAATTGTTTAGACAAACTCTGGCTGAACTTGCTTCCTCCTACAACCCAGCGTGCAGATAAAGGGGGTGGAAATGGGAGGCCGAGTTCACGGGCTGCTGTGGGCCTCCCTGGGGTCACGCCGTCCCCGAGATCCCCTGTCCACCCATTTTGGTGGCTTTGGAGAAGACGAGGGCCCAATTGAGTGCTGAGGATGATGCCCAGGCTTTAGGTGGTTCAGTGCTCTGAAATGCAGAGGAGACCTTGGTAATGCGGCACATTAGTGCTGGGAGCAGGGAGACATGGGTGGTCCTGGAGGGCAGCATTAGATCCATCATGATTTGTCTACAGAGGACAGACCTTGGTTGCGTGTGGCTCTATGGGATGTGGGAGGTGAATTTGCTCCAGCCGTGCTTTCTCCAAACCTGGTGGTCCTGAGCAGAGCCGTGCCCTAGAGAAATTCCTGCTTGGACTGGAAATGATGAGAGAAGGAGAACTCGGGTGGGATGTGGCCACAGGAGAGGTGTTGTCATGCCCTGTGTGGCTCCTTCTGAGGTCTCCAAGAGTTGTGTTGTGGAGTCAGATGAAATCTGAGATCCTGTCATAGTGCTGATCTTCCTCCCACCATCCCTTGGGGAACGGTCTTCCTTGCCCTACTTTGTGTAGTAAATAAAAGTTTATTTACAGCCCAGGAACACGTGGCCTGAGGTTGGGAGGTGAAGGCTTCCTGTGCGGCCCTGAAGGAGCTCTAGGGTTTCCTCTCTGCTTCACGGCTTCAGTTCCTGGGAAGAAATGTCTTGCAAAGGAGCCGCTCTGTGGGTGGGAGCGAGGTGAAGCAGAGGCCTTTGTATGGGCCCTGGGGCTTTGCTGCAAGGCCACATGTCTGTGCATGTCACCTGGAGAAGAGCTGGGAGGAGGTTAACCGTGTGTTGCACGTGGGGTGGAGCAGCCAGGGACAGCAGCAGGCGACGGGTTGCCATCCATCTGCCTTCACCCTTGGCCACCATCACCCAGCATCTCCCCGGAGCCCATGTTTTTTCCTGGGGGATTTGTTTTCTTTTCTTGTGTTGGGACTGAAGCTAGACCTGGTGTCCCCAGCAGCAGTGTACCCTGCTCTTCCTTCCCAAGGGCTCTCCATCAACTATCTGGCACCTCCCTCCCTGCTGTCCTCTCCCTGGTGACACCTGGGCACCTCTCTGAAGCAGTGTAGTAACAACCAGGTCCTTATTTTCTTCCCAATTCATTTAGTGAGGAAAACAGTCAGGAGCGCAGGCTATGAAGGAGAGGAGCAGGGTAGGAAGAAGCGAGAGGAGAGCCTGGTCCAGTTGCCCTCCTGGCCCCATGGCTCCTTCCCCTCCTTGAAGCCATTGCAGTAGCCGAGGGGATCCCTGGGCTTCTGCTGTTGCCTGTGTCTGCCCTTAGCTTTAGAACAAGTAAAAGAAGAGCATTACCTCTCTCCTCTTCCTCACTGCTTCTGCTCAGCAAGGGCTTTGTCCAAAAGTCTTCAGTCTCAGACCTGCGTTGTCCAAGAACCCCTGGGCCAGAGTCCTCCTGTCTGGAACAGGGGTTCTCCAGGTCCAGGTTGGACCCTTCCTCTGCACGTGTGACTTTGGACAGGGGGAGAAAGGATGGTGCTGAGTGGTGACTGCTCCTTGCTGAGGGTGAGGTGGGGATGGGGCTGAGCTCTGCTGACCTGGGTCTGCCGGGGTTCCACCTCTTCCCCGGCATGTCCCAGAATTGCTCTGCGGAGCTTCGGGGAATGAGCATTTGGCTTATCCGCCCTTCAAAGGAGCGGGAAGGGTCTATGTGGAGTTACTTCAGCCCACTTGTGGGACAGACAGTCTATGGGATGGTCGTCTGAACAGCGAGCAAACCAAACCCATCATTTGGGCTTCACTGAGAGAGCAAAGCTGGGAAAGCCTCAAATCATCGGCTGCAGAGACAAGGGGGGACGTTGCTGTGGCTTTCTGCTGGGCAACAGTGCTGCGTCCCTTGGGAGGGACACAGAGAACATTGTTATGAGTTTCTGCTTTTCCTTCTCATTTTTAGGCATGCAAAATTAAATTTTCTCTTTCTTTGCCCGGGGCAGTATTTATTTTACTGCTCTGCAGAGGCGGGGACTGGATAAGTTTCGCAAACTGAATTTTCCCTCAACAAGCCCCTCCTCTAATTTCGCACTTCCAGCTGCCAGGGTTGGTTTTAAAACAGCTTGCACCAAGGCTGAAGATATTGGAAGGGCAGAGCAATGCTTTGCAGGAAATGGTTTAAGCTTCCTGCTCCCAAGATGGTGTGAGTGTTAAAACAGAACCGGAGAAATATTAGACATCCTACATCCGGCACAACAGAGGAGGGCGACCCTGGGGTGATGGGATGGAAAGCCTGTGCCCCTCACCCCCCTGCCAGATCCCCACACCCCTGCCATTCTAGGGGGAAAAATGGGTAAATTGTTTCCTGCTCCACTGGGCTTCGCTGTGTTTTGGGGGTGTGGGGAAACGTGTGGGGAGAGCTGGTCAAAGGTGGGGGGCAAAATGTCAGCGGAGTGAGTTTCCAGCAGAAAATGAGAGTTTGGGAAGGCGTTGGGTTTGGATGAAACGGTTGCTAACGGTTTATGTACCACTTTCCAGCCCGAAGTGAAAGGCGAAAATCTAAAATAAATTATCAGAATCTGAGTCAGTCCTGTTTGTTTGGGGCTGGAGCAGGACCTTCCGCATTTGTCAGCGGAAACCACGTTGAGTTATTGGCTTAATCAGAGGCAACTTAATTTTTTTTCAGCCTGGATGATTTCCCTCTTCATGCTGGCTGAGCACCATCTACCTGGCCAGGCAGGGAATAGCAGCTTGCTGTTGGTCCAGGACAGACATGCTCAAGAAGGGTAGAAGTGAAATGAGAGCGTTTGTGTCCAGGCAGGGTGGGGAAGAGCTGGCAGTGAGGAGGGCAGTGCAGCAGTTCTACTGGTGATAGTCCTCACCGAAGCTCTCTGATGGGTGTTGCATCTTCAGATGTAGTTCAGCTCACTGCCCTGTTACGGCAAGCTTCTCCACGCCCCTGTTTCTTGGCTTGGAACATGGAGGTTTAGGTAATTTTATTCAAAATGTTGTCAGTTGGCTAAAAAGTACCTGTGCCATGTGGCTGTGAGCCCACAGCTGCAGCGGAGGAATGAGGTGGGAGCCCCAGGCAAGAGCAAGTGGGGTACAGTCAGAGCTTTTCTCTGCAGCACCTGGGCTGATCTGAGCTCACTCACACTGACTTCCTCCCAACAGTCACTGAAAAACCATAAAATTGCTCATAATGGAAGGAAAATTAGACCTCTTACACCTGTGCTGGGGCCTGAGTCACTTGGGAGGTGTTACTCCAACTCCACGAGCAGAGCGTGTGGGTGCCCTCTCAGGTGTGCTTCCCATGCATGGAACGTTATGCTGCGCTCCCATCATAGAATCATAAGACCATAGAATGGTTGGAGTTGGAAGGGACCTTAAAGATCATTGAGTTCCAGCCCCCCTGCCCTGGGCAGGGACACCTCCCACCAGACCAGGTTGCTCAAAGCCCCATCCAGCCTGGCCTTGAACCGCTCCAGAGATGGGGCAGCTACAGCTTCTCTGGGCAACCTGTGGCAGTGCCTCACCACTCTCACAGGAAAGAATTTCTTCCTAGTATCTAATCTAAATTGCCCCTTTTCCTGTTTAAAGCCATTACCCCTTGTCCTGTCACTACATTTCATGACACAGAGTCCCTCTCCAGCTCTCCTGTAGCTCCCTTCAGGTACTGGAAGGCTGCTCTAAGGTCTCTCCGGAGCCTTCTCTTTACCAGATTGAACAAGCCCGTCTCTCTCAGCTGTTCCAACAGGTCCATGTCCTTTCTATGTTGAGGACTCCAGAGCTGGACACAGTACTCCAGGTGAGGTCTCACAGTGCAACCTGGAGATGCTTTGCTACAAGCAAAGTAGAGGGGTAGAATCACACTTCTTTTGATGCAGCTTAGGAGGGGGTTGGCTTTCTGGGCTGCCAGTGCGCACTGCTGGCTTACGTTGAGCTTCTCATCCACCATCACTCCCAAGTCCTTCTCCTCAGGGCTGCTCTCCAGTCATTCTCTGCTCAACCTGTATTTGTGCCTGGGATTGCCGTTTCCCAGGTGCAGGACCCTGCACTTGGCTTGGTTGAACTTCATGTGATTTGCACTAGCCCACCTCTCAAGCCTGTCCAGATCC
>VXBJ01005845.1:394936-413107 GCA_013400055.1 Nycticryphes semicollaris
GATGCTTTGCTACAAGCAAAGTAGAGGGGTAGAATCACACTTCTTTTGATGCAGCTTAGGAGGGGGTTGGCTTTCTGGGCTGCCAGTGCGCACTGCTGGCTTACGTTGAGCTTCTCATCCACCATCACTCCCAAGTCCTTCTCCTCAGGGCTGCTCTCCAGTCATTCTCTGCTCAACCTGTATTTGTGCCTGGGATTGCCGTTTCCCAGGTGCAGGACCCTGCACTTGGCTTGGTTGAACTTCATGTGATTTGCACTAGCCCACCTCTCAAGCCTGTCCAGATCCCTCTGGATGGCATCCCTTTCCTCCAGCATGTTGACCCCGCCACCGAGCTTGGTGTCGTCAGCAAACTTGCTGAGGGTGTACTCTATCCCACTGTCCATGTCTCTGACAAAGATGTTAAATAGCACTGGTCCCAGTACTGACACCTGAGGAACGCCACTCCACCCTGGTTTTCTTCCTTCACCCCTTCTTTTCCAGCCCCATTTCACGTGGGGCAGGGGGACCCCTGGCTGTCCCCAGGAGTGAGGAAGGGGAGGGTGTAAGTCCCATCCTCAGGAAGCAGGTCTGTGCCTGGGGAGGCTGGCAATGCAGATTGCTGCTGCTCACCTTTCTCCATGGCATGTCGCCCCACCAAACCCAGAGCCACGCAACCCTTGGGGCTGGGGATTTGGCCAGGCACACACTGTTTGTTCTCCCCAGGTTTTTCCGTGGGGGCGCTTTTCACCGGGAAAGCTTTGGCCGGCAAACTTGGGGGAGGGAAAGATGAGGCTGAGTTAAATCCCTGAAGTATTTACAGCTGGCCAAAAGCTGTGTGTGCAGCCCTGTGATACCTCAGTGGTGCCCAATGCTCTTGTGCAATGTGCAGGGGCTGGTTAGAGCTCAGGGGGAGGAGTGGGGTGTGTGAACCAGCTCTCATCCTGGCATTCTTTGTGCAGGCAGGGCTTATGGGGGGGCAGGAGCGGAGGGATGGGCTGGATGGGGCTGTAGGACATGAGGGGCAGATGCTGGGGCTGTTTTGGGGCAGAAATAAAGTTATTTGCCTCAGATCCACCCCCATTTGCCTGCATGGCTGCAACACTGTGCAAAGCTCAGGAGGGTGGTCATGCAGAAGGGAGCTGGGGGTGTGTGTGAAAAAGGCTTTGCTGTCCCAAATGGTGCTGGGTGGAAGCCTACTGCTGCCCTGCCCCTTGTACTACATTCCAGAGTAAAATCTCATGGATGGAGGTGGTGAAGCAATTGCCCACGCAGCATCCCTGTGGCCAATAAATTGGGGGAGGTCATTCTCCCCCTCTACTTTGCACTGGTGAGGCCACAACTGGAAAACTGCATCCTGTTCTGGGCTCCCCAGTTCAAGAGAGACAGGGAACTATTGGAGAGAATCCAGCGTAGGGCAACAAAGATGATGGAGGGTTTGGAGCATCTCCCTGATGAGAAAAGGCTGAGAGAGAGCTGGGACTCTTTAGCCTGGAAAAGAGAAGGCTGAGGGGAGACCTTCTTCATGCTCACAAGTATCTAAAGGGTGGGTGGAAGGAGGATGGAGCTGGAGACTTTTTGGTGGTTCCCAGTGACAGGGTGAGGGGCAATGGGCACAAGCTGGAACACGGGAAGTTCCATTCAAATATGAGGAAAATTTTCTTGATGGTGAGGGTGGCAGAGCCTTGGCAGAGGTTGCCCAGGGAGGGTGTGGAGTCCCCTTCTCTGGAGAGCTTGGAGACCCACTTGGATGCAGTCCTGAGTGATGTGCTCTGGTCAATCCTGCTTTAGCAGGGGAGTTGGACTGGATCATCTCTAGAGGTCCCTTCCAACTCTAACAATTCCGTGATTCCGTAATCCCTGGTCCATGAGGCTCCACAAGTCCTTGGGGAGAGTGAAATTCATTGGAAAAGGAAACATCCTTCCATAGAAGTGTCCTGGAGCCCCTCAGGCGATTCAGCATCCCCGGCTTCTGCTGAGCAGCTGTGGCGAAAATGTGGGTCTGCAGGAAGGAGCGAATGCTGCTGTGTAAATCGCTGCACGGTTGATTTATTTTTCTTCTTCTTCTTCTTCTTGGCTGACCCCCAGGGTCTCCCTCCCAGCCCTTCTCTCCCTATGACTGTGGGCCAGCGCGTCCTTCCACAGGATGCGCCCTCCTTCCCACGGCTCCCACAGAGGGACACAGAGCCCCAAGGCTGCAGTGGTGGGAATGGCAGGGAAGGGTTTGGGAAGAGGTTGGGAAATGGCTGACTGAAAGGCTCTGCGTGGGGCAGAGGGCAGCGCTCCTCTTGCAGGTCCACAGGGAGGCCAAAGTCGATCGCTCAGCGTGTCTGACATCTGAAACAAATGAACAATTTGAGGCCCAAGGAGGGAGTTTTACAAAGTCTCTGTGAGATCCTGTGATCCTGCCTTGCCTAGAGGTTGTGGGTGGGATGGGACATTCATTGGTGAGGCTGGAGTCGTGGCAGGTTTCCCTATTGCTCTTTGGCTAAAAAGTAGGTTTGCACTCCAGCCCTTGCTTAAAAGATCCCAAACTCGGGGTCTGTTTTGGAGCTCTCAGTAATGCTTTTCTTTCAGGTGCCAAAACATGACTGATGGTGCCCAAGAGTGCTCCTGGTGCTGCAGGGGGACATGCTGAGGTTGGCGGCTCTCCCTGCTCTTGGCTACGAGAGGGTGTCGGAAATGAGAGCTGTATTCTGCAGAAATGAAAACCTCAAACCTGGCGGGGCCCGTGACCTTTAAGAGGCTGACAGCGACGCCACTGCTCTTATCTACAGATCACAGCCTGGGGAGGAGGGTGGCTCCGAGCAGCATTTGGGTTTCTGTGGGGTTGCTCTGGTTTCATGGGGTGATGGGGCTCAGCTCAGCCACCGCTTTGTGCTGGCCGAGTTGGGACAAAGCTGTGGGGAGCATGGCACACGGAGCCAGGGACACATGTTGCTGTGGGTCAGCAGGGGCTGCATCACTTCCTGGAGTACTTGTGGGGGACCCTGTGGGACTTGCAGTCTGGAGCATCCTCCAGCCATGTTCTCCAGTCCTTGTATGAAATGGAGACAAGGCTGAGGGGGACTCTCCTGCAGGTTTGTGTCCAGGGGAGTTGACACTGAATACATCCCATGAAAGGATCTACTTCTGCTGGACCAGAAAGCACAATCTGCTGTTACAAGGTTAGGTCTGTGGGTACAGTAAAGTTAGGGATTAGATCTAAGAGAGCAAAATAGGAATAAATGAACCCCAAACCCAAAGCACATGGCAAGCCTGCACGGTAGGTCTGAAGAAATGTTTCTTTTATTCACACCTAAAGTCAAGCTCTGCTTTTATAGCGGTGACTGTCTCTCCAGCAGCTCTTGTGATGGCTCCTGATGAGCCATTGAGAACTTGCTCAGTAGCAGTGACTAATTTGGGTGTCTCCTCTTCCCCAGCAAATGCAACCTTCTGCCTTCCTGGCCTCTGCCACACACACATGGACACCATGCTCTCGGTCCTGAGCCATGATCTTAGTCTGTGTATTGGTGATGTTGCATAGGGTGGAGTGCTGATGGTGAGATGTAGGTACAGGTTCTGGGTGCAGGTTCCCCACTTGGTATGATTGTGGTGCATGTCTGACCCTCAACGTCTCTCAGATGTTGATACTTCCAGATACATACTGGAACTTTTTGGGGAGCATTAGAGCTTAATTGGACATAGGAGCCGAAATACCTTTTAGGATGTATACCTTGGGTCTTCTGTGTCTCTGACCACAGCACTGCCCTGTCACTCTGATGCTGGATGAGCATCAAAACCCAAGACATGCCTTGTCTTGGGGAGTGGGATGACAGGAGTAGCTGGGGCAAGGGAGGAAGGGGCTGGATGCTATGCTGGGGGCCTGGGAGCTCCGGTGAAGTTATGAGGCGTTACTAGTCTTCAGGGAGCCACAAGGCCTGTCTTGGTATTGGAGTAGCGTTGGATGAAGATGCCCAGCATGAACGTTTTGGACGTGGGGTGGAGGCTTGCATTGCAGATCCAACACCATGGGTGTGCACCCAAAAGCCAGCTGTCCTTCTGGAGAACTTGGCTTGCCACAGCTTGCCCACGTCCTGCTGCTGCTGGGAGCATGCTGGGGCCAGGCTGGGCATGTCCCCTCACTCTGTGTGTGCGGGCAGGGGTAGAAACACCAGAGCCTTTTCCAGGAGAGGACCATACCTCTCCACAGAAGACTGTGGGCCATCATACACTTGTTCCCCCTGGCCTGCTGTTTTTTACTGCCTCTGTGTATGAAACAAGGGACTTGGAAATGCTGGTGCAGCTTCTTTCATATCATTATGGAGCCTATGTCAGGCAAACCTCATGTTACATCTCAGCATGGCCAACTCGGTAGCTAATTTGCTGTAGATACCTTCTGTGCTTGGTAGGAAGAGAGGCTTTTCTCCAAACAGCAGGTTCAAACATCTCTGCTCCAGGTCGGCCACCCCACCTTTCCTCTCTCTCTTTCCAGAAATTAGGCAGCTTGAATCCATCCAGCCCCTCACCCAAACTCCTCCTTGACCTCTAGGATGTCCTGTGAGATTACTGAGTGCTTGAATGAGGGGTTTTCTTAGCTTGGCAGGGGCTGAGCAGACCTCAGAGGGCTCCTGTGCCGGGGGAAGAGCTCGTTGCCAAGTCGTAGGAGGAATTCCCACGTTCCTGTTCCTTCCCGCTGGCTGACAAACACTCGTGCTGTCCACGAAAGCTGATGTATTTGGTTGGATTTAACCTTTGCTCAAAGAAGCGAATAACAGAGATCTTTTACTTTTGGTTTCTGGGTGTAAATTCACAATTCAGCGATGGATTTGTATGCGCAACACGATTCTGTGGTGGGAAAAGCTGGAGGAGAGACAGAGAGAGACTTCACTTGGGTGAAGCCCTGTGTAGTAGGGACTCTCTGGAAGCCCACAAAGTGATTACCCTTCCTTCCTGCCCTAATCAACCCCCCGAACCAGGCTTTAGGTATCAGCCAGACCTTACCCTTTCAGTAGAAACAAAAAGGCAGCCTCATGGGATGTGGGATTTCTCAAGCCTGCGGTCACTGTCCCTGCCCGGACACACACACACGCACATGCTCCTGCTCTTTCCCTGCTGGTAGCAAGCGTGTCCAGCTCCAGCAGTGGGGAGCGATGGAGTTTCAGGGAGGAGAAATGCTCTTTTTCATTGCTTGTTTTCATGCCTGTGTCAGAAAGCACAGCTAGCAGTATTTTTTTCCTGTCCCGGACCCTCTTTTAGCTCGTTGGTTTGTCTTGTATGATATGAACTGTGGTGACTCTGATGCTAGTGTAAGATGCCACCAGTCACATATTCAGCAGCACCCAGTGCTGTCAAAGTGCTTTGTGAACCACAGCCTGTGTGGTTAGGTATTAAGTATGGGGATGACCTGGTTTGGGGAACCTGAGCATGACCCAAACTTCAGCTTCAAGCTCTCCGACCCAGGCAAAGAAGAAAAGAGAAAACCAGCAGGTCCTAGGACAGCCTGAATTTGTTTTTGGAGGACATCGGTCATGGCCCACGTGTGGGATCAGCAGGAAGGGTGCAGAGAAGAGAGAGAGAATCTCATGGTGAGGTTTCTGGACTTCTTGTGGTTCTGCTGTGCTGAAGATGCTCCAGCAAATTCCATCCTAATCTGGGCTTCAGTATTTGCCAGTTCAGCCCCTCCATACTCACAAAGCCACAGTCCCTGGGTACAAAGCCACAGAGACTTTGCCACAAACACTGCTCTGTGGCCACTTGGCACAGCAAGGTGCTTGCCCTTCTTAAGCAGGTGTTGACTTGTGTCACGCTGGAGATGGACAGGCCACTGGTCTCAGCTCTGCTCGCCCTGAGCACCCCATCCCCTTGCATCCAGCAAAAGGTCAGGAGAAGTCTCCCTGAGGGAGGTCAGCTGTACAGTGGGGTGGTGTGTGGCCTCCAAAAGTTGGGATGATCCTGTCTCCAACAGGAATTTTGGAGACAGTTGGATTTTTTGAATTATCCCATCTCTGATGTGATTGGATTTGGTTCTAATTAAACAAGTGCCTGTGGGAGTGACCCTGGGGTGCTCCTCCCAGGGCAGCCTGCAGTGGTAGGGAGAAGCTGCTTATGGAGTGATGCTCTTGGTTTGGAAGGGCTTGCTTTAGAGTGGGACCCTGGAGAAGGAGCATGGAGAGGTCAAATCTTAGAAGCGTTTGCTCTTCCTGTGCCAGCAATTCTCTCCTGGAGCTGGAGCTCTGGGGGAGCAGCAGAGGCAGGAGCAAAACTGAAGTGTTTTTTTTTTTACTGTGGACACATGGAAATCAGAGGCTTGTGACCCACCAAAGAACAGGAACTGGTGTAATTGTCCTCAAAATGACAAGCTGTTGATTATAAGAAGTGCAGCCCATGGCATTGCAGCCAGCCCAGGGGTTATGACCAGTGCCATAACCTCCACAGGCTTTTTATTTTTTTGGCATATCTGTGTAAATCTCTGCTCTCCCATTAGTGCCTGCCCTCAGCACTCCCTGAAAATTGCCCAAAAATTCCATCTTGGTGCAATTTAGGATACGCTCCAGCCTGCCCTGAGAACATCTGGTATCTGTGCATCGGGTGATATTAATCACAGCATGAAGGCGGCCAAGTGTTAAACGGCAGAGCCCTCCCACCTCCCCCCCTGTAAATGAAGGTTGTTTCAATGTTCCAGCAATAAAATTAACCTAGCAGCCTGGGCTGGCGGTGATCTGGCAGGAACAACTGCTGTGTGGGATGAAGGGATGAAGAATGCTCTTAAATGGGCCAAGAAACCATGTGGTCCAATGACTTTTTGAAATCCCTGCGGTGTTTGAAGCTATTTTCTAGTCCTCCTCATCTTCTGAATCCACGGCCGTTCCTCCTGCATCTGCAACTCTCCCCCCCCGGTGTTCTGAGAGCTGAAGCTGTTTTTGTTTTGGGTGTAAATGCTGCTCCCTGTTTCCAGGAAGGTAAACACCCCCCTCCCTCACCCTGCTTTGCTGTAGAGATATCAAAGTGCTTTGCAAAGAGGAAGAGATGTTGTTTCTGTTTTGCAGATGGAGGGAGTCACTGGGGCTGCTGAGAGACATGTGTGAATCTGCTCACTCGGAGGGTGCTTGTGTTTTTGCTCCAGGTCACTTAGTGGCTTCCTTTCATGTTGGGCGATGAGCAGAGAGGACTGGCACAGGGATTGGTTTTATTCCCCTTTTCTTTGGGTGACTGCACACCAGACAGCAGGCAAACCCCATCCGCACCATGCTATTCACGTTGTCCCCAAAGGAGAGCCTGGCTTGGATTTGCCCCAAGCTCCCCAGTTTGTGGCTGAGTTTGGAAAAAAAAAAAATTAACCAAAAAAAGAGGACAGAAACAAAATGAAAACTATGTCTCGAGTGCAGTTTGTGCCTTAACTGCCAAGGCTGCTGTGCTTTCAAGGGAGGCAGCCCCAGCGCGGCTGCATGGGAGGGACCAGAGCGGGGATAACTCTTGTGTGGTGCCTTTGATGTTGGAGGCTTTTACCCGCGTTACCCGGGGAGAAACTCAAGTGCTTTTCATGTCTGGTGGTGAGGGAAGGCAGGGAGCCAGGAGGGATTCGCTTTGTGAGACCTTTATGAAGGGAATTGAGCTGAACTTTTCAGAAGTTGGGGGGAAACTTGCTGGGGCAGCAGCTGAAAGAGGTGCTGAAGCATCCTTGGCTCTTGAAGACGCTGGGCAGCCTGCGTTGTCCTCATCATAATCCTTGGCTGAGTAAGTCTCTCTGCCTGAGCTTTCCCTGGCCTCAGGGAATAAAAACCGGTGGCAAGGGCTGCGCTGGGGTCTCCAGAGGGAAGTCGTGGAGCAAGCAAGCTGGAGGCTGGCCACGCGATGAGTGCAAGGGAGGTTGAAGGGTAAAGAGGGGAAAAACAGAGCAATGACTTTGCAAGGGGAAAATACCAGGGGCATGATGCAGGCATCGGCGCAGGGAACTGCTTTGTCAGGGCCTGTGCAAAGGGAGGAGGCAGAGCTGACTTGCAGCGACTGCTCGGGTTCACTGGGCTGTGTCTTGGGGCTGGAGCAGGCCAGGAGCGGGAGGGGGGAGTCACAGCAGCTGATGCTGGATCTTGGAGGTGAAATGGTGTGACAGCAACCCTGGCGTGATCCAGGTGATGGAGGGTTCCCTGGGGTGTCAGTTCCCAGTGGGCTGGAACCCTGCTGCAGGAAGTCTGCTCTCACCCAACACCCACAGCCCAGCAGTGCAAAAGGACCCTGGTTGCTGGCGATGCCAGACAAGGGTCCATACTGAATTTGGGAGCCCTGCCCCAGACAGAGGAGCCTGGTGTGGTTGTCTGCATGTGTGCAGGCAATGGGAAGAGGCTGCTGCAGCCTCGCCTGCCTGGCAGACGTGTGGCTGCGTGGGCTTCGCTGGCTGCCCTGGAGATGCCCCTGAGAAAGACACCTCTGTATCGTGGGGGGCATGTCTGGTGATGTAAGGGAGAGCTGACAGCCCGTGGTTGTCTCTCTCCTCAGTTTCTGCTGTGAAAGTTGTTTGTGAACTGATGGGGAAGGAGAAGTTTGATGGCCCTCCCATCCTGATGAGTGCTGGGGAAAAAAAGATCTCCCGAGCATCCTTGTGAGCGCTGGTGGGTGGTGCAGGGCACCAGGCTAAGGAGGTGGCAGGGGAATCCTCTCCCCAGCCCTTTTCTGTAGCTCTCAGTCCCCATGCGGGAAGCACTCCCCACAAGCATCCTCCTGCTCTCCCCTCCTTCTCCTCTCGCCCATCCTGCCCCAATGCACGTTCAGCCACCCCCAAAGCTGAGCTTCAGCCTGGCCCCAAGGCACATGTCCCCGCCTGCGCAGGAGGATGCACTGCGGGGTGTGCTGGAGGCACATTCAGCCCGGGGGACACCCCCAACCCCCGCCAAAAAAAAAAAAAAGCAGGGGGATGAGGATGCCCAGCTGCCTGCTAGGGGAGGTCTGGTACTTGCCGGCCCCCCCGAGGGACAAGTTCGAGATCTTGGCCGCGGGACCCCTCTAGTCCCGTGTAGGGTCGCGGCCACTCGCTGTCCCCGGCAAAGCGGGGGGGTGCCACGCGTGGGTCAGCCCAGGAGGAGCGGCACTCGCCTCCCCCCGCCCCGAGAGCGGCTATTTTTTTTTTTTTCCCCTTCTCCCNGGGGTCCCCGGAGGATGGCGGCTCCGGGACTGAGAGGTTTTCCGGGGGCGCAGAGGGGCAGGAGGAGGAGAAGCGGCGGCCGGTCGGGCTGGGGGGACTCCGGAGGAGGCGGGGGCNNCCGGGGGCGGCGGCCGGGTCACGCCGCGCTCCGGTCTGGCGTGGGTGTGCGGGGACGCCGCGGTCCCCACCCGTAGTTTGGGTCCTTGCTGTGTCGGAGCATTGTAACGATGCAAAACGGTGCAGCCGGGCAGTGGGAAACTTGCCTTTTTTTTTTTTCCCTCCCCCCTTTCTTTTTGCTGCTTTTTTTTTTTTCTTCTTCTTTTTTTTTAATTTTAATGACACCTCCTCATTCTTCTCTCGCTGCTCCTTTGCACAGCGATGGTGGAGGTTTGGGAATGCATATGTTTAAGTGACATAGTGGGAACCCTCAGGATTTGCTCAGTGTATGGTTTTTCTCGTGTGCCTTTAGTGCAGCAGAGGCTGGGGGTGCCAGACAGGGCAGTCCAGGCCGTGTGTGATGTATGCCTGCAAAAATCCCTCTTTTTCCCCTTGTACCCCGATGACCCGATGTCACCCAGCACCTTTACCCCCGCCTTGGAGGCAGCCAAGGAGGGGGTTTTTCCCTCCTGCCTGTGCTGTGACCCTCTGCTCCTGCCTGCAGGAAAGGCTTCATGCCAGAGGATTTCAGCCTGTGCTTTTTATATCCATCCCTAGTGTGACCACACTTCATTCAGGGAAGATGCATCCGGGATGGATCTGGGCTGACGTATTCGGGGCCGTGACTATCTCTGGATCTGTGAGGGAGCATCTGGGCTCCAATGGGGCCGATATTGCTGCCCGCTGCCACAGCTTTCAGCGATACACTGAGCTGTCTGTGTAGGGTTTCTATGAGTTTTTGTAGTTCAGGGCCAGAGGGCACTGACAGAACATTGAGTCTGCCCTTCCATAAATCACAGGTCACTCCATCTCACTCCCAAACCCCTCTTCAGAGCATCCAGCCCTCTGTGAGCTGAGCAGCCCTGTGCCCTGCATAGCTTTCAAGGGTGGACTTCCACGAACGCAGGGATCGGAGGAGTGCCAGAAAACCCGGCTTTAGCATCAGGCAAGTTTGGGGTTAAATATCCCTTGCATTAAACGAGTTGCTTAATTTTATTGAATTCCTGCTGCTGCGGATGTGAGGTGCAGCAGATGGAGCAGACTGGTGGTGCAGCACTGGGGTGGGAAGAGATGTTACGCCACTGTTGGAGATGTGCTGGCTGAGGGGCTTGGGCTCCCTGGCACTAACAACCGTCGTTTGGTTTGACTGAATTCCCCTGTGAGATAACGTGGGCCTGGGCCCGGTGATGGGAGATTTGCATGGGCAGGCAGCACTTGCTCAAACTTTGGTTTTGAGATGAGTGGCAGCTCAGGCACCACCCTGTACAAAAAAAAAAAAAAAAAACCACAACCAAAAAAAAACAAAAAAATAAGCCCCAAAACCAGCAAGAATAGTGATTACATTTGAACCCCTAAGTGCCACTGCCCTGTCCAGGTGTGATTCCAGCCTGCAGGATATACCCATCCAGGGAGAGTGCCCTGCTTACAGCCCTGCTGGAAGGGCATTCTGAGTGTGGGTAAAGACATGCAGGGGTAGAAAAAATACATTTGGAGTATGTGGAAGACTGCAATAGCCCTGGGAGCTGTGATCCTTCCATGCTTTTGTAGTCGTAGTCTGTGATTTTCCATGTTGAGAGCAAAATACCTGTGTGGCTTGTGAGCAGCTCAGGGGTGGTGTATCAAATGTGTTTGACCTCACAGCCATTAAGCACATATGTTCTCCCTAGTATGTGCTAGCTGTAGCTCGAGGTATGCAGATGTGGTGGGGTCTAATGACTCAGTGGCTAATAACCTGGCAGCAGCGGTTCCTGGACGCCTCTCCCTGGGGAATGCGGACTTCCCTTCTCTGAGCACAGTGGAATTTTTATAGCCTGTGGTTTTAAATACTGTGATTTCCGTATGGCTGTGATGCCGTGTCCAGCCCTGTTGAAGCTATGCTGGGGCTGGGCAAAACCCACGCTGGAGATGTTGATCCTTGGAGAAAGTGTCTGAGCTTTGCTCTGGTATGTGGGAAGGGGAAGGACAAGATCTCCTGGGGTTACACCTGCTGGGTGCTGTGGCTCCATGTCTGAACTCAACTGTGCTTCATTTCATTTGTATCCAAAAATTGGTCAGTGCTTTATGGAGAAGTGCATGGTAAAGCTAGCTCATTCGTTAAAAAATAATAACAAAAACTGGACTGAAAGAGTTAACATTGAAGCAGCATCGTAGCAGTGCCTGTCCAAAAATCCACGGGGAGTGGGCATGTGGCATTTCAAGGTAACAGGAGGGCCTGGGGCCGTGGTGGTGGTGGGAAGGAGCCCTAGCAGAGAAGCCAGGCTGACAAACCCCATTTGCTGTAGGGGCATTGCTGCTGGGGCCACACTCTAACACAGAGAGGGATACGGAACCCAGGGGACCTGTCACCGGGTCTCAGCTGGGAGACAAAGGCAGAGATGGTTTGTCCGCATCTGTAGTGGATGTGAGCACCGTCTGCTTCCCAGCAGCATCTCTGGCTTTGATCCCTGAGTTCCCATAACTGGTCACAGGAAGAGACAGAGCTCTGCCATTAACACCCTGAAACTCTCCAGCTCGTGCCAGCTCGCCCTCATCATCCTGAGATGTGGTCCCCAAAATGCCAAAAGGCAGTTGTCAGGAGGCTCGTGGGTCCCTTCCTGTGTGCCCTCGTTGCCGTCGGTGATCGCTACAGCCAAGCATCACCCATCAGGAATTTGGCAGTGATGCTTTCTCCAGTTCTTGATAAATCACATGAGAACCAATGTTGAGGTCTGGCTGCTCTGGGTGTGCTTTGGGGCCATCAGACCTTTGCCAGGCTGAGACAGCTGTGTCCCCTTGTCCTTCTACAGGGACACTGCCCAGGTCCAGCCGCCTCCATCCAGTTCTCCCTTCTCATAAACTTGTGGAAAAGTGATTTCTCTTCCCATTTTCTGGCGCCCTCCCAAACTGGGTTAACACTTGCTGTGGATACAAAACTCGCTGGAGGAGCTTGGCCAAGCCAGGCTGTAAAAGCCACATTTTCTTTGGGAATCGGATTAAGGCCCCTTCTTCTGCGCTGGGCGGATGCGGGTGACATGAAGTCTCTCTTTGTCCTGGATGGTATTTCTGGCTCAGCTGCAGTGGGTTAACCCTTTGTAGTCCCACACAGGCCTGGTGATGAATGGCACTTTGCTAAGCAACGGGGACCTTTTCCTTAGGCGACTGTGGGTGGAAGGGGGGGCACTGTGGACTATGTCCTCCTGCTGTGCAGCAAAGCTTGATGCCTGGGTAGCAGGCTGTGTTGACGTGTGTGTGGGACATGAACCTGCCCCAATGCTGCTTTTTGCCTGTCTTTGGCATTTTTCATCTCTCTTTACTCCCCCAGATAAACTGGTTGAAGGGAAGATGTGCCCTGACACCTCAGCCCTCTCTGTGCTGGGGCAGCTCCAGGCTGCCTGGGTGGCACAGAGGGACATGAGTGGGACAGGGAGAGGACACAAGTCACAGTGAGCGCAGAAGCTGGGCCAGCTGGTGAGAGCAGGAGAGCTGCTTGTGTGCTACTCAGAGAGCAATTACCGAGTCGTGGTGCTCCCTGAATCCATGGTGCCCAGCCAGGTGCTGGCACAGGGCTGGGGCAGGAGCATCCCTCTCTCAGGAGAGCTGGAGGACTTAATTACCCGGTAGCAGCAGAGCAGTTGCAGGCAGAAAGTGCCTGTTTGGCTCCAGCGAAGCCCTTGGCTCTCTTGTGCAGGATCAGAGGAGGCTTGGTTTGCTACTTGGTGCTTGGCTCTAATCTGTCATGGCTGAGCAGAAATGAAGGTGGTCCCACGGCCACCTCTGGAGACTGGTGGCTGTCTGCATCTCATGCCACACACCCAGGGCTGGGTTCCATTTCACCTTCTCTCCTCCAGTGCTCCATGTTACTGCATCACCTTGGATTCATCCGCATTGCTCTCAGCCTCAGCTTAGCTTGTTTATGCAAAAGCCAAATGGCAGGGGGGCCCAGCACCAGCTCCCTGCAGCGCAGATCCCGTGCTGTTATCAGGGCTGTTCCTGATAAGGCCAGAGCAGGGATTTCCTCAGGCAAGGGTCCTGGGCCATGTCAAAGTGGCCCCAGGAGGAGGTCTCCAGGCCTCCTGGGAGCAGTGGGCTTGCAGACCACGGATCTGAATTCTCCCCGTGCCCCCCTGCTCTGCTGAGCTTTAGGTTACGATTGGCCCAGGGCTGATGGACGGGTGCTGCCATCTCCCAGATCTGACCCCAGGAGCAGATGGGGACCGTGTGGGACTCGCTCGCGGCGCCAGGAGCTGCAGGGAAGCAACGCGGTTTCCCTCCCACCCGTCTTTCTCTTCCCCCTCATCCTCCTGACCTTTCTCCATCAAAATACAAAGCACTATTCTTTGTGGAAAAGCACCTCCGTCAGAGGAGACAGCTGGCGCTGCAAGCAGCTTGCTGGGGATGGGTTGCTATTAATTAAGCTGCAGGAGACAGCCCGGCAGCTTGGCAGCTTGAATGGAGCTGGAGCAATGGAGTTTTCCATCTTTTTCAAGGTTAGGGTGCCCTAAATTCTTTCTTCTTTACCTCCAAAGGGAATTTATAGGTTAAAAGGGGGAGGCACACAAAGGATGGAGAAAAGCCCTTTACACACAGCTTTCACAGACGCGTAGCCATCGCGCTGCTGGGAACGAATGTGTGTGTGCACAAGGACTGCAAGGACCCTGAGGACACCCCACCACACGCTTTGCAGATGGATCCACACTGAGAGGTTACCGTGATCCCCGTTGATGTCACTGCCTGGGCAGTGCTGGAGCATCCCCTTCCACTGCCTGTTTTGGGGTGAAATGGAGTTTAAACAACTTGAATGAGTTTGCTTGACCTGTGGGATGACTTGAATTTTCACTCCATACCATTCCCCCCTGCAAAGGTCATCTATTTTACCAAAATCACCCTCATCCCCTGCTGCTGAGGCCACTTTGATTTGGTGAGAGAAACACCAGGAGTGGTAGAGAAGTGCTGGACCCTGGTGAGGTGCCCCTTGTCATTCTGCCCTCCCCTTGCCACAGGGCAGGATATGGGCGTTTAGTGGGGCAGAACTCTGGGATGCTGGGGTGAACATCTGGGTGATGTGCAGAGGATTTTGCTTTACCCTTTTTGAGGGTGATTTGTCCTTTGTGATAGTCAGGCTGGGGGCATCTTGAGTAGATCAAGCCGCAGCGGCCAAAGGAGTGAAGTGCATTTCCTCCAGCAGAGCTGAGCTGTGCCATCTGCAGAGCTCTCCCGGTGGCTCTTGAGCCACAGTGTTTCAGTGCCAGGGCAAACTGATCCCCACTGAGCAAAACCTGTGCTCAGAACAGTGGCTGAGGGCGGAAGGGGGGGTGCCTGGAAAATGCTGTGTGCACTTCATGTCTGTCTGAACTGGCCCATCAGTGGCCAAACCCCTCCAAGAGTTGGGGATGTTGGGAGGAATGGAGTTTTTTTTCTTCTTGCTTTTTCCAAATATTTGTGACCCCAGAGTGGCTTCCTAGTAAAGCCCACTCCCTTCTGGAAAATGATGGATTATGCAAGCATAGCGAGGAGCCTCCTGCCTTCCCTGCTCAAGGGTGCAGATGCCACAGATCCTCTGCAGAAGAAGTGTGCTGGAGTCAGGGAGGCTGCTGCCAGGGCACCACTGGGATGCGACACCAGGAAGGGAGGCACGGCCTCCCTAGGGAGCAGGATGTGACGCCAGGAAGTGAGGCATCGCCTCCCCAGGGAGCGGGTGACTCACACCAAGGACATGGTGCCAGCTGCATGCGCTGCCCAATGGCAGCCCGTGAAATAATTCCTTCCTTCCTTCCTGGAGAATGGGAATGGGCTGGAGGTGTCTGACTGAAAGAGCCCTCGGTTTTTGGTGCAGTGGGAACAGTCCTGGCACCGTGTAACACAAAGTGGCCACGGTTCAATGATGTTGGCAGCTTCTGCCACCTGCTCTTGGCTGGGCATGGAGGGGTTGGTGGTGGTTGCTCCCTGTGCTGGCTCAGGACGTCCTTGCTCCTTGTGATGCAGCTTGTAGGGCCCCGAGATGCTCCTGGCAGCGCCTGCACACCGTGGTACCTGCTGCTCCACTGCCATCTCTGTCTAGGGAAAGTTAAGCCACCAAATATCTCCTTTTATGAAGGAACCAATGTGATGCCTGCAGAGATGTATCTCTGACATGGGCTACTCAGGGAAGCTGCTCAGTGCTGAAAACCAGGCAGCTTAAAAGAAAAAAGAAAAAAAAAACAACAGCATCATCTATAGACTTGGGAGTCTAGTACAGGCAGAAGGGAGGAAATATTGTTGTTCTGCAGGTCTTAGCATTATGGACCTCCTGGAGACTTAGCCTGCACGTTCAGAAGGCACCATGATGGCCACGGTGGCTACCTGCCAGGGCCCTTCCCAGGTGCTGACACCCACAGCCAGGCTCTTAGAAAAGTGTTGGGGTTTGTTTCAGATGTTCCTGGTAATGGGACATTCTTTCTGCTCCTGCTGAAAGTGATGGTGTCTCTATCAGTGTTTAAAAAAAATAAATTTTGATCTTGTGGTCTGCATCCTATGTCCTGCTCTCGGTCATGCTGCCTTCCAGTGAGCTTGCTGGTGCTTTACCAAGGTCTCTGGGTGTGTTTTTCTTTCTGCTATTGATCTAAGATTATAAATATAGCTGGCAGGATTTCCAGCTATCTGTCGAAGTCACTGGGGACGTGCAGGTGGTCAGCATTGCTGCACTATTAAAACAAGAAAAAATGATTAACTAAGCCCTAACACTGCACTTTTAGCTGGGGATCGTGAGTTCAAATCCCTTGGATGACTTACCACAGCCATAGGGCTTCACTAGAATCGCTCCTAACTCTGATCATATTTTTTTTTAAAAGAGAAGAACAATGATTTTGTGATTTTAAAATGCTGGATGGGGGATTTGGATTCAGTTCTTGGCTCTGTTGTAAGTTTTCTGCCTGACCCTGGGCAAGTCACTTAATCCTTCTCCTGTTCATCTGCACTGTAGAGGTAAGGAGGCGTGCAGGAATAAGTAAGGAAAATTTTCAGGAATAGAGAGATGCTGCTGTAATAACAATTTCTAGGAGCTGGCTCTTTGTCACACTGCAAGTGCCTTCTCTGTGCAAACAGCCCCAAAGGCACCCGAGAGCCTTCATGGGACCTAGCAGAGCCCAATGTACTTATTTGCTTTGAGGCCACTTTATTGTCCTTCTGAGCTACTCACTCCCCCACCTCAGGTTGTTTCTGGGAAGGATGAGATAGGAGTTGAAACAAAATATTTTCTACGAGTTAGTATGAAAAACAACTCGCAGCGTGTTAAAATAAGACGGAGC
This sequence comes from Nycticryphes semicollaris, assembly GCA_013400055.1. NCBI lineage: Eukaryota > Metazoa > Chordata > Aves > Charadriiformes > Rostratulidae > Nycticryphes > Nycticryphes semicollaris. The sequence continues at coordinate 411,449 of VXBJ01005845.1, forward strand.
AAGGAGGTTCATGTGGCCTGAGCACCCTGTGTTCACCCCTCTGGTGCCTGCCCTGGTTTGGGCAAGTGAACCCTGTGTTGGGTGTTTAACACCTGCACAGCGCTCCAGATGTGGGTAGTTTAGTGTCAGGGACATGGAGAGAGGACATCCTCAAAGCCCGCGCTGCACCTGAGATCCCTCGCTTACTGCAAGCACAGTACCTGAGGGAGCGTGGAGGAGCATTGCAGAACCAGGATGAGCTGCTTTCTAGCTCTGCTCTGACCTTTTTCCAGCTAACACAAGGCTGGAGTGACTTGCAAACAGACCCAGCTGCTTCTCAGGCGAGCCCAGTTTGGCATCTAGCGTTGGATTTTCCCAGAGATTAGGGAGATTAAAACACTAATGCCCACTGATAGGGGTTAAAGCTTTGTTAAGTCGTAAAAAGTGGTGTAATCCAGCAGAAAGCACCGCGCAGCTGCAGCATACGCAGAGGGAGGCTGGGTTTCCTGCCTGGGTGCTGGGGTGGAGGTTTCTCAGAAATTGGTGTTTGTGACCTGGGCTGAAGTGGGGGGACGCGAGTCTCGCTCCTCTGAGACCCCATCGTTTCTAGGGCAGCCTTACCAGAGGTAGCGGGCAGGGGATGCTGCCAGGCCGGCGTGTGGTGGCTGCGCTGGGTGCAGGAAGAGCTGCCAGCAGTCCGGAAGGGGAGAAGAAAGGTGACAGCCACATGAGAGCCATGGGTGACAAGGCAGGGTGGGCTGTGGTTCCTGTGGCAGGGGTGGCAGGACTTGACTTTGGAGCAGGAGTTTGGCATCGGTGGGTGGTGGTGGTGCTGCTGCTAAACAGGTTAAAAAAGGGTGGGCAAGTACTAGCCCCTGCCTTGTGGGCTGTGCATGGGAAATGGAGTCCCTTGGGTACTGGGGGACTGCAAATGTGCAAATACTTCTTAACCCTTTCGTTGCTTGCAGGCCTTTCTCTGGGAATGCAGATGTTCTGAGATCTGCAGGGAGCTGGGGGAAAAAATAGCCTTAGATCATAGGACAGGTCAAAGTGACATGTCAGAACCAGGGGTCCAAAGGAGACAGGCTGGCTTTGCTTTGTCTCCCCTTGGAGGGGTGGGTAGAGGCCCTTCTTCTCGCCCTGCAGGTATTGCTGGGCTCTCTGTGCCTGCTGCCCAGGGCTTCCCACCACCCAGCAGCACTGAGGGGGCTTCCACACACACCAACACCCTCCTGGACCCCACACTGCCAGTGGGAGCAGGGGTGGTGGTGCAGCCCACATGCCTGACCCCCTGGACATCGCTGAGTCCCTGCTGGGGCCCTTCTGGTGGGAAGAGAGGTGGTGGTGAAGCTCTGATAATCAAGCTGTGGCAATCAAGATAGAAGGCAGGAAGGGCTTGTGGAGACAGATAGTATGTTGATTCAGCTTAATTGATGTGATTTTAAAAAAGCAGCCAGGCTAGTGGGTGTAGGCTGGGATGTGATGAAGCCCAGGGGTCTTCAAAGAGCTGCAGAGCAAAGTCAGCAGTGTTAACACCCACCGGAGATGGGCTTTGGTCTCCGGTGGGAGAATTTCAGGCTGCTTGAAAGCCAAAGGCAAGTTTCAAGGCTGGTGGGATGGGGGTTTGCCCCTGCCCCTTCATCCCTGCGGCAGTGGGATGGACCCCGGGCTCTGCAGGTT
>VXBJ01005845.1:413592-458773 GCA_013400055.1 Nycticryphes semicollaris
GCTGCCCTTCGTAAAAAGAAACAAAACAAGAAAAAGAAACACATTAAAAAAAGGTATAAAAAAAAAGAAACAAAAAACCCTCTTGTCCCCCAAAAAAACCAACCAAACAAACCCGAATAACAAAACAAAGGGAAAAAATAAACCCGAAAAAAATAATAATCATAATAATGCAAAGAAAAACCCCCAAAACCAAGATGTAAATCCTTCCTTGTGATTCCTGTAACTTAGGGTGATGGCAGCCCTGCTGCTGCTGGCTTGCCTTTTTTCTTTTTTCTTTTTTCTTTTTTTTTTTTTTTCCGTAACTGCAAAGTCAGTAAATTGGTGGAGCGTGGGTGTGAAACACGGTGGCTTGGGGCACACGCAGCCATGCCAGGTCCCAGATGCCCTGATGCCCTGTGTGGCTCCTGCAGTGCTTTTTGGACCAACTGAGTTTGGAGAGTGCTGCTTGCCTCTTTGTTTTCCAAGGCTGGAGCTCTTGCAGAGAGGCTCTGGCAGGGTCAGAGGTGCTTCCTCTTGCCCAGGGACTGGGAAGGGTCTCCATGTCCCTCCTGCACCGAACACCATCGTCCAGGGTGGACAGGGGGTCCCTTCCCCAGACCCACAAGGGAATCAGCTTTGTGGGGGTCCTCGGACCTCCCTGGGTGATGGAATGGCTTTTGCTGGTGTTGGTGTGTAGGAGAGTTTCCCTGCCATGGGGGTTGTCCCCAGCAAGGCAGGGCTGGTCTTGTGGTCAATTCTCGGGGGAAGCTGCTTGGGGCTCTGTGGACAGAGACCTCCACGTGCTGGAGACTCGGAGCTTGATTGGCAAGACTGGAGCAGGCAAGACTTGGGGTTATTTATGATCATCTCCTTTCTTTGAAACTTCTCCGGGCAAACAGAAGAACAGCATAACAGCTTCTTGCAGGTCTCTGTCAGTGGTTTAGAGCTGCTGCCTTGCGTGGTTGGAGAAATGAGGATGTACGACTGCCAGGGCTGGCACGTGTCAGGGCTGGGGAAGGCAGTGGTTGGCCTCACGCCGTACCTGGGACACTGTGAGGTGGCACAGAGGCTCATTCCTGAGCTCACAGGCAGTATTTTGCCAGTACTGGAGGTTGAGTCCAGCCAGAGCTGGGACCTGACTTCTGGGATGAGCTTGCTGCATCCCAGCCCAGAAATGTCTCTGGCAGCTGGAGGGTTAAGCTGGGAAGGGAAGCAGCGATGGGGAGTCCTGGAGCATCCATCTCTTGTAAATGAAAGAGCTTTGGAGGGGTGAGGAGGGGTGACCTGCGGAGGATGTTTCCGGAGTGGGGAGGGGGAAGCACACAGCGAGCAAGGACGGAAGCGCGTGTGGTGAGCATGGATGGCTGGAGACGCACATGGTGCCTGCCCATGGCTTGTGCCTGCAGCTCAGTGCTATGGACCTGCCTGGTTATCTACTGAAGGGCTTGCTGCAGAGCACGAATTGCTGTTTCTTTCCTGATCTCTGAAAATGCATTTATTCCACTGCATGAATAAACAGCCTCCATGCCTGGAGCATCTTGTATGTTCAGGAGGTACCTGGCTGCCCCTCTGACAGCTCTTGGGTGGATTTGGTCTAATGAAGTGTAGTTAAGCATCCTCTGCTACTTCTAGGTCGTGTCTGTTGGCACCTGGGTGGAAATGCAAGCCAAGAAGGAAATGTAACCGGTGGTAGGTGGGCCTGGGCTGGCAGCCAGCCTGAAACCATAGCCTGATGCCCAGGGATGTGAGGGACAGGCTCCAGCTTGGGTCTGGCTGTGCCAGCTGTGCTCAGATGGCTGCAATCAAATAATAGAAATGTCCCTTAGGTTCAGATTGGTGCTGCAGGGTCTGTGACGGTGGCAGCTCTGCACCCCAAGCTGAGCCCCCTCCAGGGTGCTGGTGGCCCCCCCACTTTCGGACTGAGCTGTGCCTTGCATTCCCTGGTGCCCACACATCACTGTGGGACCAGTGTGGATCTGCTGTTTGGCACTGGGTGACTCTGACCAGGCAGTTGAAGCAGTGGTGCTTGGGCCACGCTGGGTTTGGTGTCTCTCTCTCTCCCGACTCCTCCTGTCCTCTTGGAAGGGTAAGCTGCGGCTTTGTCACCTCATCCACAGGTTGGATCTGTTTCCATAGCTCATGGTCACTGACTCAGTGTGCCAAGGGGAGACGCTGCAGTTAGCCAGGAAGGATAAATTCACTCCTTGGTTCTAAAAATGCCCCTGTTACACCCTACAGGCACAGTTTTATAAGATTTCTGCTCCCCAAAATTGAAAGGTTAGCTGGTACTTGCTGCTTCCTTGAAAACATCTGTGGATGCTCAGCTGCCTGGGAAGCAGTTGTGTTTTCATGCCCTGATGTACTGCTGTTGGCATCTGTGAATCTTCTCTGGGTTTGCGTGAACCCATCCAACAAGTCTGGAAGCCCTCGGTGTTTCCAGTCCCTGCTCTATGGAGGGAAGGGGAGATATCCCCACCGTCTTGGAAGAGGAGACATCCCCACTGTCTTGGGCGTCTCGGTGCTTGTGGCCCTGGAGAACTGGCTGCAGAGCCGCTGAAAGGTGGCGGATGCTCAGTGCTCCCTTCATCTGGGGGATGTTTCTTTGATTTCCCCAGCAAGCCTTAGCATTTCTCCATGGGTTGCGTGTGCACCCCTAGAGCATGCGAACAGTTTGAATCTGGAGGCTGGAAGGATGCTGGATGTGGGTGGCAGTGGCAGAGGTGCAGCCTCCTGGCCTTTCTCCATCAGCTCCGTGCAGCCACAGAGCACCAGATCCATGACCAGCATCATTCCAGGATCAGCTCTGCCCCTTCCTGGACCACCTGCATCCTGCTCCCTGTGCATCGCTGGAGCAGAGCATGGAACTGCTGGGTCTGGCCAGGAACTGGAGTATGTGAGACACTCCCAGCTCAGCCTCTACAAGGGTTGTTTAACCTTTGTGTATCTGCAGTGGAAACACCAGTCTCCTACAGATCCCTTTCTCAGATCCTTGAGGAGGGCACTGGCAGCCCTGGGGTTTGGAGGTTCCAGCCCATGTTTGCATCCCCTGCCCAGGGTTCTTGTAGCCGCGTGACATCAGCGTGGCATTTCTAAGCCCTTGGTTTGCCAGCAGCCCCTCCCCAGCAGCGTTTCGCAAAGCTCATCCCACGGCCGCCCACGCACGGCGTCCAGCTGGCTGGAGGAGCAGGGGGCTCCCCGGGGCTCCCCCCCCACTTTCCTCCCCCCACCAGGGTGCCTTTCATCTTCTGCTTCCCAGATGTTGGGTTTGGCTCGTGTCTGACATGCAACAATTACAGTGCAACAGCTTAGAATTTTTGGCAAAATCACCTTTGGAGCAGCTGTCCTGAGTCAGCCTGGCGCCTGGGTGGGAGCCCTGGGGCTGTCCCTGTTCCGTTCAGTGCTGCCTTGATGGTCTTGATATCTCCTGGGCCAGTGTGGAGAGGGTTTCCCTGGTCTAAATATGGCACAAACACGTGTAACTACATGTTTCATGTTTATCTGCAAGCCAGAGGGAGCTACAGGCTCCAGGTTCTCTGCCCCCACCAGCAAAGCCAGCAGCCCACATGCTCCCCCAGCTCACTTCCCACGGGAGGGACCAGCAGCTGTGTTATGGTGGCACTACTGGGAGCGATGGTGCATGAGGGCTGATCTTGTGCTTCCCAGGATCTCAGTGGCAATCGGGAATTTCTGGTAGTATTGGGTGTTTATTAACCCGTCCCTTTGGAGGGAGCAGCTTGGCGACGCTGGCACTGAGAGCACCGCAGGTTTGGCACTGTCCCTGGGTCACACTAGTACAGGATCTGCCCACAGCATGTCCCGGGCAGCCACTGCTCATGCTCCAGTTTATTTTTAGGATTTTTCTATTTTAGACATATGTCTGCTGGGAGTGCTCCTGGCCACTGGGCACCACAGCCCCAGGTGCCTGTGCCACGGAGTGGTCCTGCAGCTCAGCCGCATCCTGCCTCTGCACAGACCCCTTGGAGCCAAGCGATGCTCGAGTCCTTGCTAATAAAAGACCAGCTCAGTGCTGGGAAGCTAAAGTGAAAAGCAAAGGTCTGGGGCTGCAGCATTTCCCTTGGGAGTCTGCTGGGCTCATTGGGGCATTTGTGTCTTTGCACCCCTGCTGCCCTGCAGGCCCTCCTAGTCGTAATATCTTTTTTTTTATTGTATTGGGGTTTTTTTTCCCAAACAGGAGCCAGATGCTACAAGAAAATTATCCTTTAAATCACTTTTTTCCCCCCACAGACGAACCAAAGCAGCGTGGGCCGTGCTGCTGGCTGTGATGCTCGGGCGTATCCTGGGTGGCAGCGCGCCTGCGTGTGTGGCGGTGACAAAGCCGCCACCTGCCATGGCCCCGTGCTTCCTGTGGCTTTTGTCTTGGTGGGGGCTGGGGAGTCCCGAGCCCTCCTTCTCACACTCAAGGCAACGTGAGGAGGCAGCAGGTCGCATCTCCTCCCTGTACCGGGGACAGCTTTGCTGGCATGTTCCCCTGCCTGGGGAAGGGGGTCAGCCCCTCCTGCACACCGCAGGTAGCTCGTTAGTGGAGCTTCATATTCGAGCTGCAGCCCAGAGGTGCTGGAGATGCTCCTGGCCTTTATTGCAAGCAGAGGGTGGCTTTATTATCCGTTTGTTTAATTTTCTCTGTACCAATTTCCCAGGCTGATGCTCCAACGGGGCCAGCGCTCTTCCGAGCAGGCAAGCAGTGCCGGCAGGAGTTAAAGCCATTGCCTGACCCAGCGCTGCTGCCTGTGACAGAATATTTTCCACGTGATTTCATCCTTTTTTTGTTTGTTTGTTTGTTTTTAGTGGTATGCAGGGATTTTGTCCCTGCAAGCGATTCCAAGCGATTCCACCTCGCAGACCCCAACAGGTTCCCATCTGAGGCTTCTCCTGCAACTCCGGCCCTATTGCCAGAGGAGAAGGGATGATGGGCTGGTGTTTGGAGGAGCCCCTTTGGACCAGCCGTGCTCCTACAGACAAATCCCTTTGGAGGGAGGGAGAGAAAAGCAGGCAGCACCTCATCAAAGGCCAGAAATAACCACAGGGTGAGGAGATAGATGAGCAGAGAGCCATATTCCTGTTTCATGGAATGAGGATGAGGACTTAGCAATAAGTCCTTTGTAAATATTAATAATAATTTTTTTGAATTAATAATAGTCAAATGAATAATTAAAAAACTTCGCAAAAGGCTTAACAAAAATAAAATGCTTGCCAAGGCTGGTGGCTGCAGGGACCTGGGCATTGATCAGCAGCAGCCCAGGGTGGGGAGGGCTCTCTGGAGTGGGTTTTCATAGAATCATAGAACGATTGGAGTTGGAAGGGACCTTAAAGATCATCCAGTTCCAACCCCTCTCCCCTGGGCCGGGACACCTCCCACTCGACCAGGTTGCTCAAAGCCCCATCCAGCCTGGCCTTAAACACTTCCAGGGATGAGGCAGCCACAGCTTCTCTGGGCAACCTGTTCCAGTGCCTCACCCACCCTCACAGGAAAGAATTTCTTTCTGGTATCTAATCTAAATCTCCCCTCTTTCAATTTAAAGCTGTTACCCCTTGTCCTGTCACTACATTTCGTGACAATGAGTCCCTCTCCAGCTCTCCTGTAGCTCCCTTCAGGTACTGGAAGGTTGCTCTAAGGTCTCCCCAAAGCCTTCTCTTCTCCAGACTGAACATTTTAGGACAGGTTTTCCTAAAACTTGACCCTCTGTCCCTGACATAGAGGAGCTTCACCCGCGCGCAGCTGATAGCTCCAGGAGCTGAGGAGGCTCAGCTTGTGCGTGCTCTGCCTTGAGGGTATTTGTTGTATCTGCTGAGTTGATGTGGAGCAGCTGGGGCTGGGTGGGAGCAGATTGCATCCCCCAGTACCGCATCAATCAGGGGCAGTTTGTCCTTCTGGTGGCAGATGCTCCTGCCTGGTGCTAGGGGCAGTGGGTGGTTCCCTGATTTTTGTTTTAAGGGTCTTAAATCAGGCAGTAGGTGTGCATTTGCTTCCCCTGAGCCCTTTGCTAACCTTGGAGCCACCTTCCAGGGGTGACAAGTGCCCAGTCTCTGCAGGAAGCCGAAGGGTCGGGGTTTGGCGGAGTTAGAGCAGGATGGTGACAGCTTCGTGACTGCGTGGGTGTTGTCTGGCACAACCCGTTTTGATGCAGATGCGTTGGCGTTTTGGTTTTTTGGCGAGAAACAAGCTGGGGCCAGCAGCCTCCGCTCTGCGTCAGCTGGAGCTCAAGGAGGGCATGTGTCGGTAGGTGCTGAGGACTTCTCTGTATCTGCAGGGCCATCCAGTTCCCCGAAACGTGGCCATGGGCCGTTCCCACCAGCAATCTGCATAGCGCTGTAATTACAGTGGTAGGGAGGAGCGGGCAGGCTGGGTCGGTCTGCAAGCCTTTAACGGCAGCGCCTGGGCACAGGGCTGTGTTACTAAAAGCCTTCGTCACTCGCTAAATAAACCTCCTGGACTTGTGCCGAGGACTTTCTCGGCACTGGATCCTGCTCCCTGGCAGGGAATTGGCTGCTCATGGGACCCGGTGAGCCTGCTGTCCCCCATAGCAGCATCCCTTTGCTGTACTCAAGCTGTGCTGGGCTTGGTGATGCCGGCAGGGATCAGGGTGAATCCAGTAAGAAGGGGAATCCCTAGTTTGATATAATTACAGGCAAAGGAAGGTCCCACAAGTCTCTATCTCGGCCTCCCAGTGCCATGAATCCCTGCTTGCTGGTGTTAATAGTGGAGACGCAGCACGTTTTATTCCCGCTTCGGATGCAACAGGCAGCTCCTTTCATTCCCTGCCAGGAGCAGCATCCCAGCACTGCCTGCTGCCCCTGACCGTCCTCCCTTTGCCTCTGCAGGTCCAGAGGCAGTTCCCAGCCACGCACCCAGCATGACGGACGCTCCACGGGATGCCGGCCCCAAGCAGCTGGCGCCGATGCGGCCAGAAAAACCAGCTGCGGACTTTGGCTACGTGGGGATAGACGCCATCCTGGAGCAGATGAGACGGAAAGCCATGAAGCAGGGGTTTGAGTTCAACATCATGGTCGTGGGTGAGTTCTCTTCCTTGCACCAGCTGCCTGCAACGTGCTCAGCGAGTAGTTTTCTGTTCTTCTGTGAAGATGTTTGTCCTCTCTGGAGCCTCCTCAGGAGCAGCAGCTTGGGCTCAGCACTGGGGTCTTTGCCTTAGGGGTCAGCAAACCCTACTCCCGAAGAGCTGGCTTGAATTCAGCTGTCATTAAAGCTGGTGATGTGACATGGCCCGTGGTCTCGTGCATCTTCCCATGTCTCATGGTGTGTTACCCATAGGCACGTCCCAGAGGGAACCCCCCAAGAGGCGTTGGGACTCATGGAAGCCTTGCAGGGAGTTTCCTTGACTCCTCTCCTGGGAGACCTACACTGATTTGAGCAGTCAGGGAGCGTGTTAGGAATCAAGGGCATACACTGCCTCTGGTAAACCAGAGCCCCAATCTTTGCTGCAATTTGGCTAAAATTCCTCCTTAGGAGTTTTTGTATTTGAGAGATTGTGCTGAGAAGCTCAGACAGCAGATGCCACCGTGGTGTAAGTACCAGGAAAGAAATGCTGTGTATGATTTACTGGTGGGAATAAAAATCAGCAAGATGGTTTGCGTAACTTGGCTCAAATGGCATCTGCTCCTGGTAGCTCCTCTGGGGACATGCAGTGCAGCACAGGGGGACATGAGAGTGTCCCAAAGGGTGTTGACACGCAGGGTGGGAGGGCTGGAAGGTCTGTCAGTTTCTTGCCTGGTCCCATGGAGCCCCTTGTGTGAGTTGGGCTGTTCTCTCTGGGGCCATGCTATTCAGGCAGGAGCTCTCCCTGCCTGTATCTCCCAGGGTTGGTACCATGGTGGTAGAAGTTGGCATGATGGCAGTGTCTCACCATCCTGCTTCCTCCTGTGAGGAACTGCATAGGGCTGAGGTTTTGTGGAGGGATGCACGTGGGGTAGGAGCCCCCACAGCCCTGGGAGGCTTCCTGGGAGAGCCTGATCCAGTTTGTTAACTCTGTAAAAGGTTTTCGTGTGCTGGAGCTTCCCAGTTAGCTCTGCTGATGCTCTGCCTTTCCTCTTTTAATATTTTCATACATGAATAGATATATACGGAGGGCTCCCTGGGCTAGGAGCTCTCCGCAAACCCAGTCATGGCAGAACCAGTTCTTGCAAGGTCCTTTGATCAAACCCAGCTCTTTGCTGCCAGCAGAGCAGCACTCCCGCGGCAGAGGGGTCGCAGCACCGATCCTGAGAGTCCACAAGTGCGATTGCCTGAGTTGAGCCCCTATTTCCCTGCCAGAAGAGGCACCCGTCCCTCTGAGCAGGCTGTGCTGTGGCAGCACCTCAGCGTTCCGCTTTGCAGATGCGGAGGGATGTTGAGGAAAGGGCCCGGCTTTGCCTTGGCAGCACTGTGTGTGGTATTGAAAGCCTGCGCTTGTAGCGCGGCTGGAAAACATTGTTCTTCCCTTGGCAGGCTCTGGGCTGACTGTTTACAAGCTGGGGAATTTGTGGCAGCGTAAACAAGTCGAGCTCTGGCCCTCCCAGAAGACGCGGGGAGGTATGCAGGAGGCACAGCACCTCGTGGGTTGCCCCTTGGGGAGGGGATGCTCTGCTGAGGCTGAGAGACAGCAGCCAGCCCTCATCCTGCTGCAGTTCTCCAGGGGATGGTCAGGCTCCTAGGGATTCGTTTGGCTCCTTTAATCCTATCCATTTATTCATCCTTGCATTGAAATCATTGCAGTCTCTGTTTTACAGGTGGGAGATGCCAGGGAGAAGGTGTCTTCTGCAGGGGAGGTGGGAATTGAGCACCACTGCCAGCGTGGGGTCACTTTGCCCACTCTGTGTCCTTGTGATGGGGCTTTTTGCAAACCCTCTGCCCTGTGTATCAGGTCCCTGTTAAAAATGGTTTTGCCCATCTAACTGAAGTTCTGAGAGGAGGCTTTGGGATGAGGTCACCGTATCCCTGTGCTGTCTAAGGCTGTGGAGATGACAAAAAACGGTCTACGCTTATAAAAAAGAAAACAACCAAACCCGAAGCACATTTTTTTTCTCTTCAGTTTTTGTTATAGAGCAGCTGGGAGACGAGGAGAGGAGAGCTGGCCAGGCACAGTGAGGCTTCTCTGCTCTTTCCCCTCCTGATTTCAGCACGGGGAAAGGCGCTGGGCTGCAGATCCCGGGAGCGGGTCTGCCCTGTGCTCGGCCATCACGTCCCCAGGCTGCAGCCCCATCCATTGCTCAGCAAGGTCAACCTGTGGCTACGGTTTGGAGAGGCTTATCCCATCTGTGGCTGCTGATGGTTCTTGCCTCTGGTCCCTTTCCAGGCAGTCCAGCTCCAGCAGGTTGGACAGGCACAGATGCAGAGAGTGACTGCCAGGAGCTCTAGCAGAGTGTTGCACCGCTTTCCCCCTCTCACCATATGCTCTGTTTAATGATAACGATGAGTGGTGGAACAAGAGTGGCTCGAAACCAGTTTGTGCTTGGCCCTGTGTGTTTTCAAGGTGACAGAGGACTAGGAACACCAGCTTGGTCCACGTATTTCTCGGCACCGATATGGCTGCTGAACTGGGTTTTCCTGTGCTGGATTACAGCATGCCATTGGTAGTGTTGCAAGCTTGGCTCCAGATAGCTGCTTGGTGAGGGAGCAGGCTGGCCAGGAAGTCATGCCCAGTGCCATTATGTGTACCAGTACCATTACAGTGCTGGGTGACCCTACCATTGGCTTAGCGTTGGGTGCTTTTGGCAGCTGGATAGGTCGGGGTGCTGGAGGATGTAGGTGAAATCCTTGCTTGCTTCGTGCTTAGAGATACTCAGCGGTGCCAGGGATGTGCCAGCAACGACATGGCTGCAATGTTGCTCATCAGAATGGGGCCAAAGGGTCACTCCTGGTGTGTGTGGGAGCTCTGCAGTGATTGCAGGGGGCACAGGACATCTGCTCTAAAGCCAAGTGTGTCTGTTCCCTGGGTTTTGAGGAGTTCCTCTCTTTTCTTTGCTCTGGAAAAATTATTCTCTGAGCTTGTGGGACAACTGCTCTGGAGAGTTGAGAGAGAGAAAAAGTTGTCCTTTTCTGCATGGATTGATCTCAGCTCTAGGATATAAAGCATAAAAAAGTTTCTCTATAAAAGATGGTTTGTTTTTTTTCTCAAGTGGTGGAATCTGATGTGCTCCCTGGGATGTTGTTTGTGGGACTGGCCTGGACCTGCCTAAAGGGGTCCTTGCAGCCAGCTGCTCTGATTGCAAAAGCAAGTCTGGCTGGGAAGCAGCAGTGGATGCTGCAGGGCTGAGATTTGGAAAGCTGTTGCTGCGTTAATCCTGTCCAGATAAGGGCTTGCCAAGCGGCTCCTGAGTCTTCCCTGTGGAACTGGACAGGGGAGGCTGCTGGATAAAGGCACAGATGTGTCAGGATGCTCCTTCCTGGGTTCCCCGGACCTCTTGCTCTTCTTTGGGGCTGCTGAGTATCTCCACAGCCCTTAGAACATCCCCAAAGGTGTCTGCCTGTCCTCAGAGTTACTGTGATTTCAGGTGAGTGCAAGGAACCAGCTCTTGCCTTGCGCACTCCCAGCGAGCTGCCTGCTTTGGAGCCAGGGAAGGTCCTTGCTGCCCACAGCATCCTCCTGCCCAGGACAGACTCGAGCTCCTCAAGCCAGGGAGGCTGCAAGGGAGCAGCTCTGACCTCGCTACCACAGATCTGATGCAGGCTGAGTCCATCAGCCTCCCCATTCTCTGGCCCCTGAAAAAATAGCCCGGAAATGAGTGAGTGCTGACTGTGGTTTATCCTGCTCTTTTCCAGGTCAGAGCGGCTTGGGGAAATCCACGTTAATCAACACCCTCTTCAAATCCAAAATCAGCCGGAAATCTGTACAGCCGACTTCTGAAGAACGGATCCCCAAGACCATTGAAATCAAATCCATCACTCATGGTGAGGCTCTGCAGATCCCACCTGGTGCTTTGGCTTTTGGTCCTGCTCTGCCTTGTGTCTCTAGGGGCTTGTGGGGGTTGTGGACCTCTACTAAACCTCCACTCCCTCATGTCTGAAAGGGCTTTGACCATCCAGAGATGCTTGCAGGGCTGAGAAAGCATCCATTTTCTCTTTATCCACCAACATTGACTTAACTGTGATGGAAGAGAGCACTTGAGGTGGGCATGGAGGGCAGGGGGGCATTTCAGGGGAGGTGTGCTGTTTCCTTTCTTTGGAGGGCTGATTCGTGCCTGTGAGAAGCTGTGAAGGTGAATTTCCCCCCTGAGGACAGTCTCCAGCAGATTTTGGGAGGGCAGGCATGGCCAGTGCCCCCCCATCGATGCTTGCATCATGCACTGTCTTTCTTTTCCATTTCAGAGATTGAAGAGAAGGGGGTTCGCATGAAGCTGACAGTCATCGACACCCCGGGCTTTGGAGACCACATCAACAATGAGAACTGGTGAGCTGGGGACTGGGGTGGAGGGAATGTGGCCAAGCCCTGGGGCATCCTGACCTGGTGCTGCTGCTGAGCACTGTAGCCTGGTCCTGTGCTTGGTGGGGAGTTGGGAAAGGGTTGTTATGGGTGGCAGTGTGGTGCCATGCTCCCCAGGGCATGAGACGTGGACCATGTGAGAGCCCACAAACATCTTGCTGTTCCAGGCATGAGACAAGCTTTGTTTGTGGCTGGGAGCAGCTGTGTGCTGGCGTGGCTGGTCCCCTGACCTCGCTGATGTGGCTCTGAAGGGTGAGCCCCGGCAGGAGTCCCTGGGATGGTGACTGGCTGTGCAGGATGGTCCCCCCGGGGCAGGGCTGGCCTGGCTGGCTGGTGGCAAGTGCCTTCTCCTCACCATGAGCTGGGCTGGGCTTTGCAGGGTTTGATGCTGCTCTTGCTCCTGTGCTACGATGGGGTGTGGAGAGCTGAGGTACTGCCCTGCTCAGGAGTGGGTGTTTGAGTGTGGATTGAGTTGGTTGGTTTGTTTTATGGGATCCTGTAAGGCGCTGAGCATCCCCAGCTCAGCAGGCTCTGCTTCATTCAGTCAGGATGGGTGGGAGGTTCAGGGTGGTCTAGGTCCCTCATGCAACCCAGTGTTCCCTGCTCCTCCCTCTCCACAGCTGGCAGCCCATTATGAAGTTCATCAATGACCAGTATGAGAAGTACCTGCAGGAGGAAATCAACATTAACCGGAAGAAGCGGATCCCTGACACACGGGTGCACTGCTGTATATACTTCATCCCAGCCACCGGCCACTCGTACGTACCCACTGCCCTCCCTCAGACCCTCGAGCTTCCCTCTTCTGCAGTCATTCTTGGGCAGTTCATCTGTCGTGGTCATCCTTGGGATTCCCCTGGGCTTCTTTGGGGACTTGAGGGGAGGATGAAGCTGTCCTTCCTAGGGCTGTAGGATCTGGAAACCTCACAATGATGCAGCAGAGCTGATGTGACCCCAAGAAATGTTGGTGTTTCCTCTTCCAAAGGGCCAGCCAAACTTCCCCGAGCTCTGGCTAGCTGCTTGCATTGCTTTGGTCACCTTGCTTACTTGACCAAGGATGGACAGCAGTCACTGAGGTTTCAGATTAGGCAGAAGGGCTGCCTTTGTAAACAGAACATTGAATTTCTTTGCTCTGCGCCCCTGCCTTTGTAAGGGGAGAAGCTGGTTTTCCTCGTGCTACCGAGGGAGTGAACACCCTCACCCTTTAAGGGTATTTTGTAGGTTGTTTGACTGGTCTGTGAGCTGCAGTTTATTCAGTGAGCTCTCCTGGCTCTGGCACTTCTCAAGCGACAGCATCAAAGGCNAACTTGAGCTGCCAGCGCTGTATTAATGTCAGCCTTTTCCTCTTCCCCCTGTAGAGATTTATTCCAATAGAAAAGACTTTGTTTTGCTTCTGTCAGTGGGTAGACCAAAAATGCATCCTTCACTGGAATAAAATGACTGCCTGGGCCAGTTATGCTCTTCTTGTGTAACAACCGCCTGTCAATTGGGAGCAGAGGGGCCGACGAAACATTTATGGTTTAATACGATAAAGCAGAAAATGTTTCAAAGGGAGATGACATTTTTAGGCCAGTCTAGCATGTTGGTCCCACTTATCTCCACCCCGATCTCCAGACCCTGCTTGTGGCAGGTTGGGTGTTGCAGCCTTACCTGTGCTCTGAGCTTTTTTTCTCATCGCTTTGGGTGTTTAACCCTTAAAAGCGAGCCTGGTACTTGGATCCTGCAGATATTTGACCTGTGTGGAGGCTGCAAGTTTTGGGTGGTGGCGGCTGCCCTCCCCGGGCTTTGCAGGCGATTTTGTGGAGCCCCCTCCCCACATCCCCCACCGGAGCCTCTCCAGCCAAGTGCTCTGGTTTCTCTCACCCGCCGGCTAACAGCAATTGAGGGGAATTCAGCTGCTTTTTTTCTTTCTCTCCAACGAACATGTGTTTCCAATATCCGAGGGAGCCCAGCGGTTGGAGTCCATTGTTGCTGAGCCCCGCGCTGATCCTCCTTCCCTGTAGCCTGATAGCCTGGCTGGGACCAGGACTTGCTCCCTGGCCATGGTTTAGGGGGGCTGCACTTTCCTGCCACGGTGTCAAAGCCACATGTCCCCTCCTGCCACAGGATGGAGATAAGCTGAGGAATGAGAAATGGGTGGGAAATTTTGCTTCTCCAAGAGCTTGATCAGGCATTAGGTTTCCTTGCTGCTCCCTTGTGAAGCCCATATTACATTTCTCATCATCACGGGTGGGCTTTCCCCAGCACTGCCCGTGGCCCATGGATACACATGGATGACGTGGCCACCTCTCCTGAGGTGTGGAGCTGCTGTGGCAGGCGCTGGTAGNTTTTTTTTTTTTTGTTTGACTTTTTTTTTTTTTCCTCTTAGGCACGTAGCCTGCAGTGAAAATCTGGGGCGCTTAAAGCATCTTGAAAAATGTGACTCAAAGTATCACAACTTAAAACGAGACTGAAGTTTCTTTTTGATTTTTGTCAATTCCTTCCACTTCTGGCTCTGTCTGTGTGGGGATATTTTCTTATATATATATATTTTTTNAGGCTGCAAGTTTTGGGTGGTGGCGGCTGCCCTCCCCGGGCTTTGCAGGCGATTTTGTGGAGCCCCCTCCCCACATCCCCCACCGGAGCCTCTCCAGCCAAGTGCTCTGGTTTCTCTCACCCGCCGGCTAACAGCAATTGAGGGGAATTCAGCTGCTTTTTTTCTTTCTCTCCAACGAACATGTGTTTCCAATATCCGAGGGAGCCCAGCGGTTGGAGGCCATTGTTGCTGAGCCCCACACTGATCCTCCTTCCCTGTAGCCTGATAGCCTGGCTGGGACCAGGACTTGCTCCCTGGCCATGGTTTAGGGGGGCTGCACTTTCCTGCCACGGTGTCAAAGCCACATGTCCCCTCCTGCCACGGGATGGAGATAAGCTGAGGAATGAGTGAAGTGGGATAAATCCCACCAGGAGGGAGAAATGGGTGGGAAATTTTGCTTCTCCAAGAGCTTGATCAGGCATTAGGTTTCCTTGCTGCTCCCTTGTGAAGCCTATATTACATTTCTCATCATCACGGGTGGGCTTTCCCCAGCACTGCCTGTGGCCCATGGATACACATGGATGACGTGGCCACCTCTCCTGAGGTGTGGAGCTGCTGTGGCAGGCGCTGGTAGCAGAGGGTCATGCTCATTTTGGAGGACAAGAGATCGGGAGGTCACGACACGGGGTTGTCACTTAACATAAAGTGGAGGTTTATGCCCTTGCTGGGGCAGGTGGTCTGTGATCCCGCATGGAAGGGCATGGGGAGGGCATAAAGGTTGTGGCTTTGGTGCTTCTGGCTTCCCCAGGAGACGATGGGGAGCATGGCTGGTGAGGAATTGGCTTGTAATGCTGCCAGAGACCTGCCCTAGGGACAACCGCTGCAGAGGACCCCACTGTGCCTGTGTGACACTATCTGTGTGCTACCCGTGCTGCTTGCCATCCCGCAATGCTTGGTGCCAGCCGTTCTAGGACAGGACTTGCATGGGGTTTGTTTGCATTGCCCTCGCCATGTGAGACAACCACAGCAGTGGTGACTTGTTCCACCCTGCTCACACGGTCAGACACAGCACAGGACTCAGCATCCTTCCCCTGGCATGGGAAGGGGCTTCCCAAAGCTAAGCCTACTGGGTCCCTGGGTGAGAGCTTGCTATTTTCTTAATTAAAAAGGGAAGAAGAAGGAAAAAAGCAAACTTAACTAAGTGCACAGATTCAGAGGCTGGAGTGGAAGGTTTCTCGACTCCATTTCATTCTGGGCAGCTCGAGTGTGAATCAGCGGGTTAAATCACATTGTTGTTGCTGTCTCCCTTTGCCGGGAGTTCAGGGCAGGGTTTGCAATCTCTATAGTTTGCACACACCCTGTCTTTTTTGTAACACTCCCATAAACCCATGTTTGCAAAGGCTAAGTAATGTGCTGGCAGGGGCTTTGGGCTGCAGCCGTGCAAGCCCTGCTCTTTGCCACCCAATAAATATCTCAGCTCTGACCCCTGTGAAGCACCGTTTGGCTCCTAAAAGGCAATACTGCCCGGCCTCAGCAGCCCCTTTTCTGCATGTACCAGAGCTTTGGCACACAAAATGCCACCCACTACCACTTTCCCTGTGATCTGCCCCTCTCAGGTGCCCACCGGGTCCCCTGGAGCTGGTGGGTCCTGGTGATGGGACTGGGCAGTTGTTGGGCGCTCGCTAGTATTTGTTTAACACCGGGCTCAAATTCTTGCCACTAGTTTGATCTGGGGCACAACCAAAAGGAAATAACTTTGCAGCTCGCCGTGAATTTTGATTCCTCTAATGGCATTTCAAGGGAAACCAGCAGGAATGAGCCTCTGCTTGGGTCCTCTCCATGCACGGTGGCTGTGGGCAATGCAGAAATAACGTGTGCCTGGCCACAACAACACGTGCCAGCCACCATAGCATGTAGCCAGCCATGATGGTGTGTCCCCAGCTGCTCTGTTTTCCCCGACTCCATAGCAAAAGGGATGGGGGAGCAACCAGTACTGGCTGGAGTGGGTGGGCTGGAGCCTTTCCTGCAGCTCCTGCTCCAGTCCATTGACTCCCCTTAGAGCTTCTCCACCCACCCTCCAGCAAAGCCCAAACTCTGTATGTGTCTAGATGCAAGTTTATAATATCAGGGACCATTTAGGGAGGGGAAAAAAACAGAAACCAGTCCCTGCAGGTACCATCAGAAGTCCCTGCTGATCTAGACTTGCTCCATTGTGACCTGGGCCATGACTGGCTGGGTCTGTACGGGGCTATTCGTGCAAATCAAGCTCTTTGCTCTTGTGATCACCTTAAGCTGTTCGTGCTTCTTTGGTGTCTTCAAATGAACATGGCATCTAGCGACAGGTCTCGTTCTTAGTTAAAAGAATCACTTTCTTTTAAATACTTAGGAATTTTTGGAGCTACCCAACAGGAGCTGGTAAAATATTTATAAACTTGAAAAACACCAACAGGAGCTGGTAAAATATCTAGAAACTTGAAAAATACCCTAAAATAAAGAGAGTTTGCTCTTCTGGGGAGTCTCTTGGTTCCTTTCCTGCTCTCCAGGATGGTGCAGGGAGGTGACCTCCATGGATGAGGCACTTGCAGAAGCTCCTTGAAGCAGAAAGTTGTGTCAAAGGTGCTTTGGGCGCAGAGTGGTGTGCGACACACTGTGCCTATGTGGATGCTGGTGGGCACAGGTGGGGTGAGGGCTGGCTCTGTCTCCTGCTCTCAGGCCCGCTGCTGGCATCCTCTGGGTATTGGTGAGGGCTCAGTAACGGGGCTCTTGCATGTCAGTCGCGCTGAAAATCAAATTCCTGGCTGATTGTGAATTCATCTGCATCGGCTACATATATGCATCCTGGTCTTCACTCTGAAAGAAAAGCTGATGAAAGAGGCAGGAACAGAGACTCAGTAGGGAAGAGGCTTTTTAGAGGGGAAAAATTGTTTGAAAAATAGCAAAGAGAGAGGAGGGGAAAGGAGTCTACTGGGAAAGGAGCATAACTGCATTACTTCCTTGGAGGTCTGGGAAATACATTATGCAGAGCTCCAAACAATGTTTGCCAGCAGCAAGTCTGCTTAGATGTGTCCGTGGGGGTTTCCTTGTGTTTTTTTTCATTTCTTTTCTTTTTTCTTTTTTTTTCTTTTTTAATTGCCAAACTCTTTCTTTCCTGGGGCCCAGGGTGATCTGTGACTCCTGAGTTTGTGTTAGGACCTCATTTGTCCGTACGCTAATGATGTGCTCTGGGCTATGTGTGTGAGGAGAAGGTCCACCTGGTATGGTTCAGCCTGATCCCTTGGAGAGGAGTGGGTTTGACCTGGGAAGGGCTTGGCTGGGTCACCAGTGCTGGCTGCTCCAGAGCAGCCTCAAACTGCCGTTTTTGAAACGGCCAGAGCTGAGTGGGTCTCTCTGGGGGTGGACATCCCTCCCTTGGCACTAGAACTGGGTAGGAGTGGCCTCATTGGATGAGGAGGCTTTGTGGTGATTGCTAAGGAGAAGGGTCTGCTCTCCTTTGCACTCCTGTGACTCTTGCTGGGTTTGCAGGAGCTGTGCTGGGTCTGTGGGGTCTCTGAGCCCTTCTGTATGGCCCAGGAAGACCATGGTGGGGTTTGGCTTGAATGTGTTGGCAGTAGGTGCTTTCTTGGCTGTGTTCTCCCTGAGTGCTCTGCTCCATGCTCCCACACACTAAGTCACCGTCCCATTTATTTTGGTTTGTTCCCTGTTGTCATGGGCCTCTGTTTTGCGGCTCAGGGCTAGTCTGTCCTTGAGGAGGTCTCATTCTTGTCCCCAGGATCACCACTAGAGCCTGTGAGTCCTCCGAAAGTTGACTTCACCTCTCTCTGCCTCAGTTTCACCAAAGATGAGTTGAGCTGTATCCTGCTGGCACACGCCACCACCGTTGGTCATGAGGATGTAGGAACAGCAGAGGTGTCCCTTTGCTTCTGGGGCTTAACTGGCCTTCCTGCCCCTTCCCTGTTTGCGAGGGTATTTCAAACATACCTGTTAATTCCATGAGCCCCCAAAGATGTTCCTGTACCCTGGTCTCACGTAGGATCTCCAGGTTTCCTTTTACAAGGCAACTTTTGCTCAACTCTCCTGCATGGGTGTGTGTCTCCATTACCTCCAGAGACACCGAGGGCGACCTGCAGCAAGTGGAGGTGTCCCAAGTAGGGCTTGGGAAGCCCCAGCAGCAAAAACAACTTCAGGGAAGACTAGAGCAAGGAAGGGTCATGGTCAGGTGCGCTCATCGCTATCTGCAGCCCTGGGACATGGAGCAGTGTGGTACTGGAGGTCACCTCGTGTTGTTAGCAGGAACGTTTAGCAGGGAGAGATTTCCCTAGGGGCTGATTGTTGAGGTTATGCAATCTCTGCAGCTTTTCTCTGCTGAGACACCCATCATAGAGGTCTTCCTGACATTTTTGCACTCTGGACCAAGCAGCATCTTTGCTGTGCTGTGTGAGCCCCTGGAGAATTAGCAAAGCCTTTTTTAATCCCAGCCGACGGATGCGAGATGCGATCCTGGCTCGTGCTCAGCGCAGGAGGGAGTGTGAGCAGAAATAGTCACCCATGGCCATTTCCACATTGTGCTGTCCCTGGGTGGTGTGTGACAGCGGGTGACAGCTTGGATACGGCTGGAGGAGGTTTTTTTGCCGTGATCTCTCCCCAGCTTGATTTGTACATCCTGGGCGGGCTGGCCGCGCAGCAACCATCGCCTGTGCTCTCATCCCGGCTTTGCCAAGGACACGTGTAGCTTTGGGCAAGTTCCCGCAGACTTCTGGGGCTGAGCATCCATGCAGAGATAAAAGCCCTCTGTCACTTCACAGGGCTTTGCGAGGGCTCGCAGGCGATAGCGAGGCGCTTTGAAAGGGCAACGTCAGCATTTGTCTGCCAACCTCCTCTGGGACGGATGCGTCCTGTCATGCTTTTAAGAAGATGTCTTTATTTGTCCTATCTGAAAGGAAGCGATTTCCCCTCTGTGTCTAGTCTTTGGATGCCCTCTCTCTGCCGGGGGACTGCAGCAGCCCCCCGCCTCGCTAGAGCATGTGAATCCCTTGGTAGGATGAGGGGTAAGATAGGACGAGGGGTAATGGCTTCAATATGGTGGAGGAGATATTAGGAAGAAATTTTTCACTCTGAGGGTGGTGGCCCAAATTGCCCAGAGAAAGTGAAAACTCTGCAAACTGTTCCCTTTGTGGTGAGCTAGAGGATGGCTGGAAAAATCCAGGTTGTCGATGCCCCATTCCTGGGTGGGTTCAAAGACAGGTTGGACAGGGCTTTGAGCAACCTGGTCTGGTGGGAGGTGTCCCTGCCCAGGGCAGGGGGTTGGAACTGGATGACCTTTAAGGTCTCTTCCGACCCAAACTCTTCTGTGATTCTATGATCCCCTTGTTTCTGCTGTATTTTTCAGGCTCCGACCGCTAGACATCGAGTTCATGAAACGCCTGAGCAAAGTGGTCAACATCGTGCCCGTGATTGCAAAAGCCGACACGTTAACGCTGGAGGAGAGGGACTACTTCAAACAAAGGGTAAGGGGCTGGCGGCTCTTATCTGGGCTCCCATCTCTTGTCCCCCATCGCCTCTTGCCCCTTTCCCCCCCAGCAGGGCTGGGGAGGTGAGCGCCTGGCTGGGAGCCCAGCGCGTTCCTCCGGCTGCAGCTCTGAGCAATCCCACGTGGCCGGAGGGAAAGGCCTGAGCTCCAAGCAGTTCCTTGTGTTTCTCTTGGATCTTTGTCAGTGCAGGATAAGTTCTGAGCTTTAAGTCTCGGGGCCTGTTTCTCCTGCCTCCTTTATTTGTTGTTATTTTCAGGCTCGTTTCTGTTATTTTGGGAGGTAGACAGTGCTGCACGTAGGAGACTGGAAAACCCATCCTTTGCAGCATCATGCACTGATACAGGAACCAGGCATAAAAATGTGTGGGTTTGCTGAGTTCAGATGGGTAAGATTTAAGGGGGAAGCAAGGCATGAAATTCCCTTGGTGGGGAGCTGAGGAGGGGCTGTCTCCATCCACAGCAAGGCATGGGCTTTCTTCCATGCACTCACATCTGGTGCTGCCGAGAGGTGGAGATGCCCCACTTTGGGGTTCAGTAAGGGGCTATAAAGCCGTTTATGTAGCTGATGGATGTGGCTGGAGGTGTGGTGGCCTCAGCATTCCCTGGCAGAAGCAAGCAAGCCACCAAGCTCTTTGGTCCATGAGGCTGTATTGCAGGGAAATGAAGCGAATTGAAAGGGGGTCTTGCCAAAAGGGCAGTTTTATCCTGACAGGGATAGTTTATCCTGACAGGGATAGTTTATCCTGATAGGGATGCAAAGTGCAGTTGGTTATGGAGGGGAAGGCACATTAGCCAGGGGCTGCTTGATGTGTCTGTGCAGAAGAGTGTGAGCCACCCCTTCCCATGCTGGTGTCTTCCCAGTTCTCGACAAGTGGGATCAGTCACTGAAATACCCAGTCTGCTTTTGGGGGCTGAGTCCAAATTCTGCAAACTGTTCCCTTTCTGGTGAGCTAGAGGATGGCTGGAAAAAAACCCAGGTTGTCCAAAGAGGTTGTAGATGCTCCATCCCTGGAGGTGTTCGAGGCCAGGTTGGACAGGGCTCTGAGAAACCTGGTCTGGTGGCAGGTGTGTCCCTGCCTAAGGACAGGGTAAGGTCCCTTCCAGCCCAAACCATTCTCTAACATGGAGCCAAGAGGCAATCCAGGCTGGGCTTGGACGGCCTGTTTGCATGAAGATCTGTGAGGAGCTGGTGCAGAGGGATGAGGTGTCATCCCATGGTGCCCCATCTGCTCTCTTCAGCGGCTTTTTCTGGCTGCTGGCTCCGTTCAGAGGTTACGAGTGCTTGTATCTGGGTGGCTGTGGGTGGCTGGCCAGCTCTGCGACTACAAAGTCAGTCTGAGACCTAAAAATGTCACTTGAGCCCTTTTGACTGCTGATGCCATCCCTGGGTAATGAAAGACCATGTGGAGACTGCCTGGCTCACCCACTCTGCACTAGCCCAGAGCAGGATGAGCTCACCCTATCTCTAATTACATTCCTATTTGTAACCAGACCCCCAAAATCCTTCCAGGTGGAGGGAGGGAGAACACAGTAGCCACGTGGCATGTTTGCAGTGTCCCTTCTCCTTGCACTCAAGGCTCTGGATCTGCTGGTGCAAACGAGAGGGCAGGTGATTAGTGTGGATGGGCACAGGCTGGCACCCTTTGCTGCAGCGTGCCCACTTCTGTCCTTCCGAGAAACAGAGCCCCATCTCCATCTGAGGGTGTAGCTGGTTCAGAGAGGCAATGGGGTTGGGGTTTGGGTTTGGATCGGGGTGGGTAGGGAATGGTAAAGCCCCAGCATGGCTGCTGGCCACCTGGGTCGATGCCGACACCACACTGAGTTAGTGGAATGGGCTCCAGTGTCCTGCATAGCTGGCTTTTTTGGGTTGTGCCCCTAAAAATAGTGTGAGGGTTTGGCTGGGGGGTGGGAGGCAGGTTTGGGGCGGAGGTTTCTCTGGGCTGGATCTGCTTCCTTTGCCAGCCTGAAATGTAGGGTTGACGTGGGGGAGATCATTGCCGTGGGAAGTGATGAGGGTGTGGACGCAGCTGACCTTCCATGCTCTCTGTGAGCTGAGCCTCCACCCAGGATTCAGGATTCTGCATCTTCCCCTTGCACAGAAGCAGTGGTCTTTGGGGCAGCTCTTTCAAGCTGTGTCCCTGTCCCGTTGCCGTGACTCCTTTTCCAACGAGCATAAGTAGGCACCGGAAAGCACCTTCTCAACCTTGGGTTTCAAGACTGGCAGCTCCATTCCTCATTACTTGGTTCAGTTTTGTCTCAGTGTCTTTTTCAATCCCAAGGCACCACCCAGCTCGTAGAACTTCATCTCACCCTCAGTCTGAACCGTGTCTTGGCACTTGGTTCTTGCAGAGATTCCAGGACAAATGTTCGATAGGTGTGTAGTGGTTAAACACGAGTCTCTGTCCCCAAGGTGGGCAGTGTTTAAGATGGAGTGGGAAGATGTTTCTGCTGGGCATAAGAGCCTCTTGGGTCAGCTGGGAGCTGCCACTGTGGTGGGAGTGCAGCTCCTCTGCCTGTGTCTTCCTTCACATAGTCTTCTGCTCTTCTCTCCTAGATAATGGCTGATCTTCTTGCCAATGGGATCGATGTGTATCCTCAGAAGGAGTTTGATGAAGACTCTGAAGATCGGCTAGTGAATGAGAAATTCAGGGTTAGTGCGTGGCGTTGTGGGTTGGATGTGCTGGGATGGGCCCTGCAGTTCCAGGTGCTGTTGATGGCCAGGATAGTCTCTGGCAAAGGGCCTCTATTATTCTTTCCAAAGCTGCTTGGCCTCTGTCCAAGGGGTCTGCCACCTTGGTTTCCTGGCCGATTTTCAGAAGGAAAACCTTACCTTTTTTTTTCTCTTTCCTCAGGAAATGATCCCATTTGCAGTGGTGGGCAGTGACCAGGAATACCAGGTTAACGGAAGAAGAATCCTTGGAAGGAAGACCAAGTGGGGCACCATTGAAGGTACCTTGTCCTTGTTTCTGTACCTCCTGAGCCCATTTCCCTGCCCCAACAGAAAGTGATGAGGTCCAAAACCAGCAGTAGAAGTGTATATAGTGCTTTCTTGCTGCTCCAAAGAAAATTATTTCCCTAGTGTTTGGTGAAAACACCTCGGGCAATGCTCCCGTACTGAGTTCCTGAGCTTTTGTTTGGCTTGGGAAGCTGTTGAGTGCCAGAGGGGACACTTGTCTTGTGTCTTGTCATCCTCTCTGGCCTGGCTTCTGCTGGTTGCATAGTTAAACACCTGATGGCTGGATTTGAGGGCACATTTGAGTGCAGTGCTGATGTCCTTGCCTCGAGCCCAGCTTAGAGCCTTTCCCCGGCATCTGTAGGTCTTTGCACCCTCCACCAAACATTTCGCTGGTGCCCTTGTGGGATCTCTCACTTCTATCTTTATCCCGTCAGCATCTTCATTGTCTATCCCCTATTTTAAGTCATGGTTTAAAGGCTAGATGAAGACTCCTGGCTCCAGTGCATCTATACATTTCCCTGTCCCTGGCAGCCAACTGCCATGTCTCCAATGCTGCCTGTCTTATCTTCCTCCCCTTCATTTCATAGGTTTCTCTCATTTATGAGTCTTTTTAATCAGAATCCGGTGTTGAAGGATGGCTTAACAAAGATGCCAGGAAAAGCAGTGTATTTTAAAGCTCTGCTGCCCTCTTGTGCTCTGTCCTTGGAAGCTCCAAGTTTAACTGAGCTCATTAAATCGCTCACTCTCTGCATGTCGCATCTGCCTTCAGCGTGGGGAGAACCCAGGACCCAGCCATGGCCTGTTTGGGTGGAGAAAAAAAATAAAAAATGGAGTTGATCCTCTAAATTCAAATGCCTAGTAAACTGTGAGCTGGCAGACTAATTGTCTTGGATCAACAGCCCTTGGTTTTTCCGTCTTGCGGACATTCTTGCTTGCCCTGAGCCCTGTTCAGGCAGCAGGAACCTTTGTCAGCAAGAGATTGCATTCTTCCGCAGCAGCAGCAGCCCGAGAAGCAGAGTTACTGGTGTGACTGGGATGTTGCAGGATACTTGTGGTAAAGCTATAGATGAAACACTTCTGTGGAGCTGTGCCCAGCACTCCCTGCAAAACTCACTGTGTCCCTTTTGCTGCCTTGTTTGTGACCCATTTAAGCTTGTGTTGGTCCAAAGTGGGATGTCATGGTGGGAGATGCTGCTGGGCGCTCCCTCGTTTGGTGGGACATGGTGGGAAGGGACTGGGAATGCTCAGTTAGGCCTTGCCAGCCAGTTGGTCATGCTCAGCTGGGGCAGATACCTGGGTAAATCACAACAAAGAGGACTCTTGAGCCCTGCACCCACAGCCGCTGCAAGTGAGTGCTCCTCTCAGCCCTCCACACACTAATGAAGCCCCGTAGGGTCCTCCTTACCCTGAGTGGTTGCCATACTCCTGTCGTGGGTACACGCTGATGGGTTTCTCTCTTTTCCTACCAGTGGAGAACACAACACACTGTGAGTTCGCCTACTTGCGGGATCTCCTCATCAGGTTGGTAGGACTGTGCCCTGTCCCTGTCCCTGTCCCTTCCCATCCCAGGTGGCATCCAAGAACGGGGAGAGCCCAGCCCAGCCCAGCATGAAGCAGCTGCTGCTTTGCTCTGCCCATCCATCCATCCATCCATCCATCCATCCATCCATCCATCCATCTATCCATCTGTCCCTCCATCCCTGCCAGCCTGCTGCAATCTGCAGCCCCCCTGCTGAGGGGTGGTCCCACTCAAAGGGACATGGCTTCAGAGGGCTTTTCCCAGCTGCAGTGCTGCGTTAAGGGAGGAGAGGAGCAGTGGATGGGTCAGGACAACCCTTGAGCTTGCCAGCAGTATGCGGTGTGGCTCCAGCTCGCCTGCAAGCAAGCTGGGAAGCCTTTTGGCCTTAGTGATCCTTCATCAGTCCTGCTTCCAGTCTCCAAACATCACTCTCCTGCATGCCAGGATCATGCTGTTGGGGATTCTGGGCAATCACTAGTCCCTCTTGAAAGATCTGTCCCGGCTGCAGGGGAATGGGAGGTTGAGCCCCCTTGGCTTGCTGGAGGGGGCATTGGGCTCCTCCTGAATTTGGCTGCAAAATAAACACAGCACATCTTAGCTGTTGCTGGCAGGTCGCTGGGTGGGCCTTCAAAACCTGACCCCGGGGACCTGCAGGACCAGGGCCTTCCCCAAATGGGTGTTACACAGAAAGATTCCCGTGTTCTGTTGGTACCAGTTAAGGCTTCTGGATAATTCTGGAACTGACTACCCGTAATTGCCTTTGTTTCCCTCCTGTGCCCTAAATATATTGTTAACCAGCAAAGCAGGAGGAGAAATTTAGGCTGGAGGGGTGTTTGAGAGCAGAGGTTGGGCGGTGCAAGGGCTGGGGTGGCCAAACCTGTGCCAGCGTGGTGCGATCGCTCCCATCTCCCTTTCCCACAGGACGCACATGCAGAACATAAAGGATATTACCAGCAACATCCACTTCGAAGCCTACAGGGTCAAGAGGCTGAACGAGGGCCAGAGCTCGCTCTCCAACGGCGTGACCGACAAAGAGCTGGTGGCTAACGAAATGTAACCGTCTCGCTCCGTAGCCAGGACCTTGCTCGCTCACGTTCGCTATTCCTCCCCTCTTCCCCCTTTATTTTTATATAAATCCTCTGCCACTGTCCCTCTTCCCACTCCCCAGCCCCCCTGCCAATGTTAACTGACCAAATAACCAGACGCCGTCTCTGTTGTGCAGAGCGGGGTGACCGCTCGTCCTCCCCCTGTTTTGTGACCTGAGTTTTCTTCTCAGCCCTGGTCCCGTGTCTCTGGGCTGGGGACCTTTTTCTTGGCCCGCGGAGGTCGGGCTCTCACTGGCCCCCAGTGCTGGCCTGATAGCCAAGCTTGGGGAAGCATATCCGTGGGGCCAGCAGGGTTTGGGGTACTCCCAGGAGCCCTGCCTGCCCCTCCGTGCAGAGGCTCTTCTCCGTCCGATGAAGGCAAGGGTTTCTCCAGGTGAATGTAGCCTTCGGAAGCAAGGTACGGTGGTGTGAAGAGAGCAAGATGGTGCCATCCTTGTCTCCTGCCGCCTCCTCTGAGCCCTCTGCAGCCCTCCAGCACCTGCCAGCCCCCAACCCAACCCCTCTACCTTACCTACATGCAATAAACTGGGAGTGTTTAGGTGTCACCTCGCCTGTCACCGACCTCCGGCCAGGCAGAGCGACCTGCTTTGGGAGAAGTGCCTTTTTCAGACTGTTACCTTGCAATAGCATGGGAGGGGAGGGAGGGCTTGCCTTGTCTGTCTTTGCAGCCTGCAAAAGGCCTGTGACACGTTGTAGAGACTCCTTTGCCCTCTCCCTTGGACCGTAGATGTGGTGATGTCCTGGGAACAGTTGTATATTTATTTTTCATACGGTTGGGTGGGGTTTTTTTCTGCTGAAGGCTCGGAGTATGTTTGTCCGAAGGGGGCTGAGAGTCTCTGCAAAGCGGTGGTGGGAGACGGAGGGCTGTCCTGTCTGACCCTTGTGATTCTCGGGCTTTTCCCTACATCAGAGGAGGCTGTTGGGTATTTTTTTTAATTATTTCTTTTTATTCTTTGGATCCTGTGTGACGTGTGTACGTGTAACATGCTTCTCCGTGTTGCTAATCCTTGTGCGAGGGGACTGTGCATGTGCCGACTGAGCCCCACAGCCGTGGGGAGGCCTGGGGTGGCATTTGTGGGTGCTGTGCCCCATGGCCCCCTCCTCTCTGCCCTTCCATGCCTCCTTTTGCAACGAGTCTCCAGTAAATAAGACCCTGCAAAGTGGGTCGGTTAAATAACACCGTGACACAGGAGCAGGTGGTCCTGGAGCAGAGCTCTGTAGTCCTGCCTCCCGCCCCAGCTCTGCTTGTCTTTGTTATCCGCTCCGTCAGTCTCCATATCCTCTCTAAGGGATAAAACTTCCTGCAAATCACCCTTTTTTGGGGGTCCACCCAGTAAAATGGCAGCGTGTCCCATCCTCTAGTGCTGAAAGGCACTTGCAGAGCCCACGCTGTGGTCTCCCCAGGGTTGCAAAGCCACCTTCTTCAGCGCAGGTGACCAGGAGGAAGGAGGAGGTTGCTCTCATCATGGTGGGGCTGCCCAGATGACGTGTCTCAGCAGAGGTATCCCCCCCCCAAGCAGCCGAAGGTGGGTGCATCACAAGGAGAATCCGCTCTCCCTTCATTAAATCATGTTTCCCTCCCCACAACAGCGCGATGGAGCTGTTGGGGAAGAACAATTATCTACTTGCTGACTTGCTATAATTTAGCAAAAACAAAACCCCAGAAAAAGTGTATTAACTGAAAATAAAAAAGTATGTATTTCAAGCGTTAAAAAAAGACTGAAAGGGGAGAAAAACCTCTTGTGTGAGGCACTTCTGCAAATGTCATCTTAAACATTTTTTTTTTCCTCTAGTCGATATTCAAGCTGGGCCAAGCAAGACATGCCGCTTTCTCCTTTTATAACCTGATTATTTTTTTGGAAGGAAAAAAAAAAAAAGAAAATAATACCATAAAAAAACCCTTCATCCAGATCTATTAAAAGGGCCTTTTGGGGGTTATAAGCATTATGACAAATTTAGCCCATTTTTGTATAAATAATAGTGTTTAATATGTATTTCCCAAAATAAATGTTTCGAATGCAAATAGAAGGAGGCCTGTTTGGAAGTGTCTGTTCCCAGCCACGGTGAGATTGTTACTGCAGGGACCCTGTGGGTGATGGCAGAGTCCAGCTCCAGAGCTGCAGATTTCTGCTCACTTTGGGGTGAAGGTTTGATTTATTCCCACCCCCCTTGACTTCCTACCTCAAATCTGCTCCAGATACTCCACAAAATGCTGGAGCTGCTGGTACTGAGCACCCCGGGGACTGAGACAGCACAGCCTCACGTGTCCTTACAAATCCCCTAGGTGGGTCCCCTCCATCTGCTTTTGTGATGAAGCTGTTTCCACTGCAGTTGCTGGTATTTTTATCAAGTGGGTTGCATCCAGTTCAAGGCCAGACAGCAGCTTGCAGGTCACAAATGTGGCTTTGGCTTTGCTGGCAGATGGTCTTCAAAACCTTTCATGACTGCTGGGATGCTCTTGGAAGTTGGCTTTGCTTTGAGGACTTGCCTTCCCAAAAACTACTTTTCTTCCTAGTGTCATAGACCAGACACCATCCTGTCTGATGTTTTAATCCGTATCTTACGTACCTGTTGTATTTTCTCCCCCCAAGCCAGTTGAACCCCACAGCTGCCTTGGACATGGTCCTGGGCAGCTGGCTCTAAGTGGTCCCGCTTGGGGGTTGGACCAGATGGCCTCCAGAGGTCCTGTCCAACCTCAACCCCTCTGGGATTTTGTGGTTCTGGAACTGTATGAAAACAAAGCCAACAGGACAGAAGTCGGGTTGGGTTGGGTTCCTGTGGGTGTGTAGAGTATGTGACAGGCTCATCTACATTTTTCTTCTGCTTTTCTGCTGGCACCAAGGTTTGTGAGAAGTGAAGTACAGCATCCAGTGAAGTGTGCCGTAAAGTTTGTTGATGGGCTGCCTTTGCTGCAATGCAATCCCTGCAATACCCTTTTTATTTTAGATGCTGTACTGCCATTTCCTGGTTACTGTAGCTCAGCCACTGCACACCCCCACAGCTCTTCTCTTCCAAATCAATCTATGGTGGAGAAGTAGCAAGATCAAGGTTTTCTCACTATTGTAACCAGAGCAAGACTCAGAGCAATAGCTCTTAGAGGGGAAAAAAACCCAACATGTAGTTGTAATAATGACAAACATAGACCATGGGCTTTGCTTTAGGACAAATCTGCAGCAGCATTTCCCATGATGGTGGGGTTTTTTGTGCTGGCGTCTGGGTTTTTTGCATCTGACCATGCTCATGAAGGGAGATGCTGCGGGGCTCTCCAGGCAGATGCTCTCCTGGTGACAGATTGAGAAACAGTTTGTGGCTGGGGCAAGGGGAAAGCAGGCCAAATTCCCAAGCTCAGCAATAAGGGTGGCTTTTGTTTAGCCCAGAGGAGGAGCTCGGCAGGTTGGAGGTCCGTTCATGGGAATGGTGCAGGGAATGGCTTCCAGATGTTATGAAGCTCTGGAGAGGTGGGGCTGGCGAAGGGAAAGCAGCAACACCAGATGTTGTGATGGAGCAGGGGGTTGTGTGGTGCTATGGAAAAATCCCGGCTGGGGGAAGGGTTTGCTATTGCAAAATCCCCCATCCTCTTCCTAAAGCCTTGGCTGAAGGGCAGGGGCATCCCGGGAGGGGGTGGATGGGGGGGGCTCTGGGCAGCAGAGGAGCCAGGCAAGGGGCTGCTTCCCCTGCCTGAGCTGTCAGGAAGGGAAATTTGCCTAATGATGCTGTAGCTGACAGAAAGGGCCTTGCACTAATGGCTTATTGAGTGGCCTCACTTTAACAAATGAGGGAAATGAAGATGAGTGAGAGTTTAATTACTGATCCGAGCAGGGCTTTCCACAGTAAGGATGGGTGTTTGCTCCCCTTCTCCAAGCTGTGGGAGGGAGAGGAGGATTCCCCCCTGCACAGCAGGGCTCTCTTGGGTGCCTGGTGGCACTGGAGATGGCTGCTTGGCCAGGTTGGACTGGTGGTGGGTCCTAGTTCTACCTGACCAGCCCAACCCAGCGACTATCACCGTCCAAAGAGAATGACTATAAATAATAAGAATAAAAGAGAGTATAAATAATTAAAGCAGCTCATAGTGAGTAGTTCCTGAAACGTCTGCCTGATTTAAAAACTAATTACTCGGAGGGTAATCATCACCAGAAGCGCACACATTTACCCACAATGCTGCTTTTCCCTCCTCTTCCTTTCACTCACCCTCTCCTGATTGCTATCCCCAGCATCGGCACCCAGACTTATCACTCATTCGCAGCGCACAATAAACTGTGTGGTGCTCATCCATCTCCCTGATTAATAATGTCATTGGAGACCTGTTCAGGGGGGAATAAATTCTCCCTGGATAGGAGGCTGGGTGCTGGCAGGAGGGGAAGCTGTGGCTGTGTGGTACCTGCAGAGCCTGAGCCCTCTGAGCTGGGAGCCTGCTCTGCCCCACAGGGCCACCCCCTGCTTCAGGGACAGTCCCTTCAGAAGAGCCTGTGCTACCCAAAAAATGGGGCACCGCCAAGTCACCACAAGCCCAGTGTACCGGGTGGGGGGGGATATGCATTATCACCTGCTCAGTATGAACTGCTGTTAAGAGACTTTTCCAGATCATCACTCTTGCACACCAGCCCATCGTGCTCATCGAAACCTGAATTGGGTGACGTGGGACCTGTCCTCACAGGAAATGTCTCCTTTTGATGTGCAACCCAGGCTGCAGCAGGCGTCGGCAGAGCTGGTGATCTCAAGCTTTAATTACTGAGAAGCTGCTGCACTGCAACTGAAAGCCTGGGATTTTTTGATCATCTTCAACGGTGACTCCAGCAGAAAGGAGGATTTGTCCCTCCATCTCCACCCCTGTGCCACCTCAGTCGCACAGGGCACTGGCCCCAACCTGTTGGCTCCTTCTCAAAACCACAGCACAAACTTTCCTTCCGTGCAAGAGCAAGCTGAAGTTTGTCAGTCTTTGCTACAGTTTGGCTTGTATTTATCTAGCTGAGCTTGCATCTGATCTTACACAAATTAATAAATAATTCTCACCATAAGCCTGATTTAGGGGAAGCATCGCTTCATTTAGGAAAACAGAATAATTTATTCCTAACTTATGGGATTCAGGAGACTTCCACCCCACAGCCCACAATATTTTCTCATTAACATTACCCAGCTAAGCTAAAAACTGCAATTTCATAAGTCATGCTTCCTTCAAAGGCACATTACCAGCTTCCCAGGGACTCCAAAAGTTTACTGAAGCTTAAATACACACCTCATAGCACGCAGTAATGTACCAAAGTCCCTCTTCTTATTACTACTGAAACCATCTTTTCTGCAAGTTTCCCTCCCCTGAACTATTCCCATCAGAAATAGCTCTGCAGGGATGGCTCTGCGCGCTCAGCCCTGCCCTGGGGCTGGCAGTGATGGGCATCCTGACCAAACCCTTACAAAGAACAGCATGACATGCCATGACATGCCACCTTGATCATTAGGATCACACCTGCACTAACGAACTGGAGCACCAAGCCAGAACCTCAGTCTGCAGGGTTCCCAGCAGCAGAATTTGTTGGAGACGTGTGTGCAATGCAGTGCAGGTTTAAGTGTGTGATCTTGTGTAAATGAAGACCAGCGTTAAATGACTCTTTACCATTATTTAGTAGGAAAACAGAAGGAAAGTGATTGCTGTATAAAGGAGTTTTTGGTTTTGCCCTCAGGGCTCAGCCAAGGGATACCACATCTTTTGGGCAAACTGCCCCCAGGGTCCTGTGTGGGCACGAGCACTGGCTGTGCCTGCTGAAAGAGGCAGATAAGGATCACAAGGATTTTATGGTGGCTATATGGGTCCAATGGGATGGACCCTGCTGTTCCCAAGGTAAGAGGCCCCCAGTACATCGTCCCCAGCAGCCACGGCAAGAAGCTGTTGCTTGGTGCTCACCTCCCTTTCCTGCAACAGCTGGGGGATAGTGGATGCGGGTCTTCACAGACTGCTCTGCAGAAACCTCCTCGCTCCTGCAGGTCCTTCACCCCAGGATGCCTTGGGCTCAGTTGGGCTTCAGGATGGTGGACTGACCTTTTGGGGGACTTTCGCAGCAGGCAGGAATCACTGCTCCACTGGAGCTCCAAGCGACAGCAGTAAGACCTGATTTCAGGATAAGCCAAACCCATAGGAAGATTGATGTATTTTGTCCTTTATCCTCCCCTCTGGGGCTTCTTTGAAAACCACATAAACCAAATGTTTCATTTTTGTAGTTTTTTAGTGCTGGGGACCACCTGCAGTGACAGTGTTGGGATGGAGGGGCTGGGTTACACAGAGATGGATGATTGTGTGCGAGTGCCTTGTCACAAAGAATCAAGACCCAGGGTTTAGCGGTTATTTTAACCTGTACACCATTTTTAAAGGTGGCTTGTTGTTTGGGTGGGCTGGTTTTTTTTTGTTTTCTGTAAGTCACAGCTGAAAGCTCTTGCTGGCAAAGTTTACAGAGCTCGTTTGTTTTTTTAAGGTAAAAATCGTAGCCTTTTAAGAGCTGCATCCCAAAATAGCTTTGCAGAGCACAATGACAGGGAAGCAGAAAGAACCTTATTTTTGTGTACATCCACACTGTATCATACCACATTAGCCCTAGGCATAAATTGCTGGGGGAGCAGAGGAGCACTTGGTGAGCGCCGCCGCCAGCAATCCCCCTTCCCTGCCCTTCCCCTCTCCTGCCACCAGCCTCAGAAGAAAGTCAAGATCAAAATCATATTCCTAAAGCAAAATTACACATTGGAGACTCCACAGCCCTCCCGGGAGGATGAGGGCATTCCTCTATAAATATCTGTCTCGATATGTTTAATTTGCAGATGAAATTAAGCCTGGGAAGAAAGGGAAGGCTGTCTTTTCATGTGTGGGCTGTCCAGCTTTGCCTTGAATATCAAAGTGAAACGAGTTACAAAGCACTGACTCTCCGGGATTATCTAAGAAACCTTGTAGGTCCCAAGTGACAGCGGTTATGGGATCAAAAGGTGTGGTACTTAAGCAGAAAGCCAGAAAAAGCCAGCATGGTTCTTAGATCAGCCAAATCCTGGGTCAGTTTGCAGAATTCAGAGATTTCCAAGGAAACAAGGAGGTAGGGGAGGAACCAGGAGATGTAGGACTTTCACGTGGATTTTGGATTAAATATTAACTGACTGCAGTGAGGATAAACATTTCCATTAATCATGTATGTGCTCATTATTATGGTGAGAATGGGCTGTTCGAGCTTCAGCTGCACAAGCATTTCAACACTAAACTCCCATTTCTGCTCATAGCTTTCTGCAAACCCTCAATTTTATACTTTCTCTCTTTGCAAAACTTTTTCCCACAAGCAATTTTACTGGCTTCAACATTTTATTGGTTAGGTTTCGAAAACACCAGCTGAAAAGATCTTAGCATGAGGATGAAGGGAGAAGAGAAAATGCACCTCCAGCCATTTAATCCAGGGAAGGTAAAATGGGCTGATAGTTCTGGGACGGCCCGTGGAGGTAGGAGCCTGATCTGGGGTGGGAAAACAGCTTTTGCCAAAGGGATTTGCTACCAGGTACCAGTGACAACCCGTGTGGACACTCAGTGTGGTGTGGTAGAGCATCCCCCAACCCACTGGGGGAATTCTGAATGGGATTTTTTTGCAAAGCACTTTTAGCCAGGCAGAACTGTGGGCCTGATTTATCCACCCAAATGAGAAACAGCACAGACCAGTGCAGTGGGCCTGCATCAAAATTACAGCGTGTTGATATTTTTTCATATTCAAAATACTAGGCTGAAAAAGGCCTTTTTTATCATCCATTTCATTAAAAAATGGAATTTTTCCTTCTTTCCTCCAATTTTATTGAACTTTTCAATCATCATAACTTTTTTTCAGCTCTCCTTCCCTTCTGTTTTTAGCTGCTCCTTTCAATTATTTGGTGCTTTCCATTTTATTCCAGTAATTTATTTTTTTAAAGACTTGAATAGAAGGAAGAGGGAAGATAGATTAAAATTTATACTAGAAAAGAAAGTAGATGTATGGCTGGGAGTCTAAAACCCTATCATTAGCAATATTTAATAAGGAACAAAATTATTGAGCAAGCTGAGATGTCTGCAAATGACTTCTGAAACTCTCCAAAATGGAAGGGAGCTTCTCTAGTGGAGGAGAAAGCTGGCTGATGGATGAAGAGACAGAGCATTTGGAAGGAGGTTGAAGAAGTATTACTAATGACCATCTGTCCCACTATAAAGGTTTATGGATGATGAGCACAACTGCCTCCGAGGGACCCATCCATGGGTGAAGGTAAGACTGGGAGTGGCACCTTAGAGGTGCCTTCTATGCCCCAAAAGAAACCCCTCTCCCGCTGGTCCCTGTTGTGTCCTTCTGTGTTCCTTCCCTTGGGTCTGGCTGCAGTGGCTTGTCCTCACTGGCACGTTCAGAAGCAGGTAACAAACCGATTTTCAGCCCTATGAATGAAAAGAGATGGAGCAGATGCTTCATGTTTCCTTTTCTAAGCACTTCTATAGTCTGGTGTGGAGGAGGAGAGGGCAGATTTGAGGTTGTGACAGCAGCCATAGCTGGGACATTTCCCACTGGTTTGGTCTTGCCACCTAACCCTACCTCAATCTGGCATCTCCATTATTTTTAGCAACCTCTTAATGCTTCTTGCTAGAGGAAAAGGCTGATTTAAACAAGTTATTTTTTGCTATTGTAAGCCAGGCCAGTGTGCCAGAGCTCGAACGTCAGCTTTGGAGCACAAGCAACGTGGGCTTTTGTAGGACAACAAAGTTAGTGCTGCTGCATTGCCATAAGCATGCTGGGCTGTGCAAGGTTTGCTGGCAAGGCAGAGCACAAAAAGAATGGTCATGCTATGGTAAAAGTGCCCAGGGACTGTTTCTGTGAGCACCCTGGGCTTGAGGGGCCACTGGAATGCTTCCCAGCTCCTGCTGCTAGTAATGAGGCACCTTTGGGTGCCACAGCAAGAGCCAGTACCTGCCTGCATCTCATTGCCATGGTGCAAGGACGGGAGAACTGGGAGTGACTCAAGCAGCAGTTACACAGTCCTCTCCCTTCCTGGTGCAAAATTAGCTTAATTGAAGAGCAGTAAGTGCTATCAGCTGCTGGTGCAGGTGCTCCACTCTTAAACTCTGGAGGACTTAAAAGCAGCAGCTGTTTGCTATTAGGAGTGATAGGGTTGAGAGTATGCTGGGTGGGAAGCACCGCTCTGAGCCAGGATGTGTGGGGCTTCTCAGATGGTCCTGGCCTGCTGGCAACCTGTGCAAGGATTGGAGCTGCCAAGTGTGAAGAAATAGGTTCAGAGATTTTCTTATTCAGCTTTAAGTATAAATGTAATTTTCTGCACTGTGGGACAGTGTTCTCTAAAAGCCCAGGGCTGTGCAGTCACCTTGCTGCATATACTTGGTCTCCAAGTAGGAGTGAAGTGGGGTTTGAGTGTTTGGGATTGATTCTGTAAGTGGAATATTTGGGGGGAGAAGGGGCAATAAGTGTTTGTTTTTAAATCTAGAGTGGAATATTTCTTACCTGCAATCTGAGCTCAGGCTAAGGGTTAGGTCCAGAGCAGAAGCAGAGGACGGAGGAGAGGACAGAGATGGAAGAAAGGGCTTTGAGCGCTGGCTCTGCAGCTTTCCAGGGACCGTGGTGTACCAAAGCTGAGTGCTCTGAGCTTGATACAAATTTAGCTTTGCAGGCAGCATGCTGGTTCTCACTGTGCTGCTTATAGCTTGGCAGAGACTGGATTAATTGCTGGTTTTTATCCCTAGTAAAGCAGGGTGCTTGTATGTGGTAGACAGGGTCCTTCAGCAGCCAGAGCCTACGCAGCTATACTTTAATTTAAACAGTTTATATATATGTATTTCATACTGAATATTTTTTTTCTTTATGTCAAAACTTCTATGTAAAACTTGGTGCAGAGGGATGGGAGGATGTGCCTCTAAGCACCTGGGACCTGTGATCCCTTAATGCTGGAGCACTCTTAGGCATGTTGGTGGGAACAGAAGCTGATCCCAAGTCAGGTCTGTGCATGGTGCTAATCCCTTCCCTTCTCTTTGGGGTTGTGGGCCCTCATTTCTCTGTGTCCTGCACCATGTTGGTCAAAACTACATAGTGCCCAGACCTTTTCCCTTTGAGCAGAGAGAAGGTGGTAACAAGTTGCACCATTGCTGGGGTTTGCAAACCTTCAGAGATGACTGGTTGCCTCAGACACATGACTGGGATGGAAAATCCTATATTAGAGTTAAAGATACTGTATTGAAAAGACCTGCTTGGAGCGCTCTGTTACCTCTGGTCTTACCTGGGACATGTGATTCCTGCTTTAGAATAAAACATGCAGTTTCTTAATGCTGTTCCCTGTGCCAGCAGGACAGGGTGGGTCTTCACCCCTGCTTCAGGGTTACTGGGGCAGGAGCTGTGGCAGCCCATCAGTATAGTCATTCCCAGGTGCATCCAGCTGCCCGCAATACAAATGGTTGTGTTCAAATCCAGCTTGTGAAGTGGAGCCAAGCCAGGTTGAGTGGGCAGTTGTAGGGTTGATGGGCTGGAGCAGTGCCTGGGCACCCCACAGCCTTTTAAAATAAAAATGCGGTTGAGCTTAAAATACAAGTGCTGTGTTGGTGGTGCTAAAGCCCCCACCAGTCTCTGCAGAGAGCTTTGAACGTGTCCATGGCAGAGTGATGATGGTCTCAGTGTCCCCGGTGCAGGCAGGGGAGGTGGTTTCTTCCCCGAGTTGGTTGACCCCAGGCAATTGTCTGGGAGGATGAACACACACCCACTCCCTCAACTGCTTTGCTCATGAGGAGTGATCAAAATGTGGCCCATTGATTTCATAACCCAAGTAAATGCTCCAAAAAAGGATCACTCCCTAAATATTGCAGGGAAGGTATTTTGAGCCTTGGACACTTTACCTGGGAAACAGTCTCTTCTGATTCAGCTTGTTCAAATCATTTGAACAGTTTTTAGTGAGGAAAAAAAACCTTCTGTATCCTCAAGGCAAGTATATTTGGGCAAAGAAATAAGAGAGACTTTAAGAGGTTTGGAGGTTACAGTGGGAAATAGCAGTTATTCCCAATAAGCAGTGTTAAATGAAGTGCTGCTGACAGTAGCCTGAGGCAGGTTCAAGAGTTTCAAGATTTGCAACTAAGAGATTAACCAAAATAGATGTCTTATTACAGGCAAGTTTGTATCTAAATCATTTAAAGTGCCTTTAGATGCTGTAATGTTTTTCCTCCTAAGTTCTCATAGTGTATCTGCAGCTTCCTCTTGGCTCTCTGGAATGAGCAATGAAAGGGCCCTTGATCTCTACGTATTTAAGACCCTCTGATGAAGGAACAAGGACCCAGTGGATCAGCAGGTTCTTTTTTTTATGAGGGGCTGCTTTCACAGAGCTCTGTTTTTACCTGGAGGAGGGTTTCAGGCCCAAGTTCTCCCTCCTATTCCTTGTTGGATGCTCTGCCGTGTGGCCAGCTAACAGGTACAGTACAGAGAGGATGCACCCAGCAGAGGGTTTTGTCAAAGCTCTGGGTGCAAAATGCCCCTGAAAGAGTCTCGGCATGATCCTGAGCTGGAACAGCTTGACTCTTAATTTGTAAAGGCCACAGGATGCTCAGGAGAGATTGCCTGGACAATCGGGAAGTGAGGTGGATCATGAACTGGCTGAAGGATAGAAGCCAGAAAGTGGTGGTCAATGGGATGGATTCTAGTTGGATGCCTGTACCTAGTGGAGTCCCTCAGGAATCAGTACTGGGACCCGTACTATTTAATATGTTCATCAATGACTTGGATGAGGGAATAGAGTGCACTATCAGCAAGTGTACTGATGACACAAAACTGGGAGGAGTGGCTGACACACCAAGAAGGCCGCGCTGCCATCCAGAGAGACCTGGACAGGCTGGAGAGCTGGGCAGAGAGAAATTTAATGACATTTAACAAGGGCAAGTGTAGAGTCCTGCATCTGGGCAAGAACAACTGCAGGTACCAGTACAAATTGGGAACTGTACTGTTGGAGAGCAGTGTAGGGGAAAGGGACCGTGAGCCAGCACTGTGCCCTGGTGGCCAGGAAGGCCAATGGCATCCTGGGGTGTATTAGAAGGGCTGTGGTCAGTAGGTGGAGAGAGGTTCTCCTCCCCCTCTACTCTGCCCTGGTGAGACACCATCTGGAATATTGTGTTCAGTTCTGGGCACCTCAGTTCCAGAGGGACAGGGAACTGCTGGAGAGAGTCCAGGGCAGAGCCACAAAGATGATGGAGGGAGTGGAGCATCTCCCATATGAGGAAAGACTGAGGGAGCTGGGTCTCTTTAGCTTGTAGAAGAGGAGACTGAGGGGTGACCTCATTGATGTCTATAAATACGTAAAGGGTGAGTGTCAGGAGGATGGAGCCAGGCTCTTCTCAGTGACAGGCAGTGATAGGACAAGGGGCAATGGGTACAAGTTGGAACATGGGAGGTTCCACTTAAATATGAGGAAAAACTTCTTCACAGTGAGGGTGATGGAACACTGGAAGGGGCTGCCCAGAGATGTTGTGGAGTCTCCTTCTCTGGAGACATTCAAAACTCATCTGGACGTGTTCCTGTGTGACCTGATCTAGGTGTTCCTGCTCCGGCAGGGGGATTGGACTAGATGATCTTTCAAGGTCCCTTCCAATTCCTGACATTCTGTGATTCTGTGCCGTTCTTAGAGATGTAAATGAGGGTGGCTGTCTCCAGGCCTAGGTGAATGCAAAACGTCTTTGTCTCATGAATAGTGCCAAGCCCAGAATCCAGCTGCTGCTATCAATTCCCCATCATCCATCATCCTGCAGGACTTCTCGCTTGCATGGGTCACTCACCAAACCCTGTTTGGAATGTGGGATGTTGAGCTTTTTCTTCTCTGCTGAACTCACACTGGAAGGAAATTCAGTGTAGG
Source organism: Nycticryphes semicollaris (assembly GCA_013400055.1). Lineage (NCBI taxonomy): Eukaryota > Metazoa > Chordata > Aves > Charadriiformes > Rostratulidae > Nycticryphes > Nycticryphes semicollaris. The sequence goes on from VXBJ01005845.1 coordinate 451,488, forward strand.
GCTGGCAGCACAAGGTTACAGGACAACACATGATCTGTGGTCAACGTGGACAGTCGCTGGCACTAAGTATTGGCTGCAACCTGGATAAGGTAAATTTAGGTTTGATGGGTGAGGAATCAAAAATTCCAAGGGAAATTATCTGCAAAGGAGAGGCAAGCTCCATGTGCTCAAGAAGAAAGGAGGGGAGGAGGGCAGGGATGTTGAGAGGCAGGTGGTCTCAACCTGGTGAGCAGCCTGGAGTGCTGACACGGAGCCAGGAAAGTGGGCGTTTGTTGTTTGGGTGAGGTTTCTGTGCTCCTTGTGTTTGCTCAAGTCAGGAACATTTGATTTCTGAAAACTCTCCGAAGTTGGGATGTCACTTTGCTTTGGTAATTGTGCATACCTGTGGTGACGAGCTGGACATCCAGGGTGCTTGCAGGACCAAAGCCCCGGAGAGGGGTGGGCTTTTTCCAATTAGGTACTTGGGGGCATCAGCAGTTCTGCCAAGGTTGTGCAGGTGGATCAAAAAGTCTGTGAGAGGGAGGTGTAGAGCTCCTTTTGATCTCTACCAAAGGAATAACACCAGCAGAGCTGAAGCCACATAAATTACTGTAGATCCATCCAAAGAGATTTCCAGCTATGAGGGTTCAACACGCTGAAACCAGCCTGGAGCCAGCTGGGGGTGGCCTGGCAGGGACTGGGTATACACTGTCTCATGGGAAGTTACGAAGGCTCAGGTTTACCCATGGGCAGATGGTGTGAAATACCTGAAATGCCCTGGGAAATCAGTCCTTCTGTATGAAGCCGGCTTGAGCCATGTTTGAAATGTGAAATATTACTCTTTCTCTTTTTCCTTGCCTGTTTCCAAGCTCTAAAGATGAATGACACTTCTGTGTCACTCAATAAACCTGAGATTGCAAGTTTTTCTCCACGTGAAAGAGGAAAAATGTCTTCAAACGTCTTTGCAACATTACACTTTCTTTTAAAAAAAAAAAAAAGGAAGAAATGTTCCTCTAGGGAATCGGATCTTTGTGGTTTGTGGTGACCTGCTAACAGTGTAGCGTCCCCTGTCCAGCCAGCATGTAAAATGTCATTTCAAAGCAACATAAAGCAGATAAAAGTTGTATTTTATTTTCTGTCTCGCATATTGAGTGAGCTGGTGGCAGTAACTCATTGTGTGTGGACAGAGTGTGGCCTCTCATCCCATCCAGTGGTAATGGTTTTACCAGGGGTTGCCAATGAATGTTGCAAGTGTCAGGCACGAGTTATAGCACCTCTGTGAGCTGAGGAGGGGTTGGACTTTTTTCTTGCTATTTGAGAGGTGAGGGAACTGCATCTCAAAGAGGCTCTGGGCTGCCACCAGCAGTCAGTTTTCTGTTTCAATAAAATTGAGGAACACTGGATGTTGTGCTTGTCAGGGTTCTTCCATGGTACTTGCAATAGATATTTGGATGATGGCTGCCCTACAAACACTCTCTAAGTGTAACAGGAGGCACCATGTAAGAGACGATGAAGGAAACAATGCTGAAATGCTTTTGCAGGACTCAGCATGCTTGCCAGTTTGAAGGACCAGGTTGCTCTAGGCTTTCATTTCCTGCAGTGAAAGTGCAGGCTCCAACTGTTAATAGCAACAGATGGGAACACAGCTTTCCTGGAGGCTTCTAAGGCAATACCCTGACTGCCGTAATCACCAAGGGCCTGTGAGCCAGGGGCTTCCTGGGCTTTCACTGTCCAAGTTCCCCCTTATGGTGGGTCCCATGGCTGCAGGGCTGCTGTCTTCCTGTGCTGAGGTCCAGCATTTTGTACACTTGACTTACACATGAAGCTGGAGGTTTGAATGCACTGAATAGCTGGAATAATCATGTCCTTTGAGCCTTTGAGGAAAATAAGGGAGTCTACCTGCCTTGTCCTGTTGCAGCAGACAAGTCTGTGATGTGCAGTGGGATGAATCCAATGTAAAGCTGAGCCTGGATCAGGCTTTTGATTTCACCTGGCCCTGAATGTGTTCTGCATGGTTGTTGATGCTGCTTTATTTATCGGGAGTCTTGTGACACTTGTTTTTTGTTTTTTTTTCCTTTTCTCCCTGGGGTCTGGTGCTCTGACAGCACCTCTCCTTCCCAAATGAATGTTTCTATCCCTGGATGAGGCAGAGAGGCTCTTCAGGTGAAGCCTGGGGACCTGAAATAATTGCTTTCTGGGAATACAAGGAGCCCAAGCTTATTGTAAAAAAACATTATTAAAATAGCTGTAAAATTAACTATTTGGAAATCCTGTTTTAGCTTTTTGGATTGGTTGGTACAGAAGGACAGAGCCTGGCACTGCCCCACAGAGACCCTTTGGTGCTGCTGGCAGTGTTTCTAGTTTGGGTGTGCTGGGAGGGGACACCATGTTGCCCAGGGACATGAGGGCTTGTCCTGGGTGGGGAAAAAAAAAACCCTCTGGGGTGCTCTAGGGATACCAGGAAGGAGTTGTGCATGTGAGACACTTGGGCATAGAGCAAGAGGAGCAAACCTGGAGGTACAGAGCTGTGCCTGTCACTGGCCTTCTGCAAAGGGAGCCTTGGGTACATTAAATAGTGGCCTGAGGGAGGAGCAATCTTGGGAAAGGCAGCACTTGGTCTCTCTGAAACTTTTAATGAAGTCTGCATCTTGCTGGATTTTGGCAAAAGAGACCTGAATTTAACAGGGGGTTTTAAAAATGGGAAATGTGAAACAGCTGCTACAGTTGTAAGCAAGCCAGAAACGGAGAGGATGGCAAGGTCTGTGGGTGTTTCACTTACAGACCTTAGCAAAAGGGAGGCTTTCCTCTTATTTTAATTGGCATCACGAAGGTCTTTGATACCTTAGAATCCCAAGCACTAGTCAGGATTGCTGGGTGAATTCTGAAAGGTGCTTCTGCACTGTGAGACCCTGAGAGTGATGTTAAGCCAGGGAAGGTGCAAATGAAATGGCAGGGCTTTGAGAGGGAGGTAGTGAAAAAGAAGTGGGGAGACTTCTACACATCCTTGCCCAGACTTGTAAAGTCCTAAAAATATCCAAATCCCCACAGTCCACTGGTGTCAGAGGGGCCTGGGATGCATGGCTTGGTGTGCCCCCTAGGCTGGGTACCCCAATGCACCTCCCATCTGTGTGTGCTGCCCAGGGCGAGTTGTGGTGTTGGATTGCCCTGAGACTGGCACCTTAGGAGGGCAATTCACCTCATTGCACCTGGGGTGAGATTAATCACTCCTGTAAGGGCTGGGTTTCTCAATGAAGTGCAAAAACAGCTGAGGATAACTCTTGCAGACCTCAGTGTCCCAGTCAGATGCCCACAGTAGAGCAGCAAAGTCCCTCCTGCTAGAGACCTGACCTGGACAGAAAGCCTAAAAGAGGGGCTTTTCCATCCCAGACGCTCCTTTCTGGCCATTAAGTGCTTTGGGGGGAAAATGTAAGAAACTTCCTGTGATCTGCCTGGAGGGGAGGCTTGTACTGGTTAGGGATACAGCAAGTTTTATCCTTTGCATTAGATGAGTTTTCAAATAACTTAACTGTGGATGTTCTCATCCTTCATGAGGATGGAGTTGTTTTTGTGGCTCTAATGCTCTCATGACCTCAATAATGTGAATGAATTTCTCAGGTTAATTATGCATTAAGTTTACATAAGGCTTTTGTTTTTTAATCAGTTCTAAACCTGCTGCTTTTGGATGCGCTGAATGCACTGACACTTGGGCGCTAGTGGGGGGGGGCGTTCACAGGAGAACCATACCCACCTTCCTACCCTGCCAGTTCGTTTGTACACTCTGGTATGTCTCCTTTATTTGTCACCTTGCTAAATAAGTGCTCCTGAGGCTTCTGGCTTTATTTTTTTTTTTACAGTAGAGGCTTATCTGATGTGTGCTATGGTAATATAACACCATAAAAGGAGGTGTTCGCTGGCGTGATTGAGATATGTTGTAGTCAGTTCACTTTGCTTCTCTCTGGGCTGGAGAAGTGTGTGTGTGCCCTGGGAGAGCCTGCTTGGGAGCTGCTGGGAGGCTTTTTCTTAAACAGCCTCAGCCTTCCCCATGTGGCCTGGGTGCAAGTAAGAAAAAGTAGGGGGGAAAAGTGTCTTGCACCTGGTGGCATTTCTCTTTGTTGAGGAGATCTCTCTCCTCCTCTTCTCCTCCTCTTTGCTTTCCTCTTTGATTTCTTAGCAATCTCATTTGAGCTAGATGAGCTTTCCTTCTCTGAAGTCTAAGACCTTGAAAGTAAGGGTTATGACAAGATTGCATAGAAGCAAGTTGGATAATGTGGTTCTTTCTTCAAGGCAAGCATTTCTGTTTGCAAAGTAACTTGGCAGTCTTGTGTATTTTGGATTTAGGCATCCTGATGTATAAGCCAAAGCTAACAGACATTAATTAGTTGGAGGACTGGAACTGCAATGAGGACAGTCACTCACATAGGTTGGCTTTTTATTGTATTTTAAATGCAAGTAATTAAAGAAAAAAGTGTTGAAAAGGTCAATGTTAAAGATGTTATATAAATAACACACCCTGGGTGAGAGTTATGGAGGAAGGAGAGGGAAAGAATAACAGCCCAGTTGCTGGTGCAGTGGCTGCTGTGATGCCTGGCTATGGGAGGGGTTATCCCTGCAGCGGGGAAAAAGGAGTAAAGGAGAAGTGTGACTAAAATCATGGCGGATGAGAAGGGCAGTGAGTTGAAAGAGCTTTGCCATTGTATTTAGAAAAGCACAGGGGAGCCATCTCTTTGGAGGATCCCAAAAAGCTCATCCAAGAGGCAGTGATGTAGGACTTGAGTCCGTGATATAGGCTATTGGATATATTGGAGAAATAGCGCAAGGAGTCTGCAGCCTCCTGTTTGAAGAGGATCCTGTAAAACATCTCCTACCCCATGATCCCACTGAGCTGCTTCAGTAGTAGGCTTATGTTGAGAGGAGAAGCCCTGAGAGAAGCCTTTTTGGTTGGATTAAATGTTGACATGGTGTAACCTGGGAGGCAGGCATGCTTGGAGACTGAGGACCAAAACCGGGGATGTATTTGTGGAATGGCTTGAAGCAGAGATAAACCTTTGTGTTGTGACCCCAGGAGTGTGTGTATGATGGGAGGAGGGTGAAAACAGCTCCTGTTGTGTGTGGGCTCTGCAGCCCACAGCTCACCTGCTCCCTGTTGCTGCTGGCCAAGCCAGGCTTGGCAAAATGGGTGTCCCATAGTCAGGGTCTGGCCAGCTTGGGCTGCTGAGAACTCCCACAAAAGTCATCTTGGAGCAGACTGAGATACAGCAGGCATTTGCGTGGTGGGGACTGCAGCTTTTATCTGATATACCAGCCCCACAAGGAGGCTGGATGTGCCAAATAGCACTGGGTACTCCAGTAATTTATGGGGTTTTAACCATTTGTTTCCCTTCATGAAGAGACAGCTGTCTGTAATGATGGCCAAGCCCTTCCTCTGTGTGGTATGTTGTGAAGACTGTAGGTGGTGAATGCAAATCAAAGCTAAACAATGTGCTTTGCTATCTTTTTTTTTTTTTTTTTTAAAGAAGCTTAATATATTAGCTAATCATGTGTGTAAACAATCTTGATACGTAAACCTAAAGGTAGCTTCCTCTCTGGCATCAGCTGCTTTGAGCGTCCCCACTAACCTCTCCAGAGCAACAAAACCTTCCTGAACAGCCATTTCAGAGTGTGCAAAATTGATTTCATATTCGGCCTCTGCAATGGAAGAAGATGGCGGTGTGGAGCAGCGGGTGCCTCTTCCGCTCCCAGACATCCTCTTCCCCCGTGTGCCTCGGTGATGGAGGATGGGTAGCTCCAGCACTGGAGCTGCCACCACACCGGCTGCCAGCGGCTCGGTCTCGTCCCCTGGGCACACAGGTTCCTCCCGTGCCTTCTGGTGAGCAAAAACAGTAAAAAAAAAACATTTACATCGGCAACTCCTTGAGTAATTTCCACAGCGCAAAGACCCCCTGCCTTCCACCCCCTTCGTGTGCATCTTCTCTTAATTAATTAATACTGTATTCGTCACTGCTTAATTCCTGTTTCCGTAGCACCCGAAGAGGGGGGGCTGCTGGCAAAGGCGGGTTCCGAGACAGTCTAGATCTGTCGCCTTAGTGGAGGAGTTTAATTAGCCCCTGTAACAGTATGGGATCGTTTCCTGCAGCCCTGTATTGAGTGGTCTCAAACTGGCTTCTCCTGCCCAGTAAAAGCAACCCTGTGTCCCCATGCACATGGACGTGCAGCTGGTTTGTCTGTGCTTGTGAGGAACCATGATCTGTTGCAACAGCTGCTCAAATTTAAAAAAAAATAATCATGGTTTGACCTTTATTTGAGCTTGGTGGGGGAAAGGAGGAAGAACAACTGGGTTTGGTCAGTCCTGGGGTCTTGGTGCTGGGGACAGGAGGGCTTGATAATGGGCCTGTTGGGTTGTAAAGGGTCCAGTACACCCCTTTCCACCCATGGCTGTTGCTATATCAGCATTGCAGGGCTCCTGATATCCTTTTCTTTTAGTTTTTTTAAGCTTAAACACAACCTGTTGGCATTTGTGGTGCTTCCTCTGATGAAAACCTTTGTGCTGCCCATGCTGCAGATGGTGACAGTGGCAGAAGAGCCAGCCAGGGTGGCTGTGCAGTGCTGCTGGGGCAAAATAGGAAATAAAACCAGTGAACTTGAACAGCTGTGGTGCTTTTAGGAAGGGGATACAACTTCTTGAGGACTGTCCGGAAAGAAAACGGATGCGCTTGTCAGCATCGTTTTGTTGTATTGTTGTTTAGATGGCTACCTCTGTGGCTTTTTTAAGGTTATCTCTCCATCTTTGAACTCTTCTCCACTCTGCAAAAAAAAAACAAAACAAAACAAAACAAAACAAAACAAAAAAAAACAAAACAAAACAAAAAAAAAACAACCCAAGAAGAAGGAAAACCCATGTGCCACCCTCAGCCTGTTTTTTGGTGGGGTGGTGACAATGGGTACATGTGCTCATACCCATGCAAACACCCATCTCTCTGGGCACCATCTTTAAGATAAGATGGAGACACCCCGAGCACGCGCGTGTGTGTGTGAGGAGAGAAGGGAAGGTGGAGGGGGAACAAAAGCAGCAGATCCACCGCAGCGTGGGCTCCTTGCCAAGAGCGGCTGCGGCACATAGCCCTGGTCAGGGTGGTGGTCCCCCCAGCCTCTAGCCGACATGGCTGGCGATGCTCTCTTTCCNCCCCCTCTCCCCCACCCCATTTCTCCCCCTCCTGCCCAGCCCACAGCATTGAAACTTGGCCACCTCCTTGGCGATAGCTTTGGGAGGGACGGGGACGTGGGGGTCAGTTGGCACAGCAACTGCTGTT
>VXBJ01005845.1:459518-508756 GCA_013400055.1 Nycticryphes semicollaris
CTAATTAATCTTCCGGCAGGGAACAATGTAATATCAGACAATTACAAAGACAGAATGAAATTACTATAGTGGGAAGGCTGGCATACGAATTTCTCAAAGGGTCCATCCCTCAGCCCGNTTTTTGGTTTTTTTTGCAGCGACAGTAGCAGCTGCCAACCAGAATAGCAAATCCGCACGACTTGGCACCACTCCAGCTTCCTTGAGGGTTGCAGAGGGATGGTATGTTGGAGGGTAAGACTAGCTAATTAATCTTCCGGCAGGGAACAATGTAATATCAGACAATTACAAAGACAGAATGAAATTACTATAGTGGGAAGGCTGGCATACGAATTTCTCAAAGGGTCCATCCCTCAGCCCGCTGCCGTGTTACTGTATGTGCGGGAAAAGCGCCGACTGTACATGCGCTTTTCTGGTGTATGGGGTTGGGTGTTGGTATTTTTTTTTTCTTTTTTGTTGGTATGAATTGAATTATGTGTTTGGAGGAAGGGTGGGGGGATGTGGGCTCCATCACAGGATCAGCTTTTTGAAGAGGGAAAGGGAGAAAGAAGAGTCGTTCCAAGCAGAGATGTTCCCCATCAACCAGCTGTGCTGAGAGGGCAGACCTGATGCGCCACTGATGCTATGGGCTCACAGGGTTGGGGATATTTTTCCTGGTTATTTTTAGCGATCGCACTGTGATGCCTGGTGGTTACAGCTTTTGGGAGGAGGATCTGGCTGCTGGGCAAAAGGGGATTGATTTCCTTCAGCCTTCCTGCATGGAGAAGCCCTCAAAGAGCTTTGGAGCTGCTGAAAGTTATTGGGGAAACACACCTACCAGCTCAGCGGTGGTAATTGCCAATAATTAGCTGTAATCACTGCTACCTACAGTTGGGACACTGTGATGAATAGGGCAGTGCAAGCCGCATGGTGCAGGCTCCCTGTCTGTTTATTTGCAGTGGGGAAAGAATGAGGAAAGTCTCATTTATCCTGGAGCCCAGGAAAGCATCGGTGGGAGATCAGCCTGTGCAGAATTAGCATGGGAAACCACTCCTCCCTCCTCCTCCTCCTCCTCACCAGGCATTAGGGATAAGCCAATGACTCTCCTCCCTCCCTATCTCCCTCCCAGGATGAAACTTAATGCGGTAGGATCTCTAGAAGTGTCATTAGAAAACAACACGAAAACAGTATCAGCCAAATTCTCTTTGCAATATTGCACGTGTGTATCTGTGCGTGAGGCCTGTGGAGACGTGGCCAGGAGCTGCTTTGAGCCAGGAGAGGATTTGGAGCAACTCCAGCTCGGTTGCTTTTTATCTTATGGAATTTGAGTAGGTTTTTTTGTTTGGTGCCTACATAGCTCCGATGGTGCAGACATGGTGTTTAAAATCAACTGCAAGCCTTGCCTGCCTGCCTTGGCTGCTATGCTGGTCTGCCAGTTGTCATTGAAGCTATTGTAAAACTTAGAATTAATAAGTGTGGGGTTTTTTTGTTTTTTATTTTTATTTTTATTTTTATTTTAATAAATTAGCAATGCCAAGTGTGGGCTGGGAGGCTGGGGCCCCTTTTCCAAGCTGCAGATTAGGAGGAGCTGCACACAGCCTTGTTCTTCTCTGGTGCCCTGAAAAGCATCCTGGTGGATGTCCATCCCATGGACATTTGCCTGAATTATTTATCAGGGCTGGCTAGGTAGCAGAAAAGTTTCCCATTGGATTTCATTAGGGATGAAGGTCCCATGCCAGGATCTGATCAGAAGTCCCTTGCTGTGGTGGTATTGATGTGTGCAGCTCCTTATCTGGCTGCATGTACCAGCTCTGCCCCAGCCCAGGCTCCTTGTGTCAGCTCCAAAGCCTTCTGTTGAATATCAAGAGCCCAAAAAATTCCCTGTGCAGCTGAAAGAGCTGGATCCCCAAAGCCAAGTCTCTGGTCTTACTGTCTGCTGTACCCACCATGTGTTTGCTCTGAGGGTCCAACAGCACTTGGGTACACAGTAGGTGTTCCTTCTCTGGATGTAGAAAGTGTCCCCTCCCTCTGGAGGACGCTGAACTCAGCCTGGTTGTCCCCTCTGTTCCTGTCCTTGTCCACCAATGTGCAGCCAACCATGCCTCTGGGGCCTGAGGTTTTGGGAGAAAATTTCAAGCTCAGCCTGGCTTGTGTACCTGCAGGAAAAGGTCTTGTTTTTTTTCATTTGGGTAGCAATGGCTCTAGTTACAGATGTTGATGAGCAAGAGAGGATGAAGAAACTGAAATTAACCCAATGATTTAATAAACTGTAATTCTGTTGGGCTCAAGCTTGAGTATTGGTCTTAAATAGAAATGATGAAGTTCTGTCCCTGTTCTGGACTGCATCTGAAGTCTTGCAAAGGATGGGTTTTCCCAGTTCAAGCCAAATGCTTCTTTCAGCTCTGAGTAAATCCTGACCCAGCTGTGCCTCTCCTGCATGGAAAAGGAAGAGACAATCTGAATAATTTCATATTTGAAGATTGACACCAGGGATGTTTCTGTAAATTAATGAGTGCATCTTCTTGACTATACTTCAAAGTTTATACTTTATGAATCTTTTATGGAGCTTTCTTTACACTGGAAAAAAAATTGTGGTATTGAAGTTTTACCTTCTTAAACCATATGATTAAAAAATACAATGCCCCCAAACTTTCACAATTAGTTGACTCGAAAACCATCCACTGGGTCCTGCTCGTGTTCATGTGGGGGGCCAAATTTGCCCATGAAGGTGGGTATATCCAAATGTGTGTGTGTTTGCTCAAGGGCTGATCATAGTCTGGGCATCCTTTGACCAGAAGATGTGAACCTAGACGCTGCTGAAATCTTCCCCTTGCAGCAGGAGATGTCTCTCCTTGAGTCCTGCTAAGCCTTTCCAAGTCAACCTCTGGAGTTAGGAAATGTAATTTGTAATAAATCTGCATTACAGTACAAGTAAATCTGCTTCAGTGGCTATAAAAATTAATTCCTTATCCTAAACATTATTATATAGCTTTCAAAGTGAATTGACTGTGGTTGGTAGCCTAGTATGTGCCATTATTGGTAATTAGTGTAACAAAATAACATTGCTGTAATATTTCCTGTCTACCCCTCCCCCAGTTGGGAGCCATTTCCTATTAGAGAATCAGAATTGCAAATGAAATGCTTATGTACAAACTGCTCACATTGATTTTTTTTTTTTTAAATTATTATTTTTTTTCCTTATATTTCTGCATGTTAGAAGTCGATCTATTCCTTTCCGTGTCTTGGGTTGTGGGGTTGTTTTGTTTTTTTCCCGGGAACTTCTGCTTCTGAAACAGTTTTGCTGTAGCACAAGGCCTGATGCTGGGGGTTGCTGGTAGCTGCCTGGAGGTGCTCAGTGCTCCTGGTTCCTCTTTGAGCTTTAGCTTGTGCATGGTTGCTGTTGACATCCTTTACCATCTCCCAGAATCCAACCTTTGTACCGTGTATTGCTGACAAGATGATCTCTATGGGTATAATTATACCCCTATTGTCTTCATCCAGAAGTTTGGCGTGTCCTAGAAGACATGACAATCTGCCCATGGAGGGTCTTGGTCAGCTCTGGGAATGACAAGAGGTGGATGGAAGCAGAGACTCCCTTTTCTGAAACGGAAAATAAATTGCTGTAGCAGTGGTCTCTGGGCAGCTGAAGGTATATTGAGCAGAAAGATGCACACAACGGAAAACTGTAAGGACCTCAAAAACTTTGCTCCACAGTCCCATTTTCAACTTGTCTGATGCCACCCTGCATCGGGTTGCCCTGTCTGTGCCTTCCCCTTGTGTGGCCCAGAGTTATTGAACCCCAGTGCTCATCAGGATCTCTCAGGAAGACCCGTACTAAACACTTCAACAATGCTAATCAGACTGGCATTTAATTTGTGAAGTTTCCCACTGAATTATTTCTTTTCCACTGTTGTAACTCTTTAATTTATTTGTTTCCTCTGAATTTGCAGCCTGCAGTTTTGCCTTTTGAAATATTCCCCTGCAGCCATGAAGGTTAAAACTTGATTTTTAGGGAATGAAAGTCCAGATTCTCCAGTAATTTTCCAACTCTGGGACTTCTATATGAAATACCCAATTTAAAACTTAACAGCTCTCTAATAAGACCCTGGGACTGGAGAAATGGGAAGCCAAGGGGAGGCCTGATTTTTCATGCTGTCCCCAGCATGGAGTTATTTCTTGAGTTTTGATGACATGACAGCTTCAGAAGTCTGGCTGTATGCCCTGGGCTCAGTCACCCCATATATCACAGAGCTGAAAAATGCAGAAACTAAGCAATAAAACTGAGTGGAAGATATCTTTGCCACCCTGGAAAACATTCAAGATTTAGATACAGTAATAATAATAATAATATCAGTACCATTCTTGGCCTGGATGTGGATGGTAAATCATAATTCCAAATTCCAGCAAGTTAAAAGTGAACAGGCTGTGCCAGCTGAAACCTTTGATTTGGTCCAAGCTGGTTTTGGTAGCTGAGCGCTGGGGTTTTGCGTTTCGGTTAGTTGTACAAATGCAATTATCTTGAGCTTGAGGATACAAATTCACTCCAAGCTGAGGGAGGAAAATAAATTGCATGTGGGAAGGTGATATAAGCATGACTTCAGGACTTCCTCCAACTTTCTTTTTTCGTTAGGTCAAAGGATTTTGAAGTGATTCAAACCAGGATTTAGATAGGAATGCACTGGTGTATGTGTTTTTTTTTCCTCAATAGAAAACCCCACACTTATATCGGTAGGGCCACAGCGGCGCTTCGAAGCCTCTGTCCCCATCGCTCTTGTGTGATGAGAGCAGTGCTTTGGGCATTGTTGGTACTCACCAGGAAAACTGGGTATTAATCTTTTTAGTTTCCTTATTGAAAGGTCTTTATCTCAAGAGTTTATCTGGAATGAAACATTTTTAAGCCCTTTGACCAATTCATCCCATCCCTTTGCTTTTGAAAAGTGACTTTTCTGTGATGCCATAAAAGTCTTTTGAACTCGAAGTTTTTTTGGTGTTTCTTTTATTTATGTGTTGCCCTTCTCATGTCACTGGCAGCCAAGTTTGCTAAAGTCTTTGTGCATAGACTTCAAAATGCTCAGATTTTTCATCAAAGTGGAAAGTACCTGGTTTTCTACATATGCATATTTCTGTGTTCTCAGTTCTCTTCCTCCCAAACCTCTGCCTCACCACTGCTGTGCTGATTGCTCAGCTCTTTCAAAGGATCCCTTCAAAGTTATTTTGGCTTCATTCTTGGTGTGAGCCCGGTATTTCTGCATCTTTTTAGTGATCTATATTATTCTGGAGGAGAAAAATTAACAAAACAGAACTTGTAGCAAGTTAGTATGATGAATGAATCCTTACTGAAGCTCAGCAGAAATCCCATTTCCTGTTTGCATGGAAACACTCTACCATTCTTCATTTCTCCAATGGAACCAGTCTCAAAGATTAAAAAAAAAATCTGAAAAAGTGTTTTGGGTCAAATTAAATATTTAATTTAAATAAAATCAAAGCATTTCAGACATATCTTTGTTCACTTAATATTTGATGAGATAAGCCTAAAATTAAACATAGAGTTGTTTCTCAGCAGGGAAAAACATAGGTTGTTTTTTGGGGGGTGTGTGTGTTAAAGAAAAAAAGTACTTTCATACTCCACCCCCCCCAGATTTCTTTATAATGCTGTGTTGCAGCAGCCTTTTCAGAGAGGTGGTGCGTCTCTGGGTACCAGATGATCTGATGCTCTGGGGACAAAGATGAGCTCTTGCTGCTGCAGTGTAGTTTGTAGAAATAGGTCTTCCATATGATCTTTTTTTTTTTATCTCGTACAGTCTCATTGTAATAGATCTTCATCTTCGTAGACAGGCAGAACTGAGGTGCAATAATCACTGTGGCATCTCCTAGCATCTGTGCGAAGGACCCGTGGCTGTGCTTGGCTCTCTGAAATGTTCACTTGCTGCTTGGGCAGTTGAGTACAACTTGCTGAAGGAACAGTGGCATGTGCGGCAAGAAACCTTCCAAATTTGTCTAATCTTCAATTGTGCAAGCGTTTCTCTTTATTTTCTTTGTACACACTAAAAAGAAAAGAGACTTTTCCTGAACTCTGAAAAACAGCAAGGCAGGGTTGGGGCAAAACAGCAAGATTTGTGTATGCTTCCAAGGGAAAGCTCTACTGCCGGCCTGGATTTATAGATACACGGATTTATTTGCTTGAATATTTAAAAAGAGGAGATTGCGCTTTGTGACAGTTCCTGATCTCTTGTCTAGACTTCTACTATGGCAGCTAAAAGGATTGACTTTTTGGAGTAATAATAACGAACAATGAAATGCAGGACAAGGACAATGCAGATCAGTTCTCTTTAATGTGGGTCATTTATACTTGTGCTTGCCTGATGGTGTTTCTCCTGTGATGTTTGGCATATGTGCTATTTGTCTGTTGTCTTTGACCCTAAATCACTTTGTCTGCAGCGAGCTTCTGCTCCTGCTAGGAGATTTGTGGAAGGAAAGCAGCTACGCTTAACCTTTTGTTTTCTACATCAGTTTTTCTGACACTATAAATAGTTTGCTTGTCACTGGCAAGATTGTTGCTCTGGCACAAATAATCCTATTTCTATCAATTATGTATCCTTGAGCTTTTCTTGCTGTTTTTGCTTCTGGTTACTAAAATGAGCACTGATATCCCAGAAAGTCAGCGAGGACGGGAGTCGGCATGACTGCTCCTGTTGCAAAGCTGAGTCTAACTGCAAGGGGGATGTATGAATGAGGATGAAAATAAAGTTATCACAGATCCATGGCTGGATCTGGAAGACTGGAAAATTCAAGTTTGAGTGGAGGGGGGGAAGACAGGTTGAGCTTCCGTGTCTGTTTAGGCTAACTGGCAACTTCAGAGAGGACCCTTGACATGATGCTGCCTTCCTTTCACTCTCTTTGTGCAAGGAAGCAGGACATATGTGTGAGTGCTCCCCTCTGCTCAACAGCAGGGTGTGAGCTACTGAAGGGATGTGATCTCCTAGCTTTTTTTGCTGCCATGCACAGAGCATCGTGCCATCACCCCAGGCAGTTGCGGAGCCGATAGCAGCACTGCTGGGATGAGGGCAGGAGCAATACCAAGAATTTACTATCCTGCCGCAAGGATGCTACAACAAGGCCCATAAACGGCCACATAAAGGGAATCTGGGTGGGAGCTGGGAATACACTGACAAACACAATTCTCCCTTAATTTAATAGAACGGTCCATTCAGCAGAGAATATATTGTAAAGCTCTCTCAGGTTGGATGGCCTCCTATTGTGTCTGGCCTTTGAAGTGCTGATTAGCTGGGCTGGGAACACACTGATAAAAAGTTAATTTCTATTTGCTGTTGCTTTGTAATTGGATGAACACGAAAGCAATTAAATATTAAAACATACAAACAAATAACGAAGTCACTGTAATTAGCCAAAGTTTGATCACTGTCATATTTATTTAGGAAGAGGTGATACATCTCAGCAGGTGACATTTTAAATACCCTTGGCTGCTTTGGTGTTGTCTTCAGAGAATGCTGAAAAACGTACAGAGGATTTAATTAAACCCTATTGTAAATCAGCTGTGATGACAGGGAAGTGACAGCCACAGGTTGAAAGGAGAATTAGGCCACAGCAAGAGAGATTAATTAACTACTTTTTGTGGAGTTCAACCTAGGTGTTGTGTGGGGAGCTTGTCCGAGAAGAACTTGATTTTTAAGTCGTTCCACCCAAGACTGAGTCTGGTGTGGAAAAGGATGCTCTGCACTCAGAGATGTCTCAGACCTTTGAAGGAGTGGCTGCAACCATGCATATGGTTGAGAGAGGGAAACTGAGGTGCAGGGTGCTGCAACCTGTGGTGGTGGATGCTGCTCTCGCCTGCCAACACCTCTGCAGCCCCCAGGCAGTATGGTGCTAGCAGCTCCCTTGGTGCAGAAATTGCAGGAATCCTGAAAAGCTTCTCTGAGTCTTGAAGCAGGAGGAGAAAGGAAGCTCCTGGATATTTTCTCAGCTTTGACTATCAGAAAACCCTTAAGTCTGTCAGCCGGTTATCCCAGCTCCCTGGTCAATGTTTTTGCAGGAGATGCTTGCTTGAGATCCATTTGCCACTGGCCAAACCTAGTAATAAGGTTAACCAAAGCGCTCAGTCTCCAGAATACAGTTTGGTGGATTTTTGTGTTAACGTTTTTCAATGGCATCTTTGCCATTGGCACCTCTGGCATTTCTGTGCTGTCCAGTAGACATGCTTCATCCAGCTGCACATGGTGGTAAAAGCTCCTTGAGCCTGGGAAAGAGCAGTGGGAGGATGTCAGAGTATGTGAGAAGGGACAGCACTGGAAGATGAGTCATTCAGGTGGGAGGGATGGGAAGCATAGGTGGAAATTAGGAAGGAGCCTTCAAAACCCTCTGTGACTCTGCTGAGATAAAAATGATAGAAAGCAGGGGGATGAGGAAATGAGAGGAACTGAAATGGCAAGGAGAGGATGGGGTGGGAGAGGAGGAACTGTACGTGTGGTAAATCAGCAGCGTTCATGTTTGAAGATTATCAGGCCTGTTGTGCGATACTCTGAACTGATTTGGCCATTTCTAAAAGTACTGTTGCTTTCTGTGTGCATAGGCTGCAGGGAGAGGAGGTTGTTCAGCTCTTGTCCAAGGCAAGCCAGACCTGGAAAAGCATTTCATCTAAAGCATCTACAAGGAGCTCGTTAGGGGTAGATCCAGCACTGGTTGCTACCTAGAAGTTGTTACTAGACCACTTCAGGCATTTCTTCCTCTTGTCATGAGAGACAATATTTTCAGTGTTATGTGAGGAAAAAGCATATTCCCAGCTGCTAGCAGGGACAGATTTTGTCCGTGTTTAGGCATTCAAGAAAAAAAGAAAACAAGTCTAAATGTAATAAAGCAGGAGGAAGTTGGGCTGAAGAACCTCAAATAAGCAAATTAGGCTCAAAACCCACAGACAGTCCCCATGTTAGATTTTACTGCTGCTGTGCTTCATGTTGGGGATGTGGTTATGAGCATTGCAGACTCAAGATAGAGGTTTTAAAAAAGAAATGGGCTGGGCAGTGGGGCTAAAGGGGGCTAGTCAGAGAGAGCCCTGTGACGGGAGCTTGAATCACACAACCCAGGTTATGCTGCTGTCTTTTGGGAAGGCGCAAGGTGATTTGATTTCTTATTGAACCATCCTGTGCGTCTTCTCCAGCAGGGCCATCGCTGATGGGCAGGGACATGGGGCGAGGATGAGCCTGGATGGCTCAGTGGTGACAGGCTGGCGCAGAAGAGGAAGTGGTCCTTCCCAAACAGGTAAGATGCTGTCTCACCTGGGATCGCAATGAACAGGGAAAGCTTTCCCTGCTGGAGAGAATGATTTGCACATATGACTTTGCATTTCAAAGCCTCGTTCTCCTCCTCTCTTACCAGCAAAAACTGGGAGTAATTGTACACATTGCAGGAAAAAATTCATTTTATTCCCAGAGGTGTATATTAATTGATTCAGCCCAGGAAAAAGACCTGGGCGCTATTACAGCCAGCTTCCCTGAAGGCATCTCCTCAGTGTACGGGTCTGATCAAAAATGCAAATAAGATCCTAGGAGGAGTAAGGGATGGAAAAGGATGGAAAGTAATAAGGAAATATAATAGTGTTATGATGCAAATGAGTAGTGCTTCCTTCTTGGAATACAACACAAAATAATGACTTCTGTTCACCAAAATGGTCTTGCAATTCTGCTGGGTGCACAAAACAGAATGAAAAGAGTGATCAGGAAAATCCCCCTGTCGGGCCAGAACAAATGGCTGGCTTTGCAGAGCACTGGGCTGACATGATGCAGGAGAGGAACTGAAGCCCTACCTCTACCGAAAAGGCTATGGTGATGTGAAGCAGCTCGCTCTGAGCTCCATGCTCACAGTTGCTGGCTACAAGCTCTTCCTTTCCTGAGTGGCTGTGGAGACTACAGCCTGGTGTCAGGGCTGCATAGGGAGCAATAGGTGTCAAGAAGGGCTTTATCCTTCCCCCTGTGCTCATGCACGACTCACTGGTTGCAGTTTGGGTCTTTTTCCCTTCTTCTGAAGCTTCAGAAAGAGCTGCTGTGACAGACGGACTGCACTGGTGCATGTCCTGGCACTGCTCTCTTGGGCTGGGGTTGGTGTAGCTGCTCAGGTGGGTTGTGTTGTGCTGCCTAATGGATTTGGGGGTGGGAGGGTGTTTCTTCCCCCTACTAGTTGGGCAGGGAATATGGATGGGGATTTTGCTGTCTTCCATGGTGCTGTATTTATGATCTCTGAATCAACAGGGAAACTATCCTTTGGTGTCAGCACCCCGATGCTCTTGCTCTCTTCACTTTTGGCATGTTTTTGCTGTGGCTTCTGGTCTCTTACTACAAGTCTTCAGCTCACCAGAGGAGTGTGAGGAGGTGTTTTGTGGTGGGCCGTGTTATGAACAAAAGATGGTTCTTTGGGATGATCCATAGTTGTTATGCCATTTCAGTTGCCCCAAAATGCTTCAGTTATCTAGGCTATCTCTGGAATCTGTGGTGAGAGATGACTATTTTGGGGGGAAGCATTACTTCTAGGGGGCTGTGTCTCCCTGTAGCTAGTAAAGCAGCCTGGGTGATTGTGGCGGACTCACTAAATAAGATGCAGAGAGACATCTTCTCAAATGAACCCCAGTGCTGCTGGGTTCCCAGCTGCTATGGCAGGTGGGACTGGGTACAACTGGGAAAGCTGTGGGCTCATAGCTGAATGTCAGAGTGGTGCCCTAAACACTGAAAGCTTTGACTTGCAAAGCTCTGAGAATTGGGCCTTTTTGCATCTCAAATCGAGTGCCCAACCACACGGTACCCTTCTGATTTTAATTTGGCTGTGCCTCAGTTCCCCATCTGTACAAGAATAATTCCACTCTTCCTCGCAGGGCTGCTGTAAGGCAAATTAATGTTTGCAAACCACTCAGATACTATGATAATAAATGCTGAGAAAGCCCAGGAGAAAATTAATAGCTCATTATTTAGACCAGGACTTCAATAGCATGCCATACCCAGGACATGGGGCTACATATTGAATGATGAGGATAAAGAAAAATATTGAATAGCTGCTCATTAAGCGAGCACTATCCATCTGGTGTATGAAAGGGGGCTTTTTCCTGCAGAAGAAGTGGTCCATGATCATATTACTACAATGTGTGATGCGATGCATCTGCGCAAGAGGCCTGGGCTTGGGTTATCTGCGCTGTCTGGGTTCTGGCATTTTTCAAGTGCTTGACTGTAACCTGGCTGCTCTTTTAACACTGGGGTTGGCTTTAATATGTAGCAAAGAGATAAAAATGCCAGTAGATGGCACTCAAGAATATTGAGCATCATTCCCGGGTGTGAGAAGCCAATAAAATGTCTTGTTGTGTACCACAAATGGCTTCCTCTGTGCAGCCCTTCATAACAACTCTGGGTTTTTTTCCTACCCTTCTCTGGACTGGAAGTTTGGTGCACAGAGCGAAGGCAAAACAAGTGTGAAGTAGCAGATGTTGTTCGGTGGTCTGTGCGCCCTCCTCTGATCTCAATTTTGTTTCCACCCTTTGGGTTTAAATTATTTAACAGTCTAGAAATTCCGGGCTGTTCTCTCCTCAGCTGACCTTTTTATATTTTTTTTTTTTTCATGCTTTGCTTACAGCTTGTCTGTAAAATGAGATGAGAACTTAATTTGAAAGCTGAAGTTAATTGACCTAAATAAACTAAGATCCTTCTGTTGGCTTTATGGTAAAAAAAATAAAACAACAAACCCTGCACAACCCTAGCTCTCTTCCTAAAAGCTACTACAGAGCAGAATTGTTTTCCTGGTGTATTTTCAAGCTGCTGCTGTTTACTAACAGTTAATTGTGGCGTAGTGTTGCCCAGAGAGCCCTGTGATCAGAAAGCTGTTGTGCTCAGTGCTGATGTGTGGTGATGGGGAGGCAGCACCAACCTGGAGCTACTTGGTTTGACTAGGAAAGACTGCAAATCAAAATCGGGAAAGGGTCTGGGTGTGGACCCTCTGGGCTATGAAGAAAACAAGCCCTAGAGCTGCAGGGAGGTCTCTTCATGCCTGCTTTGATGCTTGTGTTGACCACAAAGCAAGAGCCCTTTGCAGCCAGGCTTCCTCACTCAGCATGTGGTGTTGCAGGATTGACAAAGGCAGTTTTGAGCCGGGCTGTCACAGAAATGGGAGATGCCTTGTCTGGAGGAGATCAATCGTGAGCTGGGACAGGTGCTGGAAAAGCATCTACTCTGGCAAATGCAGCCTAAGCCTGACCTTTAAGGTCTGTGATAACCTTTCTGATTTGTGATTCCATCTCCCTGCTGGGAATCCAACCTCAGTCTTCTGCCCCCTCTGCTTTCCCCTGCCCCAGATACCACCCAGCTCTCCCAGCGTGCTGTCTGAGCTCTGCTTTGGGAAAAATCAGTCCTTGTATGACTACACATCTCTAATTACACTGGGCAGGCAGATGCTCTTGTGCTGGTTGAGTTTGATTCAGTACTACCTGAAATAGCAGAAACCAGAATGATGAGGAATGTATCCATACCTGTATCCGTACAGTGATTTAAAATGCTTTTTGGCTGCACTCACGCCATTTTTCTAATCCAGACAAGTCCCTCGGGTAGGCTGAGGGATGCTCTTCCAGGAAATACAGAGAAGAGGATGAGAAGATGAAGGGCACAGCGTTAGCCTCCAGATCAGCTCCTCAGAAAGCATTGGCTGTGGAGCTGGGCTTTGGGCACTAGACGGGGATGGGAGACCTTGGTTTCACCTCTGAATCTGCTGGAAACCCATCACATGAGCTTGGTCAGACGAGGGTTAGCCACTTCCCTTCTCTGTGCTGCCATTCTCCTCTTGTGAAATAGTTCTGGCAATAAGCCTGTTTCCTTTGTGAAAATTACTGCAGCTCTGTGAATGTCGTTTCCCTGTTTTACACATCCTTCAGGTGATATATTCCGGGCTGGGAGCACTCGGACTGAGAGAGTAAAATGAGATCATGGATTTACATCCTAAACACAGAGATGTTCGGGTATGACACTGCACACACATGTTTGTTTTTTCAGCAAAACCTCTACTCTTTAGACAATTTGGGAGGGGGCAGCTGCCAGGCTGCTGCCTGCGGCTCTGCCGGTGGGAGCCCTCTTGTGGCAAACACTGAATATGCCCGAGATGCTGTGGTGTGTTGGCTTTGGTGTAGGGTTAGAATGGAAAAACGGTTTCTTTTTTTTTTAAATTTTTAAAAATAATCTATAGAGATATAGATGTGTGTCCAGGAATAACCAATTCAACACTGATTTGCTGTTTCAGAAGCCCGCTTTTAGTCCAACACAGTAGCAGCAAATGACTGGTGAAAGTCATATATTGTCAGAGAATTGCCAGCGTGCTTCTAAACTAGGTGGGAGAAGGGAATCCTGGAGTCTCCTGAGTTGGAAGAGATCCACAAGGGACATTGAGCCTAACTTCTGGCTCCACATAGGGCAACCTAAAAGTTAAACCATACATCTAGGAGCATTACGCAAATCCTGCTTGAAAACACTAGTAGAGTTGGGGCACGACCACTTCCCTGGGAAGCTTGTTCCAATACTTGACCACTCTCTCAGCGAAGAAATTATTTTTCTTTCCCCAACACAGCTTGAAGCCATTCTCTTGTGTCCTGTCATCAGACGCCAGAGATAAAGACCAGCATCTCCCTCTCTCCTTCATGAGGAAGTTGTAGACAGCAATGAGGTCACCCCGCAGTCTCTTCTCCAAGCTGAACAAGGCAAATAGCCTCAGCACTTCCTCATAAGTCATGCCTTCTAGTCCTTTCACCATTTTTGTTGACCTCCTTTGGAAACATTCAAATATTTCTATATCCTCCTTATATTGTGGAACCCAAAACCGTACGTAGTACTGAAGGTGAGACCATGTGAATGCTGAGTGTAGTGGGAAAATAATTTCTTTCCATGGTTAGCTATACTGTGCTTAATGCACCTGAGGATACAGCTGGTCCTATGTTGAACTTCCTGTTCACCAAAACCCCCAGGTTCCTTTCTGCAGGGCTGCGCTCCAGCTCCTTGCCTCTCTATCTATGCATACATCCAGAATAACACTGTCCCAGGTGCAGAATCTGGCACTTGTTAAGTTTCATACAGCAGGTGATTTTCCAAGAGCTCTTACCTATAAAGATCTCCCTGTAAGGCCCCTCTGCTCTTGAGGGGATCAACTGCCCCTCCTAATTTTGTGTAGTTGGCAAGCTTCCTTAGTGTGTCTTCAGCTCCTGTGACCAAGTCATTGATAAAAACACCTTAAGAGCATGAGGGGTTGAAAACTGAGCTTTGGAGAACACCACTATTGACTGTCTAGCTAGATGTTAACCCATTTACTACACCTCTTTGAGCCTCACCCTTCAGCCAGTTGTACTGTGCACACGTCCAGCTGCATGCTGGATGTTTTGTCCGCAAGGTTACTGTGAGAGAAAGAATCAAAAGCTTTGGTAAAATCCAAAGAACCTACAGCCACTGCCTTTCCTTTGTCCACTAGGTGGGTGATCTTGTTACAAAAGCATATTAAGGTAGTGTAAGGCATGACTGTCCTTCATGAGCAGATGTTAGCTTTGTCCAGTGACTGCATTGTCTGTCTTTTAAGTGTTTTTCAATAACTCCTAGAATAATCTTCTCCGTAATTTCACCAGGCACCGCAGTGAGACTGACAGGCGTATAATTACCAGGATGGTCATTCTTGCCCTTCTTGAAAATTGGAATAACATTTGCTAACTACAAGTTGACTGGGACCTCTCCAGGTTCTCAAGGTTGATAAATAACTACGAGAGGTCTCACAATAATATCTGCTAACTCTTTCAGTACCCTGGGATGAATCTCACCAGGCTCCATTGTTTTATGTGCATTCAGTTGCAGCAGAAAATCCTGTATAGGTTGGAAGTCGTCTGGGACCTTACTGCTCCCATGGTAATGATTCACCAACATGGGGCTCCTGGCATCCCACAGCCCATCATTTGTGTTAAAAATAGAAGTGAAGAAGGAATTAAATGTCTCTGCTTGATCTTCATCCCTATTTGTGACCAATCTCATAAAGTAATGGGCCAGTGGTTGGGGTTTGGAGAGAAAACAAGCACAAAGCCTTGGCATGAGAGGGTTTGTGAGAGCGCATTAAGCTGACCTGCTGGGGAGGTCACCTCATCCTCCAATCTGCTCAAAAAGCTGGGCCAGGGCTGGTACCTGTTGCTGTGGGGAGATGTCCCTGCAACGGTAATTGAAATAATTACAGCCCACTGTTAACGGAGGGGAAATCGCTGGCCGGGGAATGTCGCATGAGCTAGCAGTAGAAAACAGATGTTCCCCACTACATTTACTCTCTAAATGAAAGTACAACAGATGCAAAACAGCATTAAAATGGTAGCAAGGCTGTAAATACAGCTTCTAATTACTGCACCAGGTAATGTCAATCGCAACAATCCAGATTTCTCCCAAGGATGTTCTGTAAGCAGGCAGGATGTATAAAGTCTTTTAAAAGATGGATTGGCTGGGTTTTTTACTTCCCCATTAGTGCAACATCTATAAGCTCACTGACTTAGAGCAGCAGAGGAGAGCATCATAGCCATCCTGCCTCCATATCTTTGGTACATGGTGCCGAAAATAACCGAGGAGATGAGAACAGAGCATTAAATGGGGATGGGGATTTGGGGATGGGGAGAGGTGGGTGGAGGAAGCTGCCTAGTACGGGAATAGCGTGAGCAGGAAGGGAAAGGAAGGAACTGAAATGAAGAGCTGCAAGAGACAGCATGAGTGATGGGGAAAGAAAATAGCGCCAAGCAGGTTGGTACCAGTTGACTCCTAAGAAGTTACAGTGTCTGCTATGGAGAGGAGGGATTTGGGATCCTCCAGGTTCTGGCAATGTCTGAGTCACCTCAGTGGTGGTACAGTCAAGGGTAAAGGATGGAACTATTCCCCCTAACGTCTCTGCTAACCATTCTGTTTGTCAGTCTGATTTGGGGTTTATAACCCTGCCAGCCACAGAAGCGGATCAGCATCTCTTGCACATTAATAGCACTGGCAGTTTCCCCTGCATGTTCTGGGCCCCCCTTCTCCAGTTTGGGGTGTGCAAGTCTGCAGGAGGTTGGTTTGCACTTTTCTTTCTTCTAAAACAAGACTCACTTTTTCTTTTTCCAGAGGTGATTTGTTTTAGGTGTGTGTGGAGGATACATACGTTGTGTCAGGATGGTGTAATTTTTTAAGGTGGAAAGGTCCTTTCAAAGAGGCTATTGCAGCTTTTCCTGAAGCTGGGAGGATTGTGACTGTCCAGGTCCTTGTAGGTCATAGCACTTTCCGATTTCCTCTTGGCTCTGGGATCTGCCTTCTCTCTTGGAGCCACAGCTGTTGGATGTTTTGCTGTTCCAGATCTGACTTTTCCTGGAGCTGGGTGTTGGCTGTTAGATATTCAGAATTAGCATCATCCTGCAGGGAGTTGGGGCTTGCGGAGGGACCTGAGCCGTGGAGCCAAACTCACACAAAACTTGATGTTGAATACTGGCAAAGTTATGGGATATCCTGGGAATGGAGATATACGTTAGCACCAACACACCAGTGTCTGCACTAACCATCCTCCTGGACTGAGTAATCGCTCTTCTAACAGAACTGATTGGCAAGAGAGCGTTCTTTAGCAAGTTGGGCATATTTCAAAGAAAAATATGGATTAAAAAGACACATTTAGAGCCTGAATATATCATGAAAGAGAGACAGAAAAATGCATTTCCTTCTTTTGCTTTCTCTAAGTGTTCCTCCAGCTTCATTGCTCTATCTGCTGTTGGTGGCTGCTGGGAATAACATGTAGGCACTGAAGTGAGAACCTTCAGAATAGTCACATATTACACAGAAGTGTGAAGATCAGTGCCTGCTGAGAGTTTATTTCTGATCTTAAGTGTATTACAGATATTTCTGAAGCTGATGCTCAGCTTCCCTTCATGCTCCAGAGCCCAGCTGGCCATTCACCTGCCCACAGCCCTTCATGTGAGGCTGGAGATGTAGGAAGTGGTGGCTGATCCTTTGGGGTGTGCAGGGAAGAACTATCTGCCTTTTGGAGAGGGCAGGGGACACTGAGCCTGTGCCTGGCTGGGACACACTGCAGGGCACGGGGCTGGCGAGGAACAGGGATGAGTTTGCTGCATGCACATGCTGTGAGAGCAGTAATACAGTCACAAAACAGAAAATCCCCCTCTCTCTCTTCCCAATTGAATTAGGAGGAGTGAGCAGCAGAAAGTACATTAACTAATCAACCTGTGATTTCAAATTGATTATTGTAAATTACCAACCATAGCAATTCTCCTAATGGCAGTGATTTAAAAATAAAAAATAACAAAACTCGAGCCTCCATTAGGCACTGTGCTACCGTGCCCTTGGAGGGGGGTGAGGGCTGCCCCTACATCATGACCTGGGCTCTCAGGAGTCTTGGATTAGC
This sequence comes from Nycticryphes semicollaris, assembly GCA_013400055.1. Lineage (NCBI taxonomy): Eukaryota > Metazoa > Chordata > Aves > Charadriiformes > Rostratulidae > Nycticryphes > Nycticryphes semicollaris. The sequence goes on from VXBJ01005845.1 coordinate 476,916, forward strand.
CCTGAATTGGGGTGCTGTGGGAGCAGATGCTTGGTTTGCTGCTGGTTCTGCCCCTGTCCACCATGGCCTGGCACAGTGGGGCTGGCAGTGGTGGGCAGCCTTGCTGACAGCAGGTGTTTCTGGTGCCTGGGTGCGGGCAGCAGCCCTGAGCACCTTCCCAGCAGTTTCCCTGGCAACCAAGTCATCCTGCCAGCAGCCTGCGATGTCAGAAAATAAAAGATGACTGCAGCTCCTCAAAAAGAAAAAAAATATCTAAGGAAGCCCCCTCCCCCCCTCCCCAACACCCTGCCTCATCCTTTTCACCCCAGCCCCAAAACTGTTGGCCCTCTTCTTCTGACTCCCAGACTGTGTTTTTTGCAGGCTCTCTGGCCATGCCTTTGTACAGAGAAGAGTAGGAAGCTTTGTACTTTGAAGACTGCCCATGGGTTCGGGCAGATGCTGGAGGGCTGGGGAGCTGTAAAATGGCTACTGAGTGAGCTGGAGCATGGCCCTGGCTGGATGTTGGGCAGTTTCCTCCATGGATGTACCTGTTGGAAGCACTGTGGGGCAAAGGGTTTGAAGGAACCTGAACTGCCTCAGCTCCTGAGTTTGGCACAGATAACAGCAGCAATGTTCCCTCACTGCCACAAATACGGTGCAAGCGTCCATTGCTTCTTGGGCTTCTCAGTTTCCTGTTGTTATGGCAATCCTCATGGGGACTTTGTGCTGCATTCAATGGACCTGAGATCTTCTCAGGAAAGGGCTTCAGCTGAAGGCTGGTTGACTGATGGAGAGTATGCTGGCTGTGTGTTTCATGGAGTCACATGGTCTTCTTTTGAGGTGACATGATTAGGAGAACCTCCCTAAAAGGTGTATGGGAAGGGTACATGTATTAGCGGTCCACCTGTGCTTTTTGTGAAATGAACTTGACTTGCTGCCCATAATAGTAGGTCCCAACTCTTTCTTTTGGAGGCAATGTGTTGATCTTGTTGAAGCAGGTCACCCTCCAAATTTTTCTCTGTGCTTCTTTCCAGCTCTTGCCTGAGCAAAGTATTTTATTCCAAAAGTGCTAGTACAAAAAACAGAGCAGGTATTTTCCACCCTCTATGTCTCTCTGAATCTGAGCAACGCAAAGACAAGCAGGAATATTTTTGGATCCATGTGATGGGTCATCAGGATACAACTGAACATATGTAGGGACTAGAAATCTTAGACAATAGGGTAGAGGGTTCTACAGTGGAGTCTATTGCTCCTAATAACACCTTCAGGGTCAGGGTTGGACGTGTGTGTGTGTGAACACTTGTAGAGATGTTTTTTACAGGTTGAATCAAATAGCATTGGGGGGTCTTGTTTCTCAGGCCAGACCGTCCATTCTTTCTTTCTTTCTTTTTTTTTTTGGTCTATTAATACAAAGCATCTGTCTTCAGGCCGATTAGTCTGATGACTTTAATCACCTTTCTGCTCCTTTTTTGAACTGCTTGGACAACTCCTGCAGACTTTACAAGGTATCTTGCTTTGTGTATCTGGTTCCCACATGAAGCATGCTAAGGCTTTCCTTAGCTTATAAACTGTTTATCTTACCTATGCTTCATGTTATATAAAACCTAACTTCTAATCGCTATAAGGGTTTCCTCCAAGGCAGTTTGCCTGCCAAATTTAGTGTTAAACCTGGATTGGTAAAAACCTCATAGCTTCTCCTTTCCATGGGAGGCATGGGGTGAAACTGAAGATCTACTCAGTTGCACATGTTGGGTAAACCATGTGTTTATCAAACACATTTGTCAAATTTGTTTCTCTGGCTAAAACAGTTTTGCTTTGATACCTGCTTCTTCCAGTGCTTGGATCAAATTTACTCAACTGATAGAGCGTGTTTGGGAACAGGGGTCCTAGTTTCATTTGCTACTGATGCCTCTGTTTAGATGTAATTGCTTTTATTAATCCAGGAGCTCATAATCATGAGTACATGTGCCCATGTTGCCTGATATTCATGCTAAACCATTGAGGTTGAATTTAATCACCTTCTCTTTTGATTACCATAAACAGTTGGAGAGGTCTTATTGCCGGCAGTTGGAGAGGTCTTATCGCCATTCTCAAGGGAGTTTGTTCCTCTGGCTCAGGAACACCTATCTAATGTCAAGAACATAATTTCTGTGGAGAGGCTTATCCTGTTTGTACAGGACAAGTCTCGGGACTATAGTGTTACCAGGTAGTAGGTACCGTTGTCTGTCACTGTACAAGAAACATATTTCTAAGATGGTTCACCCATTGCTGCTGTCCTCATCTGCTTATGCTGAGGGGCACTCAGAGGACCCATCCTCTCTTTTCCTTGTGTCTGTTAGTGTTCACTGAGTCCTGAAGATCCCCCAGCCTTGTTGCCCTCCTCAACAGAAAGGAAGAATGGCATCTCCCAAGGGAGGGCAAAAGAACTGGTTTGCTAGTTATATGTGTCCAGCTTCTAATTCTTACTTTGGAAAGACAAATGACTCTTCCAAACACATCCCATCAAATGCTGTCACTTGCTTGTCACACGGCTCATGAACTATGTCCTGCTCTCTGCCCGGGCCATGTGCATGCTTTCTCCTCAAGCTCTTTGCCCTTGTAAGTGAAAGAGGGAGAGGGCAGATTTGTGGGGAGCAGTCACTCCTGGGAGAACGGCTAATGGGGTCATCACCACTTGCTTGTCCTTTCTCTTACATTCTTTTTCTTCTTCTATGGATGCAGAAAGGATTAAAAAAAAAAAAAAAAAAAAAGAAAAGAGAAAAGATGTGATGGAAAATCTGAAATAACAACTATAAGCTTGAATGGGGAAGTATAGCAAGTATTTAGGAAAAATTCAAAATAGTGCTTTATTCTAAATATAGACAACAAACCCCAGCTCTTTCATATTGTGTGTGTTACTTTTTCTGTTTTTCTACTATCTCCATTAAAACCTCAATACGGTGTATTAGAGGTTTTCAAGATGAAACCAAGTTTGGTCATTATCACTAAATGGCTCTTTGATGGGCTGTATAAAAACAGTGAATGGTCTCACTGCGGTTCTTGTGCCCAAATTGCAAACCCCAGATTTCTGCTGGCCTCACAACAAGGTTAAGAGATGCTGTTGGAGAATGAGGGTGAGTTTCTTACCCATCTGCTGGCCTGTGCTAACATCACATTTTCAGGACTAGTTCTGCCCCAGACACTGAGGAGGCAGCAGCTCTGGAGCCCCTTTCTTGAGCAATTCTCTCAATTTTAGTTCTGGAGATCCTCAGGAGACCCTGCACCGTGGCCGCTTTTGCTGCTCCCACAGAGCTCTCCTGGGAGTTGGAGCCCAGCAGCTTTCATCTGCACTTAAGTCAGACTACTACTATGTATTTTTTTAAACTTGCTTGTCTCTGCCATAAATACAGAAAGGCTGATGAATACAGCATTTCTGGTAGTCTTTTGTCTCTTGTGCCTCTGTTAGGACTCTCTCACCTGTGAAGCACTTCAAGAGCTAATGCTGCCCTTCAAGATGGGTGCAGTCAGTTGGATTTCCTTGTGGTGGTGGTGGGAAACCTACGGTGAAACCTGCCGCAATCCTTAACTGTGCTCCACAGCAGCGTGATGCAAAGTCCCTGTATCCATCTACTGATGGAGGAGACCCCAAAGAGGTGCAGAGGATTGACTGACTTTTGGAGACAGTTTTTATAATGTTGTGCAAGACCCATTCCTCTGTCGCTTTACCTCTTAAGGTAATGGGGGAGTCAAATTTAGACCCAAGAATGATGTTTGCTTTATGGGATAACAACAAAGCCAACTCCGTCTCTTGGAAATGAACAACAGAGACAGCAAAAGAAGAGATTTTCTGGGATCTGGCAGTTTATACTGTCATTTTCCTTGGTCTATTGCCAAACAGATACAGTCTGTACTTGGGGAAAACAAGGGGATGAGTCAGTCTTCTCCGCTCAGGTTGTTACAGGCAGCTCTTGTAGGCTGTAATTTAGACAATGCTCAGTGGGTTTGAGCTCTCAGTTCCATAATGATCTACTGTTCATGAAAGGACAGGTCTTTGGCCATCTTCATAAAGCCAAGGCAAGTCCAGCCCATTAGAGGCTCTGGGAGAACTGTCCATCTTTGAGTTAAAGGCAGCCAAATTCCCTCAGTTAGACCAAAGGAAACCACCTGAGCCTGTATGAATTCTTATGAAAAACTCACTGAATAAACATCCTTGCAAATGTGAGGAGTGTGAGTAGTTCTGCACACTCACTGCCAACCAAATGCAATAGCAGTGGATGTGCTCAGACCAACAGCTTCACCTGTCTGCTGAAGTACTGGTCTGTTGTAAACAAGGAATTCAAACCTGAGCCTTGGTTTGTGTGGAAATTTTTCAGGCTTTTTCATCTACTGCTCATAAAGTTTTGATGAATACAGTGTGATCCAGAGAGCTGCTATTCAGCTCTAAGTAACATCAGGCAGTAAGTCAGCATAAAGAGAACAGAGTTCCTGACTGGCCAACCTGCTTAGAAAATGTACCCATTTCTTTTGAGATTAGTGTGCTTTCTCTGAACTTTTATTTTTTGTATGTACTTTTGTAGTTGCTCGTGGATGGAAATAGGAAACTATCTCATACAGTGTATGATTTTTAAAAAAAAAAGGAATTAAAAAATAGAAATAATAGTTGCATTTCTGTGTTCCCAGCAGAGAACTTTATCTTGCGTATTGAATTGCAAATAGCAATTCCAGTGGAGTTACAAAAAAAAAAAATTTTCTGAGCTTAGTTTCTGCTAAAAACCAGGTCTGAATGCAAGTTATTGTTTTAATTAATTAGGTGGTTTGTAATCAATTCTACCCTGGTGGGGATGAAAGTGGCTAGTTCAGTGTCACGATTGTGAAAATACTGGCAGGAAAGTGTCTCTATACCCAGACAAAAGAATTCTCCTCAAACAAACACTCATGTCCAAAAGCTAATTTGAATGCTAAACCCAAAAGATATTAAAAGGGGATTTTTTTGGTGTTTTACTCTTGTTTGGATACTTGTGCTGTTTAATTCTGTAACTACCTGTTTGTTATTTGGCTGAATTAAGGACTGCTGCATTCATTCGCATATACAAGAGCTTAGTAATACAATCAGGCACTAATGCATTCATTTTCTACTTGACTGCTCATTCATTGAGATGTTAGTACACAGGAAGAATATGATCAGGGTGACTGTGGTATGAACTAATCCATTCAGAATGAATAATCTGAAAATACAGATGTCGGAGAGAGATGTCCTCAGCGCAGACAGAATTCAACAGAACCAGTGGAGAACAGCTGGAGGAGACCCCAGCAAGGTGGGGTGTTCAGCCCTCAGCTGAGAAGCCACCACCTCATCTCTCCCCAAAAAAACCCTTGGGCAGAGCTTACCAGGAGCCAGTTCAAAAGCTGCAAATTGAGTCCATCTGGAGCAGCCTTCCACTGCCCACAAAACCCAGCAGCCTTTGCTGGGGGTGCAGAGATCTTTACTTGTGAGGGCTGGTAGCTGTGTGAGGAGGGTTGGTAGGGGCGAGCTGCCAGGGTTTCCTCAAAGACAACCACTCCTTTCTGTTTCCCTTTCCTCATCCCAGCCCCAGCCAGGAATTTGTCATCTGGTTGTGTGTCGGGTTGGGCTTTTCTTCTGGAGCAGCTTGCTCCTACCGGTTTTACTTTAGCTTCTCTCTTGGGAATTAATTATTACAGATAGTTCTTTGTAATCTTTCTGCTTGCAAATAAGGAAGATACAGACCTATGGCTGCGATCCATTTTAAGCCAGGGCAGGCTTCAGAGATGTGTAAAGATGGTTGTATGGCCATCAGAGCGGGTGCATGTGTGCTTACAGCTGTCTGTCTTCAGTCACTTTTTTTACTGCATTACCAACTCTCGTCCAGCTGTATGAAAATGCAGTAAGAACTGAGTGCTGCCCCTTTACTGCAGCTTTTCAGTAGAAGACATGAAGACCTGAAAGGGCTCGGTATTTTCTTGAAGGCTACTTGCATGTGTGCTACATCTGATTAAGGAAACCCTACTTTTGTCCCCTGCGGTGCCCCTGAATCCTGGCTGCTTCATGTAGGAGCCTCCTGCTCTTGCAGGAAGGTTGAAAATGCACCTTTGTTCTAAACTTGGACACGTTATTTGCATGTAGATTTTCATCCCTCTGCTTTGCAATCCTTAGACATCCTTTCCATGCTTAGTCATGTCAGTAGTGCTGGTGTATGTTTTCTTACGCTTGCGTTAGGAAACGCTTCTTCTCTTTGGTTCCTATAACCAAGAATGTCATCTGGCTTACTCTGACTTGAAAGTAGATATGACTGGAACAGCTTCCCTTCTTGAGTCTTGGATGCTCTGGATTTCTTGGTGGCAAAACTGCTGCTTTATAGACAACTCCAAATTTCTTACAAATAGGAATGCTGTATCCCAGTCTGTTGGTTCAGTCCCAGAGAAAGGATGTGGCAGCACATGACCTTCTGTCTTTGTTTCAAAATAAAACAAGATTCAGTCTGGGAATTGCTCTTTTGATGTCCGGGAGCAGTTCCCTGATCATGTCGTGTGGAATGATTCCCGGTAGCGGAGATCACTGTGAAGGATGCTGAGGTGATTAATGTGGTGTTGTGATTAACCCAAAGTGATGTGCATGTGTGTGCTGTGTGACCAGCACCGAGGTCTCCCCTGCCCATCTCCCTGGGTGTTATTCCTACAGCAGTATGTACATTGCAGTCCTGCTTTGCTTTCCCTGAGGGCTGTGTTCTGTGATGGGATTATTCGCTTTTGGAGTGAGGGTGGACTCCTATGTGATGCTTCATTCCCATGAAACCAAAAGATGTGCAAGTAAATTCCAAGAAGACCGAAACTGGAGCTAGACAAGGGTTGCATCTGTCCTGCAGGAAGGAGACTGCACGGTCAGGGGAATCAAGAGCTCAAGAGGAGAGAGTTGAGAGAGATTTAGTAAAGACAGGGAAAGTTCAGCTTGAGCTCTGTGTGTATCTGTGCGCCTGTGAATCTCCGTGGGTGGGATTTTTCTTCCCCCTTCCTTCACCGCCCAGTGTTCTTTATTGTCTCTCGCAGGTAGATCACTCGTTGCTATAAATTTTCTTATCTCCAGTGCTTTTCCAATTATGGATAACAACAGGAAAGCAGTCATTGGTTTCTAAAAGGTCATCAAGATATAGGGCCCGATGGGGAAGGGGATGACTTATGAAGTTAGCTTGTGTAAATCTGGGGAAGTTTTATGCACAAGTCAGGCACGAAATGTAAGTGAGATTCATAAAAAACAGAGATTTACACTGGCTTCAGTTAGTGGAAATCAAAACGGTTATGAAAATTTCCCCTTCTCTCTATGCCTGAATATGCAGAGAATAAGCTTTCAATGTGTTTTTCGAGTGGCTGAAGGTGGCTGGTGAAGGGCTGTCCTGCCAGCCCTGGGTGATGGAATACTGCCTGTCCAGAGGATACCCAGGGTGCAAAGCAGTGGTAAATATGAGCTTCTTTCAGAGCTTGCTTTGCCAGTCACCGGGAGGTAACCTCCTCCATACATGAGAGGGCAATTTGGTCTCACCTGAGTACTGGCAGTGTCCAGTGGAGGTGATGGCTAGCACAGAGCTGCTTGTCAGGTGACATCAGGATTAGTGCCTCTGTCTTTCTTTGCACCCAGAATCCTACTGAAGGTCTGTGGGGCTTCAGTCACTGAATCTCGGTGAGGTTGCTGGGTCTCTTTAGCCTGGAGAAGAGGAGACTGAGGGGTGACCTCATTAATATTTTTAAACATGTAAAGGGTGAGTGTCAGGAGGATGGAGCCAGGCTCCTCTCAGTGACAGGCAGTGATAGGACAAGGGGCAACGGGGGCAAGGTGGAACATGGGAGGTTCCACTTAAATATGAGGAAAGGCTTCTTCACAGTGAGGGTAACAGAGGCCTGGAAGAGGCTGCCCAGAGAGGTTGTGGAGTCTCCTTCCCAGGAGACATTCAAAACCTGCCTGGATACAATTCTGTGTGACCTGATGTAGGTCTTCCTGCTCCGGCAGGGGGATTGATTGGACTAGATGATCTTTTACGGTCCCTTCCAACCCTTGATACTCTGATTCCGTGTTTGTGTGGGGACATGGGCCTGCCCAGCTCCTGGTTTTATGTGTCCTGCTGTTGGCTGTGTCTGCTGGAGGGAGTGTTGAAGAAGAGTGAAGTCTCAAGCCCCAGAGGCTGTAAGCAGAGAAGACACTTTGCTCCCAAGCAGTGGTAGAGGCAGCAGTAACACCCCAAAGGTTTGTCTGCTTTACCCATGTGCTGAAAGTATCCTTCATGCCTCTAGTGCAGCCATCATGGTTGGCAGTGACATAAGGTAACAGCCTGTATTGGTATAGAAATGGCTTTTGTGCATAGACAGCAATGCTGTACTGCAGGGCCTGGCTCCATCATAAATGGTGCTGCTCACGAGAAGAAGAGTGAAAAATGTCTCTCCCATTTTATGTCCTGGCCTATCTCACAGCATGCCCAGCAATTGGGTTCCCCTTCTGCTTCCCTGTGCTGCTGACATACCTCTTCTTGGTTTTTCTTCTAGTTCCATGAATCCGAAGGAGGGCAAAATACTGACACTGTCATGGAAGATCACATGCATACAGTGGGTTTCCAAGCTGTAAAATGATGTGGTTTGTGCAAAATGCAATGAGTAACAGGCAACAGTTCAAGGGAGAAGGGGAAGGATTGCTGACAACTAGTCCATTTTAAGCACTTAACTGAGGCACTGAGATATGAGCCTCATCAGCTCAGCTACGGAAGAAACAGAGGGGAAAGAGAAAGGTCTGCTCAAGGACAAGTCAGCCTGTTTGGAGACTGGAATGGTCCATCTGGAGGTGTTTGTTGCTCTGTTTTCTGTGGAGGGACCCCTGGGTAACTGTGGTCCTACTAATTCTACGGTCCCACATGTGAGGAGCTCAAGCTGTGAGGGTGAGGTAGTGGGGTGAGGGTATTGCTAGGGCGTGGGCACGGGCAGCCTTTCTGCAAAACTTTGAGGTCTGCAAGACAGACCAAGTTCAACCATAACATGTGAGATAAAGACAAGGCAGAGAAGCTGGCTTGCATGGCAGGGCTCTTTGGAAGAAAAACACCACCTAGATGCAATTTCCAATGCACCTGACGTGGCAAATGGCCGGGAGCACGGCAAGTAGCCAGAGATGTAGGCACTTCTGACTGCGCTGCCTCTCTGCACCCAAACGTGATGTACAACACAGCAGATCTGCCCTCTAAACTTGCCTTGAAACACAGTCATTCAGAGTGTGTACAGAGGTACAGAGGTGTCTGGCAGCAAAAAAAAAAAAAAGGTGTCAGGAACTGCCATGAGCTACTTAACCTTCTGACTAATGCACGAAGTCATTTCTGTCACAGCTGTCTGAACAATACATTTCCAATTAAGTTAATTCAATCAAACCCCTTGTACACAGCAAAAATGGCAGAGCAAATCCAGGTGAGGTAGAACAGAGCCAAAATTCCCCTCTATGTCACACCAAAGCAGGACAAAGGGGGTGTGTGTACGTGTGTGTGTATAAATATTTATGAATAATTGCACTGCAGAGCCACAGCATAATTGATGATTTGAAATCCGGTTCCTGGGATGTGTCCTCCCCACCCAAGAAGTGATGGAGTGACTTGGGAAAGGGGCAGATGCTGCATTAAGGCCTTCACTCCCACTTCACTGGTTCAACTGCAAAAAGGATGCATTAGAAGACTGTTGGCCTAGGGGAGATTCCGTTCACCCTGTGTTCAGGGATGTGATGTTGCTCCCTAGTTGCCTATTTTCCAAAGAAAACTCATGTGGAGATGCCAGTGACTGTCTCCAGGTTGGCGTGCAGAGGGGGTGGTCGTGAACAGAGGTGGCCATCAGTGCTCCTGGGTTCCTTGTTGCCTGCATAGGAGGCGTGGCGACCTGGTTCAGGAACGGCACGTCGGCCAACCTCAGGCCGCTCAGTCCATCAGCTCGCAGACACCAGTGTGGTAGACGGCAAATGGCATTTATTGATAGATAACATGGCATTATATAGTCTGGGTTCACAACATCACTTCTGTCCGCTTACATCCTGAACTAAGTGCTAAACGCTATTGGCTATAGGGAGAGGGGGGCCCTATCTTTCTGTACATCGCGAGATCTTCCGGTCGCCAGACCCTAGACTGCAACAGTTCCTGTATCTTGCAGTATTGAAGCAATACTTCTGTAGTGGATTTCTACCTTTCCTCCTATCTCCCACCTGGGCATGGCTTGTTTCCATCTGTTTCCACTGAGAATTAATTAAAATATTTAATTTGTAACGTGGTAAACTGCTTTTATTTCTCTGTCCCACTGTGCTTGCTACCATTGACCCACGGCTTGTTCAAGCTCTCCAGAAAGTGCCTCAGCATACAGGTGCCATTTCTTGACATCAGTGCAAGTTTAAGTTTTCCCCACCCACCTAAAACTGTTGTGTGATCAGGATGCTGCAACCAAAGCGAGTGTTGTAGCAAGAAAACAAATATTAATTGCCCAATGAACAATACCTTCTTCAAACAGATGGCAAAGTCTAGGAAGCTGCATGCTTTGGATGAGGTCTGTGGTGCATGTTTTTGTGTTATCATCCATCCAGCTGTAGTACAAGCAAGCTCTTGGAAAATGGGCGGGTTTAGCCATTCATTGTGTGAAACAGAATATTTTGGACAATTGTTGTGTTACAAAAAGGAAACATTACCTCTGAGGGTCAAAAGGGGTGAGAGCAGAACGTGTAGGATTTTGGTGTAGGGGAAGATATTGGAGAGTGGTAAAAAAAAAAAAAAAGGCATCTGCTTTCTGTGCTTTCTGACTGGTGACTGTAGAGCTCTCCTACCTGTGGAGAGGCTCACAGGGTAACTCTAAATGTGCCTCTAAAATACTTTGTGTTTTAAGGCTGAGCATAAGCACTGCAGGGGACGTGAAGGGTAGAGCCCAGGTGGCCTAACACAGGTTTCAATGGCCACTGACAGATTCAATCAGCAAAAGAAGTCCCACAAAGAATGATGAAGGTCTATGCTAAGACCAGATAGTGTAGAATATCAGACCTGTGCCTGTTCCAGAGGGAACATTCAATGCATTTCCTGCAGCCACTTCTTTGGAAGCAGGATATGGCTGTCGGCTGCTGTGATGGGGCAGGGAAAAGCCATACGAGACTCTTCTTCCTTGACCTGTTCAACCCTACTCTGGTGGTCCAAGGTCTGCCTAAATGAGGACATGATACAGCCCAGCAGCAGGAGAGGTCAGTCAATCAGGGGGCTGTCTGTTGCTGGTGCAATGATAATTAATTTGGGCTTTCCCAGGTTATGCTGCAATTTGGCGCATTGCCCATCTGTCTTGCCATGTTAAATATATCCATAGCCATGCAGAGGTCATGGTCAAATCCATGAGATCCCAGCTCATGTAAATTATCCTCCTTATCGCCCTGTCTCATAAGAGTTTGTAAGAGTGCACACAGTTGCTGCACTCCCTCTCCGACATGGGCCTGGCAAGGAGATGTCCCCTCCAGGAACAAAGAGAAGGGAAAGAAAAAATGTCAGATGATTTTTTTTTCCTTTTTTGCCCTCTTTTTGGCCTTGTTGGCAAGACAAAGAATGGCAACTGAGCGAATGTGCTGGTTTCCAGATTGACACCGAGTGAATACGGCCACTCGTAATCACCGTCTACGAGCATTTATCACTTCCAGAGATTATAACGTGGGGAGCAGGTGTCTGACCTGCAATGACAAAAACATGGCATGGTGGTAGGAAGGAAGGAAATAGATAAGATGTCAGCACAATTTTTCTCTCTTTAATGTTCTCCTAGATTATGGGAAACAATCATGGGATGGGGAGCGCTGGTGTTTTATGGTGTCAGTAGGGTTTCAGGTTTTAGGTGTAAAAAAAAAAAAAAAAGGTGACTTTGGATCCTGTATATTATGAGGTATTCATAGGATGCACTAAGTGAGGGGTTTTAAAATGTATTTACTTGAGTCAAGAAAGATAAATGGGATTCTGTATCCAAGTACTTGTATCCAAAGGAAATGAAAAGAAACACAGTCCTCTTGAACTTGGCCTCCACCACTTAGGGCAGAAAACCGACACAGCAATGACCCTTCTTAGACTAAAGAACTGCTCATGGCTTAAAGGAGATGGTAAAAATTAGTTTGTCAAAATCTTTCCTTCTCATATTACACATTTTTTCCTTCTCTTCATCTCTACTTTTTTCCTACTACAAGTGCCACCAAAAAGAACAAAACAAAAAAATCCACCAACTTTGCTGTGGTATCTTCTACTGCTACATCTAAACATGCTCTTCTGTGTGACCCATGAATGCGGCTTTAATGCTTGAACGTATTTCAAGACAGAAAATGGTTTTAACTTTCCTGATCTGCAGAAACGGGTTTAAAACCTCATCTTTCATTTTAATAATAGTAATAATCCCATTCTGAACTGCTTTCTTGTTTTCTGTCTAAAACTGGCACGTCCTACACGTTTAAGCATCAACGTCCCAGGGACAATGAGTGCAAACTGCCAGAATCAGGCAACAGGATCTTGCAGGTCACACGCTGAATACAATCAGATCAAGTAGTACCCCATCCTCATATCTTCAGGCTCTTGGGCAGAAAGGGCTGGTTTAGGTCAGCCTGGCAGTTGCAGTCTCTGGCTCTGAGAAATGCTCACGGGAGATGCTGAAGAGGTGACAACCTCTGTGTTGTCTCCAGACGTGTATGAGTTAGTTCCGGGCTCTTTGGGAGAATTTTGGAGTGGTTGTTGCTGTTGAGCACTAAGAGAACAGCTTCTGCAAGCAGTGACTTCCTCCCTCTGCGGCTGATTTGATTGATTGTGATTGATTAGTGCTAACTAATCCTAGAGATGATTTGGAGCTAGAGGCTGCACAACACGTATGATGGCTCTCTCTCTTCTCTTTTTTAATTGGAAATAAGGCAGATTTTCCTTCACTGCAAATTTTCAAGCTGAGAGGTCTCTGTGTACCCATTACACATGTTGTGCCTTGCTCTTCCCCTGATGGATGCAGTGTCTGAGATTGGTGCCAAGATCCCCATATGGTATGACCCTCATCCTTGCCAGCATTGCTCCATGCATCCTTCCCATGCAGAGGAATAGCCCACTGGCATGCCATGGGGAAGGCAGTTTTGCACCTGAGAGGGAGGAAGGAAAGAAGGAACAGCATCTCAAAGAGACAGGCACCACAAGCCTGCCCTGGGCAACACGAGGGTGTAGAAGAAGAATTCACTTTTAGCAACGGAAAGAGGAAGAAGGGGACAGAAAGGAAAGGTGAACATGGGAGAGAAACCCTGGACTGCAGTGATGTGCAGGGTTGTCTCTGCTGTTCTCTCTCCTGGAAGCAGGAGCACCCTATGTGTGTCAGTGCAGCCCAGCTGGTCTTTGTCGGACTTTGGTACCACAAGGTGATCTCTGCATGTCCAGATCAGCCTCCGAAGGAGATGTCCATATCCTTGAAAGACAACTCATCAGAAATAACAGCGGGGCAGGAAGGGGCAGGAGGAGAAGAGGAATTTAAAAGTACACCTCTTTCTGTCCTTGACAGGGTGTTCTTTGATAGAAGTGCTAGGGGAGAGAGAGGCTTTTCATATTGTTCTACCAAAACTAAATAAAAATAAGGATGACATTTTGGAGATGGTGGTGGTAATGAAATTAAGGGGGTTGTTTGTTTCTACCTATAGCAATCTTCTGGCTAGTAATCTGAACAGAAATAATCATTTGAAAGGGAAGATAATTAAATTAAACTGGCAACCAAACTGGAGGTATAAGACTTTTGATGAAGAGAGGGCAGCTGGGGAAAAAGTAGAGGAGGTGGCATGGGAAACGGAGCACGTCTCTTTAAATTGTCAGTCTCTCAGGCCAAGGTTGCTGCAGACATAATGAGTGTCCTAGTGAATTATCTCCCACTTTTATTGTCTGTTGCTACCATGGAAAGATGGGGAGGTGGCGAAACTAACTTTTTTTTCTTTTTTTTTTTTTTAATTTGGACAGACTTAAAGAAGTGGCATCAAATTTGAAGGGCACCCAATCAATCTGTTGTCCTAGCTGCATGAAATTGTATTTCCCTGCCACTTCATATCTTATTTGCAGCAGCTGGGCTGTAAGTCATTGGTGATAACATTCTTTATTATGCAGCCGTGTTTATGAACTGTGCCTGGAAAGAGATGATAGAAATATGCAGCAATATGCAAAGGGGGGCATGCTGGGGGGAGGGGGAATAAATGCTAGTTGCTAGGGCAACCATGGGGCTATTTTGGGCATCAAATTTTGCAGATGATGAAAAGCATTTTCATGTGATGGTTGGTCTCTCCGGGAAGAGAAGGAGAGAGAGGGCACACAATAAACCGGGAAGATAATATTCAAGAAGGCAGTCATTTAAATTTTTTTCATATATAAATACGTATATAGTTTCAGCTGTACCAAAAATGCATTAAAACCAAAGGAGCCGTTACCTCATAGTTAAGAGGAAGGAGAGATGTTTTAAATACGTAAATAGGAAATCGTGGCATGGTAGTAATTTGGGAGGCTTTCCTACATCACTTGGCACAGTCTAAACCTTGCTGGTGGTCTCAGAATGCACTGCATGAGTCATGCTGGTGCCTCCAGTTCACCCTGTCTGTCCCACCGCAGGCAACAGCTCTTTCCCCCAAAGGCTGTCTCCACCTCTACCACAGCAGCAATTGAGCCAATTAATTCACAACCTCTTCTGTCACAGGTTAAAAATACCCAGGTTATCAAAGATTGCTCTTGCCAGGATCAAATGATACCTATACTTGATACTCATTAAAATGCTGAGATTCAGAAAAAAACAGGAATTGCTTTCAGGCTGTTTCCCTCAGCCAGAGATCTCCAACCTAGAGGATCTGCTGCCGCCATGATGACACAGGGTTAATGGAGGGAAGGGCTGGGTATTGGTCCCACACACACGGCCTTGGGCAGAGCGGGGAGATCCCACTGAGGACTTTCAGGACTGAAGTTCAAGCATGGGACGTGGACAGTCTGGACACTTGGTGTTTATACCTTGGCAATTCTTTGAGTTGACGGTAGCACTGCAGATTTGTCCAGGCCAAGGGAGCACAAGTTTCCTATTTTTGACCTGTAGCAGAGCTTGTTTAATATTGATGATCTTGATGAGGAGATCAAATGCACCCTCAGTGAGTTTGCAGATGACACCAAACTAGGTAGGAGTGTTGATCTGCTTGAGGGTAGGGAGGCTCTACAGAGGAACCTGGAAAGGTTGAATCGATGGGCTAAGGCCAATTGTATGAGATTTAATAAGGCCAAGTGCCATGAGTCAGCAGCATGGCCAGGTGGCCAAGAAGACCACCAGCATCCTGGCCTGTACCAGGAATAGTGTGGCCAGCAGAAGTAGGAAAGTGATGGTGCCCCTGTACTTGGCACTGGTGAAGCCTCACCTCAAGTGCTGTGTTAGGTTCTGGGCCCACACATTAAGGTGCTGGAGCATGTCCAGAGGAGAGCCACCAAGCTGGTGAGGGATCTAGAGAGCAAGTCCTATGAGGAGAGGCTGAGGGAACTGGGCATGTTTAGTCTGGAGAAGAGGAGGCTGAGGGGAGACCTCCTTGCCCTCTATAGCTACCTGAAAGGAGGTTGTAGAGAAATGGGTGCTGGGCTCTTCTCCCAAGTGAATAATAACAGGACCAGAGGAAATGGTCTGGAGTTGCAGCAAGGGAGGTTCAGATTAGGTATTAGGAAGAACTACTTCACTGAAAGAGTGGTCAGGCACTGGAACAGCCTGCCCAGGGAGGCGGTGGAGTCACCATCCCTGGAGGTATTTAAGAAATGTGTAGATGTGGCACTTCAAGGCATGCTCCTAGTGGCCAAGATTTTAGGGGGGTTTTGTGTGTGTATGGTTTGACTCAGTGATCTCAGAGGTCCTTTTCAACCATGATGATTCTGTAATACCAGAGAGAAAAGGCAAGTCACAGTGGGAGGGTGAAAGGGGTGAAATCACCTGTATTAGACCCAGCTGGGACCATGGCAGATTCTCCTCTGCAGGTGGGTCCTGGGTGGGAATGGAAAGGGTGGCCCCAGCTGGGGTTTTGCACCTTCACCTGTGGAGGTCTCACTGGGGCAGAAAGGGCAGGGGGAGAGCAGGCAGGAGATGCAGTGTTTGGGCAGGTGGAGCAGGACTGGGAGCAGGGTAAGAGCTTGTCCTGATCCTCCAGCTTCTGACTTTCCTTAGTGTAAAGCCTGTGCTCTAGACTGTTGCAGCAATGCTTTTCTTAATTTGATTTTACTGGAATTGTTCTGAACAAGAACAAGCTTATGCGTGTTGTTTGCAGCCCCTGGGTGATCACTGTTGCTCGAGCCATTCTTAAAATCCTGGGGACTCTAAATATATGGGCACATTAAGCCGGTTAAAATGAACTGCGCATGTTTTCAGCAAGAAATCTATTTCGAATGCAATATAATGTGACTCTCTTATTGCTCTAAAGTTGTGTTTTAATTAAGTAGTTATCAGTGGCAGTGAGATTCTTCTTGAATAATTAAATCAAGGTAGTTTAGTGAGTAATTGTAAAGCAAATTGCTGAGACCATCAGGCTGCTGTTGAGACAGTCTGTTTTCTTTCAGAAAATTAATCCAAGTGATGCGTGTTGCTAAGAAAGTGGTAGAACGTTGTGCTGGGTAATGGGCATTTGTCTTGGTGTGCTTTGTGTCTCAGAGCTGCATCTTCCTCATTCCACCTTCCCATCTTTCAGTTGTCTTCTCCAGAAACAAATGCTGATGACTTTCCACTTGGCATGTTCCCTTTCCCTTAATCTGCTGCCCTGGGTAGTTCAGCACAGAAGGCTGAAAAGGGAGTGGGTGATAAATTAGTTACTAAACAGCATAAGCACAGACCTGATTTTACCAGTTCTTGTGTGCGTGAGACAGGACTTTCTGGTCTGGATTTCTCAGCTTTAGGCCAAGGCAGACCTGAGCCAGCCCTGTCTTTTATACCCTGGCATCTAATTCAGAGGTTTTGCTGCTTTTGTGTTAATCCGGTATTTAAAGTGTCTCTCTTGGCACGCAGTAATTCTCTTCCTGTTAGATATTCTGAATATAAACAGCCAAGGGATACCTTCCATGGTATTAAACTTTATTTGCCAGGAGATCAAGGGGAAATCCTCTGTACAAACCCTGGATATGTGCTAGTGCCTTCTGCCATGGTCTGTATGGACTGTCTACAAAATCGATGTCCATCCACATGCAGAGTCAAAGAAAACAAGTGCACGCTCTAGAAAACAATATTTTTGACAGACTTGTTATTTTTGAAAGCCTGCCTTGTGTTCTCTTAGTAGCTTTGCTTTCTCTGTCTGAGCAAACTCTGTCAGATATGAGCGTCACACAAATTTGGAGGAAGCTAAGCTGACTCCGGAGCAGCTTGTTCATATTTTTCAAAGGCAAAATGAAGAATTAAGTGAGGAGATCCTGGCCACCCTCTTGACATTATCCTCAGGCATCAGCAGTCACACAATAATTTACCAGCTAATGTTTTGTTAGGGCATTTATTCTGTAACCACAAAGTCCACAAGGACTAATGGGAATACCGGTATCTTGTGGATTTACTTCTACGAAGTGGGATTTTTCTGAAGTGCCTCAATAATTTAGGTGTTCAGCCTTATTGAAAAGCATTTGGGTACCTTTGGAAATCCCATTCATGACTCTCTGTTATGCTTTACGAGCCTGCAGCCCTCAACGGGGACGTTATTTCATGCTCTAGGTAACAATGTAAAACTCTGTGGTTTTTAGCACCATACTGGCTTTTCACCGGGAGAACAATTTACCGAGATATTGTTGCTATAGTGGACTCAATTCCCTGTGCCTTTTCTAGAGCCTTCCTGCTGTCTTCTTGGTTTTTTTTTTTCTCAAAGCTTCAAGGTTTTTCTGGCAGAGTTGGGGCAGCTTTTCTGCAGCTCCAGGCTCTGCTCTTGAGTCCACCCTTACCTGCCAGGGGTCATTGGACAAAACAGCTCTTTCTGGCTGTATGTCTCTAAAATAGAGATATTGGCACCAACGGAAGCAATGGGTAGGGAAAGGGTTTGGGGGGAACAGAGGCTGCAGAACTGCAGAGCATCCTTAATTGCTACCAGCTGCTCAAGTTCAGACTAAATGTCAGATTTGAACAGTTTTTAGAAAAATTGTCCCACTTCTTGCTACAGAAAGTGACAAATATCGCAAAGTTTTGTCTTTTTTTTTTTTTTCTTTAGAGAATGTTTAGATAGGAAAATAATATTTTTTTTTTTTTCTTAATTTCTGGTCCCTCTTGCATTTAAGCTACCAGAAGTGTTGAAAACAAAGTTGAAGCTGCCTTTTTGTGTACTGTGCTGTGTAAATGCTGTTGGAACAGACATGGATATAGAATTTGGGAATAACACAAATTCAATATATTTTTGTTCTTTTTTCTTATCCAGGACATGGAAGCTTCTGCCTGTGAACTTAATACCAAAGACAATCAAGATCTTGCTGACAGACAGAAGGTAAGTCATTCAGCTTTGTTTGATCCAAAATTAAATCATGTGTCTCAGTACTGATTGTGTTGATGTCTACTGCTCTACAAAAGAAAGATGTGCACCCTGGCTGGAAAAGAATTAACTTTGAATGAACTATGACAGCAGTAGCCAGGCTGAGGTGATGTTTTGGATGCTAGTCCCAGATGGTGACACCCAGGCTCAGTTTTGTTTGAAACTTGGGTTCAAGATCATACTTGGTTATGGGCTCTTTGTGTAGCTGTTTGCTGTGAGATAGGAAAATTAATATAGCTATCTTGGTCTGATGTTTGCATCTGAGAGTGTAAGTTTTGCCTGTACACCTGAAGTTCTTCTGTGCTTACCCAGATCTCCCAGATCTCCTTTGGTAATACACATGTTCTTCCTTTTTTTAAGACAGCAAAGGATCGGTGTTTTATGACACTCTGTGTGGTCTGTGGATTCTGTCTGGAATAGGACACGTATTTATAAACAAACAAACCCATTTGTTTAAATGTTAGGGTTTCACTGTTTATATTCCATTTACATGTAGGATGGGGAAAGATGCATTTTAATCCAAACATTGACAAAGGTGATGGCTTTGCCATCCAACATTTCAACGTAACAACTCTCATTTACTTTATTTTCCCGCAGAACAACCTTATTTATAACAGAGGGGTGTAAATGAGAATAAGAAAGAAAATGCATCTTTCTGTGCCAGTTTCTATCGCCTCGCTTCCAAATTTAGTTTGCTGATTTTAATCAGCTCTGCTTCCCTAGAAGGCCCTTTAGCTGTTCTGTCAAAGTTTGTTTCAACGCGTGCATTTCTGTTTGACCAGCTTTCAATTAAAATAGGCCACAGACTAGGGTTTTCCATACCATCACAGAGGGAGATTTCAGAGGTTTTTCAGAATTTTGTGTGTGTATATACATTCTTGATATGTTTATACATAATATACATATAAAATTCATATTTTTTATTTAGACATGTATTTTACAGTAACCTAAAAGGCAGTCCCAAATCTGTCAGCTCTCCTTCCTGACTACTTGATTCCTGCCCTGGGCAGGAACAGTGTGATTACCCCTTAGCAGACGCTTTTAATGGTTGGTACCAAAGCCCACAGGAGTCCATGGAAGTGTGGATAAGATATTTTTATTTGATGATAGATGAAGTAGAAAAATCAAACAAAATATCTGAAGGCTGTCCCTTGGCAATAGCAGCATATCCAGAGCATCTGGTATTCCCTACAGCAACAAGGTGTTTCAAAAGAAAATGTAATGAACATCAGAAATAATTACTGAAGTGAGGACTGTCCCATCAGCTTCAGAATTTCAGGCTCAAAAAAAAACCCCAAAACAACAACCAAACAAAAAACAAAAGAAAACAACCCACCACAACCAAACAACCCCCCATTTTGGCTTAGACAATGCTTTATTCACTCTGGTGACCCCCCTGTCACCAGCAGTCTCTACCAGGTAGATGACATCTGAGCCATTGGTTGACCTTGCCATCATTGATAGATCCAAACCCTCTGGTTTGCCAGTGCTGCAAGCCAGAAACAAGGGTTTAATGGCTATTAGTGTAGTTTTTTGTGTATGGAGGGAGCTGACTTGGGTCAGTGCTGCTAAAAGACTGCTTTCTTAAAGGCCTTGGAAAGAGAAGTTTCTTAGTAAAGCTTTTCAATCTCTCCTGTGTGTGTTAAGCTTAACATCTTTTATTGGGAAGGTTATCTGTAATGTGTTCCGTTCCCATGGGCAGGTGCAGACCGAGTTGGTTGCTCCAAATAGAAAAACAGCATTACACCTAAGCTTTAGAAGATAAGAGTTGCTTTAAGCCACACTTCTCCACCTCATTGGCATGAAGGAAAATCTCAAATACAAGGGGTGAAATGGGAGGGTGACTACTCCGGGAAGGGAGTGCGGGTATTTGAAGCAGGATACACCCCTGCAGTCTAAGCAAGCACCAGCTTTATGCCCTTGGGGGATACGCAAAGTTAATGGATAATGGAACATTCTTTTTTATTTTTACTAAGACTTCGATGCATGGAGCTAGAAGGAGCCTCAAGTGCTGCCATAGCTCCCTGATGGACCAGCTATGCCTTTCCCTATAATTTCAGCTCCTAATGCCTCGCTCAGGTTCAAGGGGACAGAAACTTTTGGCTCTTCATTTTGAGCATAAAATGATGGCTGAACTATCGGCCTCCCAGTAGGGTGAAGGAGGTAACCTTCCTGCTGATGGTGTCCTCATGAATAATTCCTCCGCTCGCCCACTTGATTTCAGGTTTCCCAAAATAACTGACACTTTTCACACTGAGAGTGAGAAATCCTGGGGAAAATAAAATACATCAAATAGTTACACCACCTTGAGAAAGCCCTGAGTGAGCTGGTGATTAAAAAGAAAAGAAATAATAAAAAATGGCAGAACAGGCTCGGTAGGAAACGTTGGGAGTGGATGGGGAAAACGCCATAATGTCTCCATCTTCCCCTTTGTGGTGAAAATCTGCCTTGTTTTTTTCTTTTGGGATGTGACTGTCTTCTGCCTGTGAATCTGCATTCATGGGAGCTCGCATCCCTGGGAATATGAGGAAGGACTATACAGGCAACTCTCAAAGCATGGCTTGATCTGCCGTCAGGATCCGTCCCGCCTGCCTGAGCAGCCTTTCCCCTTCAGACAATTCAGAATTTCCTTTCCGAGTGTGACTCCCCTCTTCAGATGTGCCATACAATGTCTCTCCACTGGATACCCACTGAATGCCTAATTTTTAACCACTCTGTCTGTCAAATACACAAAAGCTGTTACTGGAGGTGTTTGCATAAAAGAGCTCCACTATAGGTATCTGAGAGCAGCTGGCGATGCTCTAGACAGTATCCAGCAGTGCTGATCGAGGTAGGATGCTTTAGTCTCCCTGGCTTAATGGCTATGTGCATTTTCTTAATGTACCCTCCCCCTCAATTGCCTCCAAAATTAGCATGCAGGATGTGTCCAGCCTTGGAAAGAAAAGAAGTTTGGAACCTCCTCAATACAAACAAGGCAGGTTGTGATATTATTGAAAATGAAATGCAGATTTGAGATGGAGAGACCAGAGGAGAGTGTGGGCATGGCCCTAGGCTCTGGCTGGGGTCATTCAATGCAGATTTGGGCTCCTTGTTTGGGCAAGACAATGGCTCTTCCTCATCCAACCCTACTCAGCACTGTGAGCCTGACCTGGGTTCAACCTTGCCTTGGGCATGAGAGGAAGCATGTTCACAGAGGTTTTGTCTTGTTTGCACCCTGATAACAGTCCTTAGAGGAGGTTTAACCAGCTGGGCAGTGCTGGTGTGGAGTAGGACGTGTGTCACAGCTCAGCAGTGGAGAAAGGGAGGGCACTTACTGATGTGCGGTTGATTGTTAGAGCTGGACTCAGTATGGTGGAGTAGTTTGAAACATCAAACCTTTGGATTGACTTGCCAGGGTGATACAATCAGTAGCAATAGATGGCCACTAAAGGCTTTTAGGTGCCTGCTGTGATACATGACCCACTCTGCATGAATGAGGCTCCCTGAGAGACCTGACCATGGCTGAGGTCCTTCATGTCTGGATTAAATTAGACCAAGAGATGTGAGTAGCTGGTAGCCCTTTGAAGGCAAGGCAGCCACATCGCTGTGAGGAGTGTGTGCTGTGCTAGTCTCCACTGGGCACCTTTGGTAGTTGAGGTTCTTCCCAAATATGTGAGCGTCTCAGATGCTGGATGAGTTCTCCATCAAGCTTCTCTGTGTCATTAATGACCATGCTATAGTAGTGTAGCATTTGTTACATTTGATGTAGGTTTTTCTTCTCAGTGTCCTTCTTTTTTCTTCTGTCCTCCACCTCTCCTGCTGTGCTGGAATCAGTTTGGCTTTAGGTTAGGGACAATCCATAACAACCAAGAGCAGAAATCATATAGGAGAGGGTGCATTGGGTAAGAGAGTCCCAACCTCCTGCTGATAACCTGTAGCCCATGATCTGCCTTGCTCCTTGGCCTGCTGTCCTTGGGATGCTCGCCAGTAACGCGTGTGCTTTGTGTGAAACACAGAACTGCTCTTCAAGAATTCATGCTTGAAATCGCAGGTATTTAGAGATGTTTGTGCCCTTCGGAGCTGGGGTTACAGAGCAGGAGCTGCGTTTCCCTGGAAATGCAAGTGCTCGCAGCATTTAGTACACTGTGTTTTCTTGCTTTGGTGGCAACCTCTTGTGTTACTGGAAACTTCAAGATCAGATGGGATAATGATAATAACAGCAGAAAGATGCTAAAGGATGATTTGCCTTAATGAGTGCAGATACACAGAGAAGCAGGCACTGTTTTGCTGCTGTGGCTTACTGAAAACTAACCACATAGCTAGATGTTAGTGCTTGCAGGGCTTGTGGTACACTTGGAGGTGCAAATAACTGATTCCAAAGTTGATATAATCAAAGAATAAAAGAAGATTGGATGTTATAGGTTAAGTTGTTGTAAATTAAAGCAGCTCTGCTGAGTTCTGGGTTTTTGCAAATGTAAGCGAGAGGTGTTGGCACTCTCTTTCTAGCAGTTGATTGGTTGGAAAATGCCGTTTTCTGGTATGTGAGTAAAAGTGAGTGGGGCAACTTGGTCTTCATAGTACAGAATATTTCCTGTTAGAGTCTTCCTGTGTGTGCTATAAGCCAGACAGACCTGTTGTCCTTTTACAAGCTGCAAATTACACAGGCAAATGTAATTACCCATTCTCTTTGTTATTAGTGTGCAACTAGGAAGCTTCAAGCAATCGTCCTTTTCTTGGTATTTCAAAGCTTACTGGCAAGATGCATCCTTGATATTGAACACAATGAGATGTCCTTTTTTTTTTTTTTTTTAAATTCAATTAAACATTTGCCTACTGTGACTCTTTATTCACTGCAAATTGTCTCTGTAAATAATCTTCATCAAAAGTCAGAACCAATCCCCATTAGTTGTTTAGATTAATTAATGAGTCCCCCTGGAGCCACCCAAATGAATTCAATTTAAACGTCAACAACTTGGCTATGGAGTTTCCCAGGTTGGCATTAAGACAATATTAAACCTGCAATAAGTCACATTTAAAATGTTAATTCAAAGAAGCTCTCCATTTAGAGCATTTAATTAAATCCTTAAATAAACTGCATGGGCTCAATACCAGATGGTTCTGCATTTTCATTGCAGCAGAGAGCCTTGAAGTCATTGAGGGAAGTAATATTGGAGGCATGGTGAAGATAACCAGGATATATAGTGTAATAAAATCTAATCTTGTTTCCAGCAGGGAGATTCAGTGTATGTACACAACCTAGGCTAAAATTGTAAGTTAATTACATTAACCCCAGTGTACTCTGGTATCTGAGCAGCCAGAGATGAAATTAGTCTTTTTCCTATCATAAGATTCTTTTCAACTTCACTATATTAATTTTTAGCCAAATACTTACTCATAAGGAAAATTGAAGTTAATGTAACCAAAGACAAAGTAATGCAGTCTTAATATTCTGAAGGGATTACAGAGGGCCGTGAAAATACACTTTGCAAATGTCACTCACTTTGAATGGATTTGTGGTGGGAAGGTGGGGGAAAAAGAATTATGGCTGTGATCCGCACCATGCTGGGGTTTAATAAAAGTCGTGGTTCGAGAAATTTGGGCCTTAGGAAAAGAAATAAATAAATAGTAAAAATAAAATATAAAAACCTCTGTCTGAAGGTCTAATTTCCTTGATAAGATGTGGTGAGTTGCCTCCTCTGCCAGATAACATAAGTAGGAGATCTTTGAAATCAAGCTGAAATGTTGGAAGATGATTCGGGTTAGGACAGTTCATTCAAATACATATGTGTTTTGGGAGGGGGAGTTGGTCCTTGTTGAAAGAAACGTCCTTTATACACTACCCATTTGCCTGGTAAAAGTTATTGCAGCAAGTGAAGACAAAGACCCTTTTCCCTTCAAAAGAACTCAAAATTGCATTGGGAAGATATGGTGGGGGGGTTGTGTTTGTTTACTTTTTTTTCCCTTTAAAAGTTGAATCTGCAACCAGACACCTTGGGTACAAGTGTCCTGATGCTGCTGGTTCACTAGTTTCTGTCTTTCCTCTTAAAAGCTGGTTTTTTCCAGGTGCCTGCTCTCTGGGTGTCTGATGTGGCCTCCTCGAGCATCTTGCTGTCGCTGCGAACAGCAGATCAACATGCTGGGTCTCCACTCGAGAACTGAAAGTCACCACAAGAAAATTTAGTTTGTTCCCTCTCTGTGAGCTGTAAAACAGGGATGTTATTAATGCAGCTCAGCGAAGGGAATAACTTTTTCTCTTAATATTCAAGAAAGTGTAATTCAATTTCAAAAAATATGGGTTTCCTTCTGCTGGGTAATAAAACACATCAGGGAGGAGAAATTACTTTGCTGTCGTGGCAGGGCAGATTTGCACTCTTTGGGCTTTGCTGGGATGCCTGCTGGAGCCCAGGTAGAGGATTTGAGCCACATCGAGGGTGCAAATTTTGCACATTTGATTGCATGAAGGAATGGAGTTGGCAAGGGGCGATCTGAGCCCGTTTATGCTACTTCCCCTGTGCTGGGGTTGAAAAGACCCAGAAGGGTGGCTTTTGCTTGGAGAGGTTTTATAACTCCCCCTTTCCATCCTCTCCATGTCCTGTCCTGTGGTGCTGGGGGTGAGTTGGCTGTGTGTCCCCCATTCCTTTCTGTTATCACAGCTCTGAGTGATGCTGCTGGAGCCCAGGCTCCGTGCCACCAGGATGTGGTCACCCCTGCAAAGCAGCTCCTTCCCAGTGGGCCCTGCAGCGAGACACTCTCGGTGCACCTTGGGGGATGGAAACACCAAAGCTGTGTTGCTTGGGTAATCACATGCTCCTCAGCTGCTCCAAAACTGGAGGAAGGGCTCTAATAACCCCATTGGTGTGGCTTTGTGTGATTTCAGCCACTTCACCAGAGGAGCTGACTGCACTGAAATTAGCCACGAGAAATTATTTTACATGAAGGTTGCAAGAAAGCTCAAAACTTTCTCCTCCATCCCTGCCTGCCACCTTCTCCTCCCTCCGAGGAAACTGGAGATGTTTTGTGATACAAAGACAGCCAGTGGATAGTGCAGCCCATTACCAACCATTCTGCAACAGGTCACATCCAGGACCCTCCCTGCAGGATGATCTGAGGAGGCTCAAAGTGGGGACAGAGGTTGGCTGGGGCAGTTTGGGGCTGAATTGGGACAAGTACTGCTGTAGCGATGGCTCGTTTACCTATGTGTGTAGGAGTTTCAAGATGAGCTCGTAAGATTTTCCATCTCTTGTTTGCTTAGAGAAGTCTCAACTGAAACCCTCTGGAAATCCCCCAGGTCTTGACCCATGTGAAAAATAACTCCAGTTGAAACAACCCCCAGAGTGATGATTTCAGAATCATTAAAACTGAAAGTTTCTGATTGCAGCTCTCAGTCAGTCCCTGTACTGGGAATGAGGGTCAGCAGTACATATCATGTCTGGAGTTGGCTTTTGAAGGGATTTCCGATGGGATTAGCTTTCTTCTTGGTATGTACCATATAAACTGGGAGATGTTCTCATACAAGGAAGACATTAGAAAGCACTGGTGAATTTTACGTGTTCTCTTGTCTGTGCAGATTTTTATGGTTTTTTTTTCTATCTGAGGGTCACTGCCTGATCAAGTGCATGCCCGAGAAGGTTTGAAGCACTCAGGTGATGGAACAGGTCCTGAAGGACCTTCAGGGATGATGGATTGGCAGGAGAGGACAGCATGGGATTGTAGGGTGCCAGATTTGGGAGTTGGTGTCTCGGTCATTGGAACCACACCCTGGTTTTCTTTATTGCTTAATGAGGATTTAATTCATAGAGGTGCCAGGCAATTCTCCATGTATTAAAGACAAGACCTTGCTCATCTTTGCCTGGTGCCTCCAGCACTGGTGTGCTCCCTTACTGTCTTGCTTGCTCTGTGCTGGGTTTTGCTGCTTTGCTGCATGTTGCTTTATATCCTGTGGCTGGTGCTGTGCTGTCTGGGGCTTGATTAAGTTATCTGATGCTATGGGGATACAAAACCAATGAGGAGAAAAAAAAAAAATAACCCCAGAACGATGGTTCCATTACCAAGTAAGCTGTTTCCCTGGCAACACAAAATTCTTGTGATGCGACTGTTCTTGGATTGCCCTTCCCTGCCCTGAGATACCCCCTCTGAACTGCTGAGACAGCAAATGCTGTCCAGAGGCAATGGGAACTACCACTGTTGGTATAGACCTGGACTGGGAAGCAAAAGGGACAAGTTATACTGGTGCAGCTGTTGGCGGATTTACCTCTTTTTAATAATTTGTCCTTTTATGAGTCCATCTCTGCCCAATTTCCTGCCAGATCTGTCATTTTGAGCCTCCTCTTCTCTGGGTCTCTGCTTGTGAGTCTCTGCCATGGGATGCACGTGTGAACGTGTGGCAAAATGTTGTGCCAGCAAGTTGGAAGAGATACCACGAATGCCATTCACTGTGCTGGCTGAAGTCCTAAAGAGCTGGCAAGCTCTGCATTTCCTAACACCATTTTTAAGTGTCAAAGCTGTATAAAAGCTTATCCAGCAATGGAGTCTCGATGGCATGGCTCCGATTAACAAGCTATTGTGCATTTAGCGATGCCTTTTACAGTTCTGCTTGACCTATGTGTCAGCAGTCCCCTTCCCTCGCTGCACGTGGCTGCGACTGCAGCGAGCTGGCTGTTAACCATGGAGCCACCCTGGGCTTTGGGGAAGTTTTTGGAGTCACATCTAGCTGGCATTTACCTGCAATTTTCTCTGTTTGACTCCAGCAATTATGTTTGTCCTTTCCTCTGCTGCTCTCTGCTTACCCTCAGTTCTGCTGCTCCCCTTGCTATATGAAGTGGTAGGCTAGATTATATTTAAAGCCTCTTTTATTTCTCCAGGGCTTGCTGGGCAAGGATTTATGAGTGTCTTAATTCCGCAGTACTTGGGGCGAGAGAGTCCTTGCTCACTTCTTGGTGGCCGAAATTACTCCCATCATTTGGATGTGTTCTTAGTCTTCCCTGTTATTGGTATTTATGACATTATTTTTGTATTCTTTAAAAAAAAAATAATAATCATGCAACAGGAGCAATGATGTGCACAGAACATAATACCCAAATTAACAAATGCAGAACTCCGGGTGAATCATAGAATGGTTAGAGTTGGAAGGGACTTTAAAGACTCCGCTGCCATGGGCAGGGACACCTCCCACCAGACCAGGTTGCTCAATCATCTAAGTTGGAAGAGACCTGTGAGACCATTGAGTCCATCCATTAACCTAATGATGCCAAGTTATCACTAAACCATGTCCCTCAGCACTACATCTACATGTCTTTTAAACACCTCCGTGGTTGGTGACTCAACCTCTCCCCTGGGCAGCCTGTTCCAATGCTTGACAATTCTTTCTGTGAAGAAATATTTCCTAATATCTATCGTAAACTTCCCCTGGTGCAACTTGAGGCCATTTCCTCTTGTCCCATCGCCTGTTACTTGGGAGAAGAGACTGACCCTGCCTTGCTATAACCTCCTTTCAGGGAGTTGTAGAGAGTGAGGTGGTCTCCCCTCAGCCTCCTTTCCTCCAGGCTGAACTTCCCCAGCTCCATCAGCTGCTCCTCACAAGACTTGTGCTCTAGACCCCTCACCAGCTTCCTTGAACACCTAAAGCCACAGATTGGCTTTGTCTTGCTCCCTCACCCTCAAACAGCATTTAGGATGAAAATATGCTTTTAAAATGTAACTGTGGCCCTGTCATCAAGACTGCAGTGGCTGAAGAGTCGGGACACACCACACAGTAAGTTTAGTCACTGAGCAAATCTCTGCTTCTGCTGGCCACCCAGCTTACCAGCCACTGGATTTTAGTGGGAGTTCCAAGGGTTTGCTCCAGGTCTTCCTCACTTCTTAAATAAATCTCCCTGATATCAATGATTAAGGATTGCTATGGGTCTGTATTAGCCGTGTATGGTTCCTTTTTCATGCAGGTGAGCCTCAGAGTCATTTCAAATGAAGTAAAAAGATAGAGCAGATCTTGCCTGTTAAATAATCTGCTGCCCCGTGGTGTCTACACTATTATTAGCAGGGAGGGTTTTTGAAAGAGCTTTGCTGGCTCAGTTCTTTTCTTGGTGAAGTCAATGGCAAACCTCTGCTTGCCTTCAAGGGTAACAATAAGCTGCTATTGTGTCTAGCTGAAAATCCCACCCATTGTGGGTAAAGTCCGGATGTCTTGCTGGTGTGTTGTGGTTGTTGCCTGAACAAAACACATCATGAAGTACTGAGAGGGGGAGGGAAAATAAAGGTAAATAAATATTTTAATAAAAAAAAAAATATTGCTTTAACTTTTTTTTTTTTCCCCCTCTTAACCCAACTGCATTTTTCTAAAAGGAATTAACAGTGAAATAGTGGAGAGATTCATATTCAGCTAATTTTTTACCCCGAGTAATTATTGGAGTGGTCGCAAGGTGCAGTTTTGTCTGTCAAAAAGAGGTCCCACAACTCATGGAGGGAATGCTGAGGGGTTGTCCAAAGGCAAACAGAAAAATGGAAAGAATAATTTGGGGGGTGAAGGGGGCTGTTGAGGGTGGTGTTGGATCACTTTGTAATTCTGTATGCTTGGTTTCAAATGAGATGTAAACCCAAGATTCTCCTCACCTGTGGTCATTAAATGTCTTATGGCATTTTTCGTAAGACATGGGGATCTTAGTGAAATCCCAACTTGATTAATTATATACTGCTTCCCTAAAGTTCTTCCTGCAGTTGCAAGTAGATACAGTATCTTTCCCTCCTTTCCACGTTGTCAATTAGAGCACAGGCTTGTTAGCTGCTTTATTATCTGCTTCCTTTTTAAAGAGGCTCAGAGGTGGCTTTGTCAGTGCTGAATGAAGTATACAGTAAATAGTTTGTTAGCTTGTATAGGGGAATATTGTGCTTAGGAATGACTTTAGGAGATCTGCAGATGAAAATCTCTGTTTGTGTGCTTTTTTTTTTTGCGTTTTTTTTTTTTTTTTTACCTCCCCTTAATGAGGGCGGGCGTAGCAAATGTACCAAAGGTATCAACCAGCAAGCACCTGAGTCCACCTGTGGCTGGAAAAGCAGCCTAGGAACTCATCTGTAAGACGTGACTGACTTGTCAGCTTTCTTTTTGTTGTCCTGTGTTTGCATCTTCCCTTATCAGTGCGTGGCGGCAGGTAACCCCTAGCTCCCAGTAGCAACAAATCTCAAAGGGTTTTGCTCAGCATGGTGGAAATGGTGAACGGGGGCCTGCAGCAATGACAAAGACCTCCTGTCGTAGTCTGAAGGCTTCCACACAACATTGCTGGGGCTCTCCAGAAAGTTTAGCCAGCAGTTCCATTAAAAAATCATTACCTTTTTTTTTTTCATTCTTGAATTTGAAGGTAAAATTTGCAATTATTGCTATCACAGTTTTGCAGTAGATATGGACTACCCTGTCCCAGGCTCTGAGGAAACAGCGCTCTTTACTCTTTGAATGGGGAACTGGAAGCACTGGGGACCTTCACTTTGGGGCCAGTGGCAGTTGCCCATGTGGGATCCTGCTCATGCTCCCGACTCGGCAACAAGGACGGGCAAATGGTGAACGCAACGCAGTGAATGCCAACTCTGGGCAGTGGCCTTCCCTCCAAACCAGTCTTTAAATACAAGTCCATGAGGAAGGACATGGATCTGTTGGAGCGAGTGCAGAGAGCGCCACGAAGATGATCAGAGGGCTGGAGCATCTCTCCTATGGGGACAGTCTGAGAGAGTTGGGGTTGTTCAGCCTGGAGAAGAGAAGGCTCAGGGGAGAACCTTAGTGCCTCTCCAGTCCCTAAAGGGGCTACAGGAACTATGGAGAGGGACTCTACCAGGGAGTGGAGTGATAGGACAAGGGGCAATGGTTTTAAACTAAAGGAAGGGAGATTTAGATTAGATATCAGAAAGAAATTATTTCCTGTGAGGGTGGTGAGACCCTAGCCCAGGTTGCCCAGAGAAGCTGTGAATACCCTGTTCCTGGAGGTGTTCAAGGCCAGGCTGGACCGGGCTTTGAGCAACCTGGTCTCATGGAAAATGTCCCTACCCAGGGCAAGGGGGTTGGAACTGGGTGATCTTTAAGGTCCCTTCCAACTCTAATCATTCTGTCATTCTATGAAACACATGGATCTGTGGCTGTCTTCTCCTGCTGCCATCAAATGCTTGTGTGCTTGCACACATTCCCCCAGAAGAAATAATTTTTTTCTGGGTCTTTCTGTTGCATCTGTCACCATCTCTCTCGTGCTGGGCTTGCTGCTTTTGCTTCCTGAGCCAAAACAGAAATGAGGTTATTAGCTTCTTGAAAGGGAGAAAACATCTCGGAGTGCTTTGTTACATGAACAATAAGTGCTCCTGCCCACAGGCATTAGTGCAAGTGGTGAACAAGCTAGTTAATTATATTGAAATCAATGCTATTGGCTTAGATTTAAAGCTCTGTTCTCCTTGCATTGACTCTGTCCTTCCCGTTACAGCCTGTGCCCTGCCAGACCTTGTGCCGAAGGCAGCAGCTGCTGGGCTGCCCTGCAAGCCACCACTGTGGTGGATGTTGGATTTGGGCACTTGGAGCCCTGGCCAACCCGGGGAAGATGCACACAGCTCCAGATGGGGGTTTCAAATTTTACCCTTTGCCCCAACCTTTCTCTCAAAGGCTGGAGCACAGTGCTTTGAGGCGACCTTAGGAGCTGAGATGTTGCAAGGTTCAGCAGCCCTGGTACGAGCAGGGAGGCACTGGTGGGGGCTGATCTGCACCCCTGTGCCATTGGGGTCCCAGCGCTGACCTGCTCATCTGAGTGACATGGGGAAGGGGAGACTTCTTGACACATTTGTGGCATGTCAAGCACAGCTCAGTTCTGGTAGCTTCTCCCACCTTTGACTAATTGCCGACCTGACATCTTTCTGATAGTGACCTTGTTTCAGCTAGTAATTCAAATATCTTTCAGTGTCAGAAATAATAAGTGCCACAGTGAGATGAACAAGCAGAGCTTAAGTTGAGCACAGATTAATGGGGTTTTAATATTCCTAATTTAATCACTCCTTTCTGTCTGAATGTGTGCAACATGATGTAGCAGCTAATTATTTTTTTAACCATGATGAGGATCTTTCCTAATCATTTTTATATTTAACATGAATGAAGGGAGGGCAGTGATTAATGAGGGAATAAATCTTACGAAACAGAAGCAAGCACATGATCAGTTAAAAATACAGCTGTCTGATTTATTTTTCCCCCCTTTCTCTGTACTGCAAATACTTAACCAGCTGCACCTTCCCAGCTCGATAGTGAGCTGTCTTCAGCCCTAAAGAAAGACCTGAAACTTTGCTTATCCCTCTGGTGGTTCTGTTGGCATCTCTCTGCGTGATCATCTTTGTGATGAATGCAGAATTATTTTTCTTAAAA
>VXBJ01005845.1:508782-679140 GCA_013400055.1 Nycticryphes semicollaris
AAAAAAAAAAAAAGAAATTGCCCCACTGGATACATTAATGGGTGGATAGATGTCTTTTCAAATATTTGTTCCTGACAGGGTGTTTGGAATTGCAGATGAGAAGCAAACCAGCTCTCAGCATCTGTCTGTTGCTACTGTACGTTTCCATTGTGTGAAGCAGAGACAAAGCCAGGCAATTCAAAGCTTAAGTGGATGCTCTTGAGATCCTTCCCCCGCCCCCACCTTCCCTCCTTTTCCCCACATTTGATTGCTTCTCTTCTCGCTAAATTATATTTTTTTTTTTNTCTAAATTCTCTCTAAATTTTTTTTTTTTTTTTTTCCCTCCATTCCTCAACCCTCATGTGCTGGTTTTAGGAGTCTGTCTTCTCCCTGCAATTCCACTCCTCCCTCCCTATCAAGTCCCTTTGAGCATCCTTGCTGGTTGGTAATTTTGGGGGTTTTACTGAGCTCTCAGGCTGCAGGATAGCTCAGGGTTGAAGGTTACGATGATCAGAGGTGTGCTATGGGGCTTTTTCCCCACTGTTCCAGTGCAGCTCTGTGGTTTGTCATTAGTGCCAGACGATTGCATCAGTCTGATGTGCACAGTCTGTTCTTGTATATGTTGTTTCAGGGTTGTTGTGAGAGCTGGCTGTTTTGGGGAGGTTTATTTGAGCCAGGCACCGTGTATGCTGTAGTGAAGCCCTTGCTCAGCCAGGCAGGGATGGATCACCGTGAACTCAGCCTCCTGCTGAGGATCTGGGGTTTGCTTGTGGAAATCTGTAGCAGTGAACCCAGAGGTGCCCCTCCGTTAACTGTGCCTATGGATAAGCTGTAGTGTAATCCCAAAAAGATTTGGGGTTTTTGTTGGAATGTTTTGATTTTGAAGGGTTTGGGGGCTTTTACTGAGTGGGGAGACTGTGTAAATGCTCCGTTCAGTAGTGGAGATGATTTGATGGGTTTCACAGCAACGTGAGGTCATTTTGGATGCGTCTCTTCTCACCAGCTAACAAGCAGAATTTTAATAACCGATCAAGATGAGCTGTGCCCAAGCAGTGCTAGCAGCTACCCTCTAACCTTGGTGTCTTCTGCAGATTGTAAAATTGATCTAATTGGCTAAAAAAGAAAGATAGGCTTAAATGCAACTTCTGTTGCTTAACACCTTGTCATTCCTTGCTTGTTGAGTAAAGAGCACCAAGCTGAGGCAATCAGCATTTTAGGCACCGGTGACACATACCAATGGCTTGATGGATGCTTGGGAAGTTTGGGATCCCTTCATGCAGCATTCCATAAGAGCTGGCAGGGTCCTGAAGGGCTGTGGGCTAACACAGTGCAGAGACATGAGCAGAAGGATGGGGGAACATAAGGAAGTAAGAGAGTCCAGTGGACCAGTTTCTAAAATTAGTTGTTGGGGTTTTTTTTTCTGGCAAGACACTTAATTAAAAATCTGCTCTTTGCAGATCAGATCTGGTTCTTGCAGCATAAACATTGTTCAATCAAAAGAAAAGAAGGGGGAAGATGGTTGTTTTCTGATCTAAAATAGGTAACGCGCATCGGGAGCAGATGTTGGCTGGCAAGATCCTGTTTACGTGAGCCTTGCAGCTACCAGCAAAGATCCCTTCCCTGGTTAAGGGAAGGCAGAGACTCAAATCAGGAGCAAAATTGTTTCCAAATAGGTTCTTTTCTATGACTTTTTTTTTTCATGCTACTTTCTGTAGCATTGCAAATGGCTGTGGCATAATTGCATTTGTCTTCCAAACTGCCTTTCCTTGAGGGCAAGCTCCACTTTGGCCTTGATTCGATTGTGTACTTTTAATCTCGAAGAAAAGCTAATGCATAAGTATTCATTACAAAATTGCGTTTTATATGGTCACTGTCCCCTCTTATAATCACAGGTTCCAGCTGAATGTCATTTCTTTTTTCTATACTTTCAGCTCCCTTCCAGTAGTCCTGAAGCTTCTCTGCATTCATGTAATAAATAAATAATCACACCTTTTCTGCTGTCAAAGCTGAAAGCATGCACAGCTGTTTGCCACAAGATACACTGGGACTGCAAGGTACAACATTCCTTAATTAGACTGACCTGAGGTTGTTGGGTTTTTTAGTTTTTTTTTTCTTTTTTTTTCAAGCCGCTTCATTAGCTCAGGAACTTAATTGCAAATGACTAGACGAGCTCTGCTCTTGGTTACTGGGAAAGGTTAGAGTGTTTCTCGCTGGAGATTAGATCCTGTGAGACGTTTTGCAGCTTGATTTTTATAGGGAAGGTTTTAGGTGTGTTCAGAGCATCTTAGCAGTAGGCTCAGAATTAGCAAAATAATTAGAAGTTCAAAGCAGAAGCGGGGCTGGGTCGTAGCCCAGCCAACCTTTTTGATCTTACAAATCTACGTGGAGTTGGGAGAAATAGGACATGGAAAAGGAGCTCTGGAAGCAGAACTGAGGGAGGAGAAGTTTCCACGCTGCTTTACAGGGCAGCTGAATGTCTGGCTGGGCTGTAGGACCAGTGACCAGTAGACTGCCACAGCCTCTGCTGGCCTGCTTCCTCCCACAGAGGGAAGATGCATTGCCCCACAGCCCTCACACCAGCACTGTGCTCTATTCCAACACGGTCCCAAACCGGGGAGCTACAGCTGAGCTAGCTGGTGGCCAGAAGTCATGGTGGCTTCTGTTCCTTGTTCTGTGTCAGAGAATTAATCTCTTGGTAACATCCCTGGTGTGATATCACTACTATTAGCATCATTAGCAGAGGACCTTTGCAGCCTCCATGCTTTTTGGGGTTGTCTTTCTTGACCTTGTGAAGAAGTCATCTTGAAAGAGGACTCTGTAAGGGAAGGGAGGACTTAAGGAATCTCTGTGACAGGTTTGCATACTCCTATGTGGTCTAAGCTGGGAAGACCCATTATTGAGGGCTTCTGAGGGTCTGAAACTCTTTCAACCTAAACTATTCTATGAATAACTCCTGTCTTTTTGTGCTCTGTACCTAGTACTGATATAGAAGAGTTCAAAGACCTGTATTCAGTGGAACATCATGTATTTTCTAGGTGATGATTTCTCTACTATCTCTGCATAAAGCAAGGTTTGAAAGTCTGCTGACCTTCCAGTGCCTCTTCCTATTTATGTACTGCACTGGATATTTGTGTGTGAAAGCAGGGATGGCATCTGCCAGGTGGAGCTCTGTGCTGGTACAACGAGGCAGCAGTTGTGGTGAGAGATTTCGGGTCTCATCACTTGTAAAAAGCATGCTGGGAATGATGTAGTGAATGCAGCAAAAGCACTGGCTTCCCTGGCACCGCCCAGCTCTCTGTTGATTTGTCTCAGAGCAGAAGGCAGCCTCTCCTAGGGTCACCCCATGGGACAGAGAGACAGAGGCTGGTCCCACTGCTCCCTGCCCTTTGCAGAAGCTGCTAACAAAGTGCCTGCTGGGATGGGAGGATATTACAATTATGTTAAGGCAATTGCAATGCCACACAAGCTCTTCATCTACCACTGCAAAACAGAGCACAAAATCGAAGGCAAGTTTGAATCTCTTATCAACCCGAGAGGCATCTCTGCTGTTTGTCTGAAGGCAAGATGATCTGTGACCCTATTTCTTCCCTCTCTTAGTCCTTTGGCCCTCCAGACTGAAAGAAGTCTGAGCGATTTGTGTCCCTTATTAGTCTGTGCTGGCAAAAAGAGAGGCTTGAGATGCTTGTGTGACACCCAAGTTCTGCCACACAACAAATATACTCAAAAGGCTTTGTCGTATATAACCCACTTGAAGCGAGAGCATTCAGGTAAGGAAATGAAGGGCTGCAGGGCTCAGCTGTGCAAGAGGAAAATAATTAGGGCATGTTTATCTCATCCTCAAACCTACAGAGGTGAAAAGCAAGGGACAGGAAGACTGGTTCAGAGGGAGTTGGAGGTGGGGAGGGCAGGAAGGAAAAGACCTGACATGGGAGTGAATTAAACCTCTCCAAAAGACTTGTATCACTGGAATAAATCCCCCCTCCCTTCCCATTCCTGCTCTAATGGAAGATGATCTCTGCCTTGCTGGCTTTTCCTTTCGAGGTCTCAGAACCTGTTGTTTTCAAAAGGTTAAAAGCCCTGGAGCTACTGAGCAAAAGGTACACTCTTTAAAAGGTGCCAGGGGAAAAACAACTAGATTTCTAGGGGTTCCGTGCTTGCTAGCATAAAAGGGAGAAAAATACCTTCAAAATGTGAAATAAGTCTTTGGTTCTCTTTTAAATGTTTTTGAAATTTTTTTGTTCCCAACACAAGTGAGTTCTGACTCGGATGAGACTCCTATTTCCACCCAAGTTTGGTATTTTCTTTAGACCCTCCCTCTTCACTGTAGATACCTGAGTGCATGTGTGATCGCAGCCGGTGGAAATCCACTCTGTGGAGCTGTAGTTTCTTCTGCCGCTCTCCTGTCCTGGGATATAGTGATGGAAACTACATCAGAGCAAAGAAAGTTGAGCAATACCATGGGGAGCTCTGTCTCTTCCTTCCCCCTCTTTTCTCACTCTCCAACAACCCGGAGAGACATGTGGAGTTCCCAGCAGTTCTTGCAGACTTGCTGGAATCAAAACACTTGGCACATCTTTCACTGTTTGCTCTCAAGCTGCCTGTTCTTTCTGGGCTTCAGATCTGGCTTTCACGGTTTGCACAGGCACACATCAGAGCAAATATAGCCCTTGCCAGTCTGCAGGTCTGGTTCAGTGGCAGAACCCTAGAGAGAATATTTTTCATCCCAGGCTTTGCCACAAATCTCCTGAAGCCCTGAAGAGTCTGTGGTTTTTCTCTCTTTCATCCTGCCTTTGCTTAGGGCTTCACTTTCTCCTTGCCATCCCAACATGTGCTGGTGCAGGCTGTTCCTCCAGCCCCTCATAGCTGGTCTCTGATTTTGTAAAGGGCTGTAGGAAGGAGCCTGTGTGCAGGGGGAAGGGGCTGGCCCTCCAGTGAGGGGGAGATTGCTGCTGGGTGGGTGCTAGGATATCACCTCCATGATTGCTGGGGACTGGGGGAAGGTCTGCATCGGTGGTTTGACAAACCAGGAGCCTGCCCAGCCCAGATGGGTTGTTCAGAGGCAGCCCTGGGCAAAAAACTTTAAACTGATGCTGTGACATTCGTAAGTTTGGAAATGTGGTTACTCCTCTTTGTGTAACAGTGACAAGGTGAAGAGGAAGGTGGGATGGGATTTTTACTTAGAAGGGTCGTACCCTGCCTCTAGAGACTTTTGCTTTACCTCTTGCCTGAGAAATGCTGATTTCCATGCACAGCTCTGAGGTTGTGCCACTTCCCCACCACCTCCCGTGCAATAAAAGCAGAACTGGGTGTCTCTTCATTTGCACAGCTCACCTTTATTTTTGGCCAGAAAGACAATCTGTTTAATCCTACCATATCCTCCATGAGACGCAGCTTCCTACATCAGTTCTGCACCCCTGAGGGTAAAGAATTATTCAAGGCATCAAGCCTGACCTGGATTTTGTGTGATGTGATCACATCCAGAGCATGGAAATCCATGCGATCAAATGGCAAATCTCTGAGCCTTGGCAGATATGCCTCCTGCTCTGCAAAAGCATGTTGCCATGGCTACATCTCAGTGTGAGCATCTCTCTCCTTATCCCAATGCCGTTTCTTCTGACGGTGCCGCTGCCTGCGCTCAGAAGCCCACCCTGTCATGGGTGAGGTTGGGCTGGGGCTCTGCATGAGCACAGAGGTAGTGGGGAGCAAACAAGCTTCTCGTTTGAATGGCAGATGGGTGAATTGTTGCCAGTGATGACTCCTTAAATGGGAAAAAAAGCAAACCCAGCAAGAGCTTGAAATACCTGTCAGAAATGCTGCCTCTGCTTGTGACTTGGGAATGGAGAAAGTGAAAAGCAAATGGGAGCTGGGGCACTGAGATGCTGGGAAACCTGAGCTCCAGCTCTGCCTTTCCTGATGGGCGGTGATTCGAGCATCTCCTGCATCGAAGGGATGACAGTTACCTGCCACCTAAAGGTAGCTTGTGTTTTATAGATGAAAGTTGCTGCAGCTACATTTTAGGCTGAGTTACACTTGCTGTGAGAGCAGCTCCCTCTGTCACGCAACAATAGCTGTGGTTTTGTGTCAAGAAATAGCAAGCCTGATCTGTTTACAGGCTATAAAGCAGAAAAAGAGGAAAGCTCCCAAAACACTGCTGTGTGTTTTGGAGGGATGTTACTACTGGGGTACTTAAATTCCCTGACTGAGCATGAATGTCCTGTATAAGGCCATGGGACCCTTATCATGTATGTTTGGGTTGAAAAGCCCAGGGTTGTTCTTGGCTGGAAATAATGAGAGTTCCCAGTACTGGGCTGGGAGGAGGCTATGGGACTCCCCCTGCTCTACTGTAAGGTAACTGGAAGCAAAACTCAGCATCCATGCAGGATGTTTATAGTGCCAAGCTGGTCCCTGTTTAGTTCCAGGACTTGTGTTTTTACCAGCCATCCCCCCTCTATGTGCGTTACTGTGCTTGGGGCTGTTGACTGGGAATGAGACAAGTAGGTTTGATGGCCTAAGGAATTGAGCATAGAGTGTCCCAGACCAAACCCTACGAGCCACATTTTGAACTGCGTGTCATGTAGGTAAGGTGTGTGCGATCAGTAGTGAATATCCAGCTTCACAATACCTGGATCCTTCTGGCATATCTTCAGTGTGATGAGTCCAGAGCTACTTGTCCCTGGTCAATGGAGAAGGGGGGATGTTGCCAGAAGGTGAAATGCCTTAAATTGGCTCAGCTGCCAGGTCTTGTGTCATGTGTATCTCCTCCATACTGGAAGCCACTGGATACCTACGTCTTGTATGACAACTGCTGCTGGGGAAAGCTGATGACTTGCGTCCTGCACAGGCTGGTACCTGCCAAGCCTCTAATGTGTTTCCTCCTCGTGCTGGTACTGTGACAGCAGGGGAAATGCTCTGGATGAGGAATCTGTGTGCTCCAAGCAGCTGCTTTGTGCATTTTCATCCCCCAGGAAAGTGCCTGTAACACTGGTCTACAGAGTCTGGAGAGCAAGGGGTTGCTCCTCTCCCTTTTTTGATTCACTCTCAGTATGAGTGAGGCTGTATCAAGGGTGCAGGGAAGATGCAGTGCTCCCAACTCCTCTGCCAGCCTCTCCCCTATCTTGGTGTGTGAAACCAGAGAGGTCTTTCAGGGCTGGGGATGAAAGTTCCCCAGCATCAAGTGTGAAAGAAACACAGGAGAACTTTGGGTAGTTGGAGGAAGCTCTTTTCCATCACTCGCCAGATTTCTGGAGTTTTTTCTGAAGGAAGAGTGAAAGTGTGTGTATTATTATTATTTTTTTCCTCTTCTGGTTTTAATTGTGTATTTTAATAGAAAGCTGCAATATAGGCTCATACTAAAGTAGCCTTCTGCTGTCAGAGTCACTGTGTTTGATAGAAACCCCCAGAAAATCCCCTGAGCTGCAACGTGGGAATCCAATTCTTTTCAGTTGATGAGACTGTAAACACATTTCCTTGGATTTGCAAGAACCATAGCAAGAGTTTCAATCATATGAATAAAGCAAAAGAATATCTGATGGGGAATATTCCTGCTTTGCATATTCAAAACTTGCAGCCTTATTCTTAGGCAGCATCTTTTCAAAGGAATGGACCATAAAGAGGCAAAAAAAGCATTGCCCAGGGGATTTAGGCAAAGATTCTCCAAAATTAGCATGGTGGGGGGTATTCTCTCTGTCAAATTTAAATCATCCCAGTCAGATTCCTAGAGTTGGAGCCCTGGCACCTGCTGTGGCCAGCAGTGTCTCTACAAACAGCTCTTGCTCTCGGTTCACTGCCCAGTGACCATAGGGAACATAAACATTTAGCCTAAAAGAGCTTTGAGTTATCCAACCCCATGAGTATCTGTGCAGTGCTAGGCTGTTGTTGGTGACCTCGAAGGTAACTATGACATTCGTCTTGGGTTGAGCTGAACCCCCAAATTCTGGTACTTCCCATTTCACTGAAACTGGGTGTGTTTCCTTCCCATGTGAATTTAGCCTGGTCCCTTCAGTAGGAAAAGAGGGCTATAAATATAGTCTGACCCATGGTGTTTGCTATATTGAATGATAAATTCCATGATACCAGACACCTGATACTTTTTTTTTCTCTTTTTATCTTGAACAATTGTCAGCAGCTGATTCTAAACTGAATCCTGCTTTGGTGGGAAGGTTCTTACATTTCCAAGTTAATTTTCCTGTCTCTTGTGTTTAAGTTGTACCAGCTGGCCTACAGAGTCCCTGTGTGCTTGGCTAAAAAATGTGGCTTGTTGTACTTCCCTTCTTCGTGTCCTTTGGGGATGCTTTTTAAAAAAATGAGACAACTGGTTTCCAAACTTTTAATGATTTTCTTGGTCAAAGCGTATCCCAGAAATGAAGCTTGTCTCACTTTTTAGAATATTATGCACAAATATTAATTCAGCTTTTAATTTATCTGCATGTTGAAATCTGTATGCAATTTACCAAAATATTTCCCGTTTCAGCACTGTTGGTAAGTTTTGACAAGAGAGATACTTATTCCATGAAGACGATGAGATTGAGGAGCAGAGAACAGCATGAGAAAGTCTTGCTGCTGGTGCAATAACCCCTTTCCAGATGAAGCCGGTCTTATATCTCAGTTTGGCACTAAAATGATGACTTCAAGGACTGTTGGTATCTCTTTCCCAGCCCTTTGGTGTACAAACTCGTTAATGTGCAAGAAATTGTTCATATGCAAATAGGCAGATGATAAGCAGCCGCCTGGCCCTACATTGATCCCCTGGCATTTTGGCTTCTTCCCACTTCTACCAGCTCTGCCCGTACCACTTTTCTGGAATCCGCTTGATCGGAGCATCTTACAAAGCTTTAAATGGGAGATAGTAGCATTTCTGATCTCATTTTCCAGTATTTCAGCTGTGCCATAATCTATTTACCACACAATTTGTGTCACTTTGATAAGCGGCTGCTTCAAGACTGCATTTATTAAAATCAAGAGCAGGGAGAGCTTTCAAGTCTCTCAAGTGTTGTAATAAATGTTTGAAATTAGTCATTACAGTGTTTGCCATGGTTCATATCATAGACTCTATCTAAATGACAAATGATCACAGCCTGGACATGCACTTTTTTTTTTTTTTGGTGGTGTGTTGGCAGCAGGATGGAGATGACGTTGGGTTAGTCCAACCCAGCACAGCAGAAGTCAGAGTAGGGATGGGATGGGAGGAGTGGAGAAGAGGGAACGTTTCAGTGGGAAACCTTATCAGAGTCTCGGGGCAATGGCTTTGAGCAAAGAAGTGCTGGCTCAGCTCTTACTCTCCTGGCTAAAAAAGAAATAAATCTGAAAGACACCCAAAAGCCCAAAGAAGCAGCCATGTACTTTTTGCAACGCAGAGCCATTGGTTGTCACCGTGTCTGGATTATGCAAAGTTTGACTCTTCCCCCATCAAACAGCTCCAGTATGGCAAATTCCCCTTACTGTTCTGTTAAAAATAGCTCCTTAATGCCTGCTTGCCTGGCCATGGGTTTGTGCTGATGTGGTCATTTTAGAAGGAAAAAAAAAAAATCCAACCAATAATGAAACAAAAAAAATCTCTTTGCTAAATACAGTTATATGGATGTATATAGTCACACATATATACACATAGACATATTAAACACATACAGCATAGAAAAGAGACGATTATTAAGACAAATATTCTGTCTCAATTCATTTTGTTCTTCATTTTCCCATCAGGAACATAATAGCTAAATTTATAGTGTTGAGTCTGAGCTATAAATTCCATTATTTTCAGTGACTATATCAATTACATCCCTTGAAAGGGACCCCAAGGCAAGGGGAGAAAATTGGAGACAAAATCTTCAGAAAGGGAAGGATGCAGGAGGTGGAGGGGAAAAGCATCCCCTCCCCTTTTTACTCCTTGCTCATTACCAATAACCAGCACCTTATTCCCTACATTAAAGTCTGCTTGGTGCCTTGGAGATCCAGCTGGCATCCCAGCCAGCGCATGGTGCAGCTCAGATCACAAGCGTGTCACCGCAGAAATAATTGCAGTACTACACACACAGGTGCTGGCTCAAAAGGGGAGCAGGAAATGGTCTTGTCTGCATATAAAAGGTACTTATTTTGAGAAAATTCAATTACTGCGAAAGAAAACAATGCACCTGTTTAAAAAGAAACTGGAACTAGTAAACTACTCACCTCCTGTCCTTGAGCTGAAAATTATATATATATTTTTTTTTTTTAAAAAGACTTTTTGCACCAGACATGGTTGAAAAGTGGGAAGAGCAGTGTCAAAGAGCAGTGTGCTGAGAAGTTGTTTCTCTGGCAACTCCTATGACTTTTTTAAGGGCTTCACTATTTCTCCTTCTCTCCATGCAAATGATTGAATAACATTGATTGCAGGAGGCCGAATGCTCTCAGTTTGTATGGATGGGGCTGCTGAGAATGCGTTGCTTCCTAGGTGATTGGGATTTTTCAGTGCCTCTCGCCGTGCTGCAGAGTTGCTCTGTGAAAGGCAGATCAGATATTTAGGGAACACATAAAGCAGGAGCCTGTCCTTGTTAATAAAAATGAAAAGGAGCCCATGCCAGGTGCCGAAGAGGTGGATGATGCTGCACATCCAAACCTGTTTGAAACTCTGTCTCAGATATATGCCAAACTTCTCAATGTTTCAGAAAAAAAACCCTCTTGTTGATATTTCCAAATGGCAGAGGCTGCTGGGCTTCCCTGTGCCTGCTCAGGATTGCTGCCTAAAGTCCATCTGTGGAATTATTTCAGTTCCTTTCTGCACTGGAGTTGTCTTTATCTCCATGGCACGCAGCACTGCACCTTAGCTTGCACAACTCTCCTTCCTCACCCAAAGGCTCACACCCTCAGTATATTTATTAGCGGTTTCTTCTGTCCTCAACCTTCACTTTAATTGGTTGCGTAACTTTAAACTGGTTTAACGCCCCCTTGTAGGATGGTCCTTCTGCTCCCCTTTGTAGCACCTTTGTAGCCTTTGCCTCTTCTAGCTGAAGAGGTCTATATGACTTTCTTGGACACAAGTGATGAGAGCTGCCAGATGTCCCTGCTTCTACTGGAAATTCTATGCCTGATGAGGCCTCTAGCCATCATATTGGTCTTCCAAGTGGTGAGACTCTCTGGTTAGCAGCAGAAATTCTTGCTTATTCCCCAGTGCACTATCTCCATGTCTGGGCTTGACCCTGGGAGAGGGGTGAATAAGTGGCAGGAGGAGAGGGAGACTGTATTGCCTTGGAGACAGGAGGCTCAGGAAAGGGTAGCACAGTCAAGTTGGGCAGGTGCAAGGAGTGAAGGGCAGGACTGGAGCTTGTCTCCTCTGCTGAGAATCCTTAGAATCATAGAATGATTTAAGTTGGAAAGGACCATTAAGATCATTCAGTCCAACCATTAACCTGATACTGCCAAGTCTGCCACTAAACCACGTCCCTCAGCACTATGTCTACCTGTCGTTTAAACACCTTCAGGTGTTTCCTAATATCCATCCTAGACCTCCCCTGGTGCAACTTGAGGCCGTTTTCTCCTGTCCTA
This sequence comes from Nycticryphes semicollaris, assembly GCA_013400055.1. NCBI lineage: Eukaryota > Metazoa > Chordata > Aves > Charadriiformes > Rostratulidae > Nycticryphes > Nycticryphes semicollaris. Next base: position 520,276 of record VXBJ01005845.1, read on the forward strand.
TTGCTTGTTACTTGGGAGAAGAGGCCAAAGCCCTCTCACTAAACCCTCCTTCCAGGTAGTTGTGGAGAGTTCAGCCTCCTTTTCTTCAGGCTGAACACACCCAACTGCTCCTCACAAGACTTGTGCTCCAGACCCCTCACCAGCTCCATTGCCCTTCTCTGGACATGCTCCAGCCCCTCAGTGTCTTTACTGTCATAAAGGGCCCAAAACTGAACACAGCACACACAGCACTTGACGTGGGGCCTCACCAGTGCCCAGTACAGAGGAAGAGTCGCTGCCCTAGTCCTGCTAGCCACACTATTTCTGATACAGACCAGGATGCTGGTGGCCTTCTTGCCCGCCTGGGGATACAGACACTGACCTGTACCAGTTCCAGCTCTCTTCTGCCCTGGCACCTGCCCTGGTGTGTGTTTTTCCTATGCTGCAGTCAGTACTCCTAAAAACATTGAATAAGATGAGTTATTTGGTATCTCTATCAAGAATTTCCTTTCTCCCAGTGCTGTGTCCTTCAGCTTCTGCTGAGGCTTTCACCCATGTCACAGCTTCTACTAAATGCTGTCTCCTCAAGCTTAGCTAATGACAAATGCTCTATGGAAATCTGGATGAAACCTGCTGCATCTCATTTGCTTAGAAAATCTTTCAAGGAAAGAGAGCAGGTAGTGCTGCTTAAAAAGAGATGGGGGGATGTTGTCCTTGTGATAAATATTGAATGTAATGAAGATTGCTGATGGACAGCATTGTGTACTGGAGTCCTTTGTTTCCCTCACTAAAAGATGGATGGCAGTATCCAGTATTTCCTCTATGTTTTCTGTCTTGCAGAATTGCCCACCCTGTCGTTCAGCCCTCTGCTCCTGAGCAGAAGCTGCCAATTTGTGCCAATTGCAATTTCACACCTCCCCCATTCCTACTTTGAGAGAGTTGTTCTTGTGGTGGGGTTTTTTTATATATTAGTTTATAATTAAAGGGTATTGTATTGAGAGCATTAAGATATGTCCTGCCTTACCTCCATAAATACTTGAGTTTTTTTCCTACTTGCTGGGAAGGCTTTAAAAACATCCTCTTGGAAATTCATGCAGATGATATTTAGACATGCAGATATGCACTCCTATTTTGCATGAATGTTTGACCTTGGGCAGAGCTGTTCAATGCAGGATGGATGTGTTGTGGCTGCATTTAATCATCTGAAGCAGAGATGAAGCCTTGAAAAACCACATAGACCCAATTCCCAATTCCCAGCCTCTGGATGGTAATGAACTTCTGAGAAATAGCTAATCAATAAATTGAACAAAAGACTCAGGCAGCTAAACCACTTTGTCAGGGCCTTAATTACAATTGCAGAAATAAATCGGGAGGGGGGTGGTGGTTGTGAGCCTTTGCCAGACAAAACTAACCCTTTACTCTCATGAGCAAACCTTTTACAAACAGAGCAGCCTGTGTTTGCGGTAAACCGAGCAGCCATGTCTTTGTGCACGTGTTTACCAGGGTCTCTAGGTGGGCAATGGACCCATTGCCATGGCTTGACTGTTTGGGGTGTCCCTCTCCTCTGAAGCTACTGGAAGAGCTAGGGTGAGATTATACTTAGCAGGAGGGAGATTTGGGATCTTTCCACAGGGAAGATATGAGGATGACCCAAAGAAGCAGGCCATGCCAGGACAAGTTTTACTTGGGGAGAAAGCTGAAGATTTACGACCAGATGCAGCCAGCAGGATAAGGAAGGACATCTAAGGATAGATACAAGAGATGGGAGCCAGGCCAGTGGCCCATCTTACCCTCGTATCCCTCCGGCGGGTTTCCCAGTAGTCTCAGCCCTTGCCAGCAGCAGGAGTGATGGAGCTGGGGAAGTCGGCGCAGAGGCTGTCGGCTAAACCCTCGGAGGCTTGTTTGTTCTTGGCACAATTATAGTAGCAGGCATTTCACGTGCATGTCTTCTGGCAGCGCGTGCTGGAAAACAAAGGGCTCTATCCTTGGGGATTGTTTTGTAGAGGTGGTTTTGCCAATGTGGTTTTGCCTTAAGAAATATTCCAGCATAACAACACATCCAGGTTGATGTGAGTGAGCAGAGTCTAGATTGTGTGCAAGAGGGTGGATGTGTGTGGCAGAGGCTAGAGGGGCACATAGGCATGAGAGAAAACAGAGACGTTGAGGGGCTTAGGGCTTTTTTTGGGAGTGGGGGCTAGGGGGCAGCCTTGTGGTCCAGGTACTATGCTGCTTGAACCACTTGGCTTTTGGGGATCCAGAGAAGTGATAATGACTTGAAGAAGCCTGTCCTTGGGTGTGCAAAGTATTTGAAATTGCACAGAATAGACCACTGCACGAGGCAGTTTTAAACTTTGAGTGAGGTGCAAGGGCTGGGTTGTGTCCCATGTGAGATGTTCCTCACCCTCACAGAAGAGTTTAGTTACAAGCTCACTGCCCTCCTTCTCCTTGCTTTCTGCAGCCCTTGGGCTTGGAAGAAAAGAGGTTTCTTTGTTTCCTCAATGGAAATCCCTGGTAAGACAAGATGGGTGGATGCAGGTCAGGGATATAGTGGCTGTGCGGTGCAGCACCTGCATCTGTATAAGCCTGGGAGCAGCCAATTTGGGTGATGGATGGCAGTAATGTGGGCTGCATGTTTGTACATGCAGGATGCAGTTACCCTCCCAAGCCAGGGCAAGGCCAGTCTATTTTCCTTTTAGTAACAGGTACCTACAACAGTGAGAATTCCAGTTGGGTATGACTACTCTTGGATTTCTAAGAGACCTACGTGGCTGGGGGAAATGTGAATTAATTATCATCTTGGATGCTCTCCCCCTCCCCAAACCTTAACCCCAGAGCCTGCAAAAGAACAAACCCCAGGTGCCATAAACTCTGTAGCAGTCAAAGGACATCTCATGTTGTCAAACTCCAACACGTTTTGGTGCTTTGCTGGCTCGGGGCCTCGCTGAAGGAGCAGTTAGCACCTCTGCTTTCCAGCCAGCCTGGCTTCTCTTCCCTGCCTTTCTCACTGAGCAGGGGAATTGCTCTGTAATGAGGCAGCAGCCGCTGACGGTGACATGAAACTGCTGGGAATAAGATAGCTTTCTATGAGCCACTCTGCCTTTGTGCCCAGGTTCTTCTTGAAGCAGCAGATAAATCTCCGTCTCAGCACAGCGGCAACGCTCACGGAGCAGTCCCCGGGACATGAGTGAGTTGCTGCTGTCGGCGCTGTGTTTACTGCACAGATAAAATATTTACAGCTCCATCTTTGGTGTGAGATGTGACTCTTCCAGTCCTCATGAAGGTCACTGGAAAGTCAGTAAAATTTATTGATGGTTTATAGCACTTTTGTGCTGGAAAGCAAGGTTACAGTATTATATACCTACACTTAGCAGGCAGGGAGGACTAGAGAGAGAGGGGAGAGGGAAAGCAGAGCAGCTCGGTGTATACCCTTGGCTTTGTCCCCCAAACCTGTGTGTTATTTTTAATTAAATGATAAGCTCCAAATAGCAGAGCATGTGCAGGGCTCTTAATAGGCTGCAGCTCCATGTCTGGTGGTTGAGCAAGTGAAACGTTTGCTGTGCTAATGGTTATTCTTTCAGAGGGAGCTGGGGGCTTGTTTTGTGTTTATGACTGTGTGTGGACTGGTGTTTGTGGAGGAAAGTCATATTCTGCTGTGGAAGGAGCGGTGACGCCACGTCTGTCTCTCACTTCTCATTAACTGTGATTTCTGTCAATAGCCTGGAATTAAGATTGCATTGTAGGAGGCGTGGTAGGAATATTTAGCATGAAGGAGGCTTCTTCTGCCTTGTAGAACTGGGAGTCCTCTGGAGATGTAGAGACCTTTCCCAGCAGGGCTGAGAGCAGCTGGGAGAATCTTGAGGTCTCTGGTGTCTCTGCAGCCTGACATGAGGAGGGCAGGCTGTGTTTAGCCCCCTCTGAAACACCCTGTCATCAGGTATCTTGCTTCCCTCTGGGCTGGTCCTGCACAGCAAGAACTCTCTGCTGCTTTATTCTTCTCTTGCTCTGAAAAGACAGGAGCAGATGGATGGACGTTTGTGGCTCCCTCTGTATGGACTTGCACGTGCAAAGAACAATGAAATCCCAAGATGGCTTTTGGAAGCCTCCTGTCGGGCGGGTTTTGCAGGAGGCCATGAAAATGACTTGGCAGCGCATGTAAGATCTAACACCAGTTTCAGATGTCACACACTAGCCCACAGAAAAAGAGTTCAGCGTGTCTGTCTGCAGAAATGTAGAGGTCGGATTAGCTTTGCAGTCATTGCATTTCCATTCGGAAATTCCTTGAATCGCGGGAACAAACTCAGAGATGGCTCAAATAGAGCAGGTGTTGGTGAGGTGAGGTTGCAGGTCAGGGCAGAGCAGCTAATGAGAGCAAGGGACATGGAAATTGGCCTTTTTCTAAGCAAAACACACTGTTCTAGCACAAAACCTCCAAATGCTCCAGTAATTTGGATGTGTGGTGGTGGCTCTGGACCATGCTGCAGTCTTTCCCCTTTGAGGACTATGAAGTGTTTATTTTTGAACCACAGCTTTTCATTTAACAAGGAAGGCTGGAAGTCAGATAAATGACAAATTCAGGAAGAAGCTGGGAATTAAGTGCTGCCTGTTTCTATCAGCTCCTGGTCCCGTTTAAAGCCTGATAATAGAAAGGCGTCTCTGTGATCTTGTTACTAAGAAGGTTTGAGTCTGAGCATGTCATAAAACCCAACCAGCTTGGCAGTTAATAACACCCATATGTACAGTAATGTGCTGTAGGAAAGTTAAGACTGGCCATGAGTTCCCACTGGGACTTGAGCATCTTACTGCAAATTCCCTCTGTGTTTGTTTTTTTTTTTGGTTTGGGTTTGTTTTGGTTTTTTTTTCCTGACCTCACCCTAAAGAATGATCTGTTTGAAACCAAAGGCGTCTGCCTGATCTGCTCCCAGGAAAAGGAAATCTTGAGAACATTTGACAAAGAACGCAGAGTTGAAATTAAATATCGTAATGATATAAAACAGTAAGCAGATCTGCTTGACAGCCTTGACAGCTATTTGTTATAGAAAACAGCGTTTATGATGTCAGTCCTATAAGGGAATGTGTTTGAATTAAAATAATTACAGCAGATAGTACAACAAAGACTCCCTGTAGTCAATCATCCTTCACAAATACACTGTACAAAACCTTCCCAATGAGTGAAGGAAGCGTAGGGACTAGAGCCTGGCTAATAAATACCAATAGGAAGCTGTACCACAAAGTCAAGCAGCTGCCTCTAGTCATGAAATTTCCTTCTCTTTTCAACCTCAGGTGAGACAAATGAGGATTTAAAAATCATTATACATATATATTTCCCCTTCCAGCTGTCACTTACTTGCAGATAGCGAATGGAAAATCTTTCTGGAAGGGATGCAGAGACTCTTTCAGGTTTGGAGTTACTTCTTGTGTTTCTCCTCTCTGCGTCCACTGTTTTTGCCTAGATAAGTATTTTCAAGAAGATGACACTGGTGAGCTCTCTGCCAAAAAAATATCTGCTAAATACCTTCTCCTTAGTGTCTGCACTCTGCAGTCACCAGTGTGCTGTGGGCAGGGCTGGGAAGAACAAGCTGTCATTAGGGTTGTCTATCAACTCTGTATTTTGAGTGTAAAATCTTGGGCTGCAGTTGTACAGGCTCTACTTCAGCTCTTACTGGGTGTACAAATTTATTTAAGTCCTGAGCAAAATGGTTCAACTGCCTTTGACTTGGGTGAAAAAATATCTCTGCTCTACCCATAAATAAAAAACAAAAAAAAAAAAGAAAAAAGGCAGAATACAGTGGTGTCCAACACCTCTGAAAAACTTCTGTCTGTCCGTACCATACAGCAGAACCCTGAGCCTTACAAACAGAGGGGTGACTCTTCTGCTAGGGATGTGCCTCTTCTTCTCCCTTAAGAAACCCACTTGGGACTGCATCTTTTATAATTTTAAAAGAATGTATTTTGCAAACTTAACAGAGGAATACCAGCATGTAGCAGCTGAAATCAGTGGAGGTTTTGCCCTTGCTAAAGTTTGAGCTCTGAGTATTCGTGAGTGCTCCTAAAAGTAATGCATCAGTGGCTCTTTTGCTGATAGATTGTGCTTAGTTTTATTCAAAACCCTGTATTTTTCTCCTTCCAATTTTTGGCTCACATTGCATGTAAATTACTTAACAAGTTGTGTAAAATGAGGCAGGAGAGGAACTTTTTTCCCTGGGAATTTCAAATGTTTTGCAGGTTTGCAGCATTGGCCCATTTGTCAGCATTCTGGAGCTCTTGCATAAAAAGCAATTATCAGCATTTCTTTCTCTCCCTCCTTTCTTTTGTTAGTTCTTGGTCAGCCCTTCCCACCAGCGTATTGATTGCAAATATGTGCTCTTGGCTGCCCAGCTGGTGTTTTCACAGGTGTGTTACTCCGAGCAAAGTCCCAATGAAAGGAGCAGAGATAACATTGCATGGTTTTCCTTCTGCATTCCACGCCTTTCCCATTCTTACCAAGAAATGCTGTCCCTACTTCTCTCGTCTCTGTCTGTCTGGTGCCAAATGTTCTCTTTGTCGACTAATCCTGCTATGGAGGTTTGACAAATGAAAAGAGACCTCCTCTAAAAAGAAAAACCCCCAAAAACCTCCACAACAAATTGGTGGACTTGTTTTCTCTGACTGCTATAAAGAAAAGAGAAAGGGCTCCAAATAATGGCCTGGTGATATTCCATGGCTTCTGAATCCCATCACTGTCCCAACAAAAATGTGTCATATCCTGCCTTGTTTTATCCCAGTGGCAACTAATGTGTCAAGATCAAAAGTGAACCCCCCTTCTGCTCCCTGTGGCTGTGGTTTGTGACCTGGCACTGTGAGCCCGACAGCAAACCCACTGTCACACAGATTATCTGTCCCCGTGTGTTACACACCCGAGGCACTGGACCAGCCGGCCAGAGAGCTTTATTGCAGTTCTTTAATTTGCTGAGGTTGGAATGAGCTTAGGTGAGTAATTCTCAGCTCCCTGCTCTCCTGCAGGTTGGCATCACAATCCCAGTATTGCCCTGTGCTGCGTGGGAACCTGCGGTACAGGTGAAGTCCTCCCACGTGTTGGGTTGGACTCTACAGGATACAGGTGAAGTCCTCCCATGTGGTAGGTTGGAGTCTAAGGGACAGTATCTCTTGGCTGGCTTAAAGGGGTGTTTTGTGCCTGGGATGTTAAGGTGGGTTGAACTCTTGAGCTTCAGCAACTCTGGTCAGAGGAGATGTGTGTTATTCCTGTCCTTGGGCTATTGAACAAGCTGGAAAAGTGGTTCTGGAGATCACTGCAGCCATCTGTATCTGCCCTATGTCTGGAGGTGCTGGTCCCAGCAAAGCACAGTGCTCCTGTCCTCATCTGCTCTGCCAGCTGTTTAAGAGATTCCTACAGCAGGGCTTGCATCAAGATCTCCCAAGCCACCAGTAAATTCCTACAGTGTGAATTTGCCCGTTTCTATTGTTGTTCTGGCTTCGGCAGCCTCCTGTGGCAGCATTTTCCAAAAGTTATTATCTGCCAAGAGCGGAGATGTTTCTTTAATCAAAATGAGGGAGCCTGTCCCTCCTTCAGCCCAGAATTTGCATGTGTGACACCTGCAATGAGGGAGTTCTATTTAATCCCCTGGAAGCTGTGAAGGTAGGAAATCTGCATACCATCTTGGCTATGCGATAACCAGCAAACAGCTCAGCAACTGAGAAAGCTATTCTGCCTGGCTTTACATTCCTTGGCTCCAAATAGTTTCAGTGAAACCCTTGATGCCATTTGAACACTGGGTGGGTTGAGATTTTTTATTTTTTTTCCTTGGTGCGTTAGTTTAATTACAGTGACGCTGTGCACTGACTGTCCATTAATAATACAGTGAATTTCAGCAGCAGATTAAATTTCTCTAAAGTAGTAAATTGCAGAGGAAAGTGGAGGAAAGTCATGGTCGAGGAAAATAAGTATATTATAGGTCCTTTATTAGATAGAAGCCCATGGCATCAGGCAGACGGGTTCTTACAAACACACACATATGAGAAAAACAGGGACTGCATCAATCAGCTTATCAAAATCACTTAAAAGAAATGGGCTTCTGCTGAATGTGTGGAGTGCAATAAAACATCAGTGTAACACTGGGCGTATATTAACTGGCACAGAAAGATTAAGACATGTCCATTACTGAGCTTCCTCTTCCTGCTGGCTGCAGAGAGGTCCAGATTCCTGCATAATGTGTTCCTCAACCTTCCCCCCCGCTCCCAAATTTATTTTATTACCCTTGTTATAAGCAGACACACTATAAAATGACATTAGAGGCAGAAAAGCCACATGAGAGATGCTGAGTCTGCCCTGAACATCAAATGTACTTCATAAGGACTATGTAAATAGTCTGCTAATCTAGTGCCATCTGAGAAAACAAAAGAATGAAAAGTGGGTGAAAGCCCTACTCAAGCGCTTCTCCTCTCCTGCTGGTCCCCTTCCCGAAGTGCCTTCCCCTCCAGCACTGGATGTTGGGTTAGCCTTGGCTTGGCCAACGCTAAGGCGCTGAGCAAGTATGGATGGGCATGATCATAGAATTGTAGAATGGTCCAGGCCGGAAGGGACCTCTAGGGTCATCTAGTCCAACCTCCCTGCAGTCAGCAGGGACACCCCCAACCAGACCAGGTTTCCCAGGGCCTTGAATATCTCCAGGGAAGGGGTCTCTACCACCTCCCTGGACAGCCTGTTCCAGTGGTCCACCACCCTCAGAGTAAAGAACCTATTCCTAAAATCCAATCTAAATATCTAAATCTGCTCTTCTCCAGCTTGAAGCCATTGTCCTTTGTCTTGTCACAGCAGGCCTTTGTAAACAGACCCTCCCCAGCCTTCCAATACCTTCAGGTATTGGAGTGATGATGGCAACTTCTAGCATGGACAGGTGAAGGTTTTCCCCATGAGCCACAGGGTCTCAGTGCATTACAACTTAGGCTAATGTTAAAGCAGTGTGGGGCAATGTGTGAGCACACAGAGCCAGGAGGTGACGGAGGAGCTGAGATGCCCAGGGATGGAAGAGCAGCTCAGGCTCTTAGCTCTGCTGCATCAGCCCCATTTTACCAGTGCTTCATGAATGAACAATAGAAACTTTAAAATGCTGCTGGGTAGCTTCAGACATTTATGCAGATATTGAAACGGAGAACCGTTTGCCCCACTGTGGCTAAATGGGCTGTGCCAGTAGGGATATGGGGACATGCAGCTCCAGAGGGTTTTGGATAGGAAGGTACACACATGCTGCATAGGTGAGATACCAGAGGGTGCTTGTGCATATATGTAAGTGTGTGTCTCTCTCTCTGTCTAAATATATATACACTTATATATATATATGGCACCATAAGACCATTTTAAAAGCCAATTTTTTTGCCCCAGCAACTGCTCTTAAAATCAAATGAGAGATGAAGGAATTTTTCAAGCCAAACCATAAGAGACCCTGGGGGGGACACAAGATTATGGACACTTATAACTAATGCAAAATAAACAAGGCAAAATTATATGTAATTACTCCTAAAGTCATTTGCTTGTTTCAGTAATTGACCTGTGCATTCTTTAATCTTTAATGCTCCTTTAAAATTCAGCCTCAGGGACTCATAACATTTATTGACGTTTGTCATGGTTAAGGCTCTGGAGGAACTGGGCTTTATTAGAAGTCTTCAAAGAAATATCAATTTAGGGATAAGCAGCATTAATATTTTGTACACAACGTCATCTGCTTAGAAAGCTTTACAAGCTTTCTTTATGTCTCATAAAAAGCAAGTGATGGCAAAACGGGGCAGTGCTGGGAGTGGCTCAGTAAAGAACCAGCTGTTGCCACTTTAGCAAATTTTGTTAATAAAAATATGAGGTTATATTTAAAAATAAATAAATGACAAGGTTGTTTGCAGGAGATGCTGATGTGTCTGTTCATGGTGGTAAGAGAGATTTGTCCTTGGCTGGGTGGAGAAAGCATCACCAGTGCAACTGTGAGAACTATTCTGTCTGCCAGACTGGCTGTGTGACCTTGTCACATGTCACCAGCCTGTGCTGGCATTTTTCTTCTGGAGAAACGCTGTTCTCCTTTCTGTAACAGTGGGGGTGAAGTTCATAAACCAGCTTCAAATGTTGTGGACCCCCCAGGTCAGAGGCACCGCACATGTTTGTGTGCCCACCAGCGTCGATAGGATTTTTTTGTTATTGTTGTTTCCCACTCAAATTTTGCCTTTGGAGAGCTTTGTGCAAAAAAAAAACCCCAAACAAACAACTGGGGAGCACAAGTGACACGAGCCTGACTGTTGATGTGGCTGTTACCCTTTCAGAAACCTCTTCACTTTGGCATTCACAGCCTGGCAGAGGTATATATGTTGGGAGAGTGAAATTCTGAGAATATGAAAAGCTGGGAGGGTATCGCAAATAGCTCTGAAACTTTGCACCATTGCTCAAGGTACTGGCCTTCCCCAGCCATCTGAGACCTGCTTTGTCAGATAATGGCTGAGGAGAAGCAGCCATTTCATCCACAAGACCCCTGTGGTGCTACCTATGTGAGTTGGGTGGTTTTGTCACCCAGAGTTGGGTTGAGCTTTCCTCCAGCTTCTGCACTATTGTTCCTTCCTAGTCTGAGTCAGGCCACTCTCCGTATTTTGAGCTTGCTGTTGATTTGCCTCCTCCTCTTCCTCAGTCCCTGGGTTTATTCAGTATTGAACCAGTGAAATCACCATGGGCCCATTGGAAACCCCTCTTACACTGAAAATGGGGATCAACAAAGGGCGTTTTTGAGGGATTTGTCCTGATTTTTTTGCAAGGTAAAAGAAAACAAGTTTCTTTATTTTTGTTAAAGAAATGAGTGTTTTCATGACTGATGTAGCTATGGAACTGTTAGAGTAATGGCCGTGTATTTAAATACTAGGGCCAGATTGGAAACCCTTGTGACTGAGTAGTCATTTTCAGAAATATTCAGGTTGCTGCCGGCAAGCCTCCTCGTGGGTGTCAGGTTTGGGGACATCAGCAGTGTTCTTAGAGAGCTTAAAATGTGGTCTTTCTACAGCTATCCACGCCTCTCCACCTGGTGTGACAGCAGATAAGCTGCCATTAGCTGATGTTTGTTGAAGCGAGGTTTTCTTTTTGCCCTTCATGGAGCTGGCTTTCCCCTGCCAGTGCCTCAGCGATGCCATTGCTGCGCCAGAAGAATGTTTCCAGCAGAGTGGCAGAGTTGAGCTGCCTCTTGCATTAAGCACCAGAGATTTCATTAAATGGCAGAGGAGGGAGCTTGTGTAGAGGGGAGGTTCACCCCAGAGACATTACAGATTGTCTCATGCTATTTAAGTGGGCTAAAATTAGAGGGAAAGAATCTGCAGCTAATTGGACTTGTGCATTAATCATAGTCTGCTGCTGGAGTACTTCACCCATTAGAATGTGTTAATTTGGTAATTACAAGGTGGGGGGGAGGTCTCTCTTTGTAATCCAAAGCCCTTCTTCATGCTTATTGCACATATCAGAAACAGGTACAGTGAGAGGTTGGAGGCAGGATTACGGGGCGGGGGGGAGTGAGCTGCCTATTACCACCTCCTACCACATATGTGAACACACAGTCTCCCCAGCTTCAGACACCTATAATTAAACTAGGTTAGATATTGGGAGCAGAAGGTCTTTCATTTTCAGTTAACAGGTAATTAATTGTATCTCAATTTCCATTGTAACTTTCCCCCCTCTCTTGTTATGAGAAATAACGCAAATATTCAGTCATCTCCTGTGCTTGGGAAAGGAGGAGTTTCTCCTTGCTCTTCTTTTTCTAAGGTAGCTCTCTCTGAGGAATGTGTTGGGAAGCTCATGGCAGGCTCTGGAGAACTGCTCCTGTCCCTGTTGCAGGAGGTCTTGATTTGCCAGCATTATTGGTGAAACAATTTCCTTCCCTGTGCTATTCGTTGGGTTGCCATGCCGTTAACTGCTGTCTTGCTTCTGCCAGCCACCCTCCTGGCAGGTTTCACCAGATTCAGAGGTGCTTCATAAACCAGGGCAGATGGCAAAATAGAGAAGAGAATTAACAGGATGGAAAACAGGCAGAAAACTCAGGCTGGAAAACTTAAGAGGCTAAATACTGCGACAGCCAGCACAAAATGTGGATTTTCAGAGGGGTGTAAAACACTAATGAGTAAAAACACTGAGACGTATGTGCTCTAACAAGAAGCAAATCAGACTGGAGCTTGCAAAGCAACACTGCCTGCAGCGCCTTTATTTTAGCAGGAGGCTCCATTCCCAGCTCTCCCCTTAGAGATACTCATGGAGGAAAAGCATCTTCTCATAAGATCTCGTTTTTTTCCCCCTCTTCCTGTACATTTGCCAGTTTACCTGTGGGGGTCACAACCTTTCAGGATGGACGATGTCCCCTCCACCTTGAACCTGGGCAGGTTCACGTTTGCTGGAAGGACCCTGCCATGCCCACAGAGCCCTGTAGGAACTTCACTGCCCTTCCCAGCCTATTTCCTCACAATTGCAGCCGCTCCATAATCTTTGCAGAGGTCGCACCTGCCTGCTGTGAGTGACTTGAGCTGTGATATATTTGTGGGCAGTCCTGGCAGTTGCAGGCAGCCCTCACAAACACTGACCTGAAACACTGACCTCCACAAACCACATCATTTTCCACTTGGGCACCTCCAGATTGGTTCTCCGGATCTGCAGAACCAGAAGGCTAGTTTTGACTCCATTGCAATAATTTGCTGTCTCATTAGCACTAACTCCTTAAAGGGGCACCTTTAATGTTAGTGAGTCTAAAAATGTGACCTGTATCCCCCTCCTCTGTTACACCTCCTTGCAAATTCCCTCTTGTTAATCAATGTTATGCTCATCCCTCCATATCCCTGAAAGCTCAATAGTCTCGTGAGCAAAATAAAAAAACCTGACCTTAAATGGGTCCAAAAGCTCTGTCACAGGCAAATAAAAAAAAGCCTTTCAGAATATATTTGGTTCACTAATAGAGAAATGAGTGGTAAAGGAACATTGAAGGTGAGCTCAGCTGCCTTCTGAGGTCTGCCTGCTCTTCAGTGTCACGTTTTGGGACCATTGAAGAGCATCTTCTCTGGTCGTGTGAAATCCTTCACAGTAAAGCAGTAGCGGCTACCAAGGACGGGAAGTATGTTTGCACAATAGATTTTGATTTTAAACTTGTAGAGAGTTGCAACAAACAGTAAGAAAGGCAAAGGTGGTTAAAATAGCCCAGTCTTTCTAAAAAGTGGTTTGCCTTTTCTGGAGCTCGTTAAACCAACACTGGAAGTTAGAACTGTGAGAAGGATCCTTTTAGTACTGTAAAGTGTATATGTGGGCTACAGGCTGTACCCGTTGGAATAAAGTGATTACCACCCTCGATAAGTGGATAAAGACCATTCACTGACTTCTATTTTGGGGATGACTAATGTGGAACCTTGTTCAACAAAATGGATGATTAAGGGATAATTTTGTTGGAACAAATTTATAATGCACAGTGACTTGGTGTGAAAGACACTTCCTCTGCGCAAGGCACTTTGCACGTCCAGGCTCTGCTTCTGGATTTAATTAGCAACACCGCATCCATCCTGGTAGGAGTCGGTCCTCACCAGGCCTTCAAGTCACTTGTTGGCAGGTGATAATCAAGTACTCTTAACTATGTGATGCTAGCTGTGGTCTTGGGCAGAAGTGACAGTCAGCTGTTTCAAAAGTACTGTGAAAAAAGTTTGTCTTCCATGGTGACAAAGTAAAACTCATCTAAATTCCGAGGCTTCACCTTATTCTTGGTGAAGCTGTGACTTTCTGTCTCACTAGTAACAGAGCTATTTCCAAATCTAGCACTATTGGTTCATTTATTTACTCACTGAAAACTTGTCTTTTTTTTTTATTCTTTTGCAAAATTCCTCAGAAATCTTCAATTCTGAGAAATTGCTTTCAAATTTGAAAATTAAGTTTTGCAATTCTGCATATTCGTTTTGATTGCATTATGCTTTTGTTATACATCTCCCATGTCTCTTGATTTTATTTCACGACGTGTCAAGCTGGCATCTGTTACCGAAGGCATCATTCTTTACAGGAGACAGTGAGTTGTTTTGATCAGTATTTAGTAGATGCCATTACTTTAAAAAATAATAAATTAAAAAGTAGCATTTCGCCTACTATTTTGGTAGGCTTGACCCTAGTCACAATAGACAAACTAATGCACAATTATCATAAATAAGAGAATGAATACATTGCATTGACATTTTTGGCTGTTCTTGAACAGAAGGCTTTACAAAATGTCATCTTTTCATGGGAAATTTGTCGGTACTGTTTTTCAGTGATTGTTTTCCTAAGAAAAACTCCCTGTTTTCGCTTGTCCTGTAAGCCTGGAGGCAATTTGTGATGAGGCAGAGCTTGTGGGGCACAGCAGAGCTGATCTCCAGTGCCCATGTGGTTGCTGCAAAGTTGTTTGTTTGTGTTGGGCTGTAGAGTTTTGTTGACATACTGGAACTGTTTATTTTTAGGGAAAAGGATGCTGCCATCCCACAGATGAGGTTACACAGCGGGTCACATTCTGAACCCAAGGCTGTTACAAACCCAGCTCTGTGGGCTTGAGCTCTGGTGTTTCTCCAGGTCGATTCCTGACCTCAGCTCAACTGGTGGGATGCGTGGGCAGCTGTGTCGGTGTTGGCCACGCTCACTGCTTGTGCCTTCAGCAAACAAATCCATAACACACTATGGCCTGGGGGCTCTGCATTTCTCAGAGTTTCCCATCTAGCTTTTTTTATTAAATGGAGGTGGTATGTTTGTAAGGGTTGTTTGCCATGATTTTAGAGTCATCTTGTATGAGCTCCGTGTGAAAGCAGCAGGTTTACCCTTGGCAATAAGTGGACATCTCCACTGGGCAGGTGCTAGAGAAGCTGCATCCTTGTGTGAGCTCTATCAGCAACATCATCCTCATCAGCATCTGCTCTTGCAATTTACCTTGTGGCTCAGTAGTGCAAGTCCTGTTGCCCAGGGATGGGGATAGTCCACGTGGATTCAATGAGATGGCAGCACCAGGGCAGAGGGAACTGCTCTTGTTGCACGGATGTCCACCAGCTCAGCTGCTCCATCCTATGCTCTGCAGTAGAGACACTGGACCAGCTCCTTCTGTATTCCCCTTATTGCAAGACATGGGGGCGGTTTTAGGGACTTTTTGCCTTCCCCAGCGTGCCCTGGCATGGACAAGGGGAAGACAGTGCTGTAGCCAAGGTTGCCATGCAGGGGTCTCTCTTCCTGCAGCACAGCCCCAGGGCTAATCCTGCCCTGTCTATGGAGAAGACTGTGATGCCAGAGAGGCTGTTGCCTGAGCTGGGAGGTCAAAGATTTGAACAAATGCAAACAAAATGCTTCTCCCCCCACACCTCCCCCCCTATTGGTGTCAACATTTCTCTGTTCTCAGCACAGAGGCTTAAATTAACAAGCGTCTTGGGTTGAGCTTACAGCAATACAAGGATTTTTGTTGCATTAAAAAAGAAAACCCACGGTGACACTAAGAAATAGTAATAACTGTTCAAGGAGTGTTTTGTGTGTTTGGGGTTTTTTTTCTCCACCTAAGCTTTATTTAAATTCCATATTAAAACATGCATTTCAGCATATTTTTAATACAGACGCCCAGCTGAGCTCACACATGTGTTATGTGTGTGCATTTAGGTTTGGGTCTGTGTGCTTTGGAGTGAGCTATTGCTGTCTTTAGAGAAATGGCATTGGAAACCTGTTATGTTTTCAGCATTTTATGCAAACACATTGTCTTGGACAGAATAGTACATCCTAAAGTATAAATCTTCAGGAAGCCGGAGAGTTTGTGGCTTCTTACTTCTAATGCACCCTTGATGCCAGGTAATTAGTCCAGGCCATTTGCATCTCTGAAAGCTTTCTCTGGGAGGACACTGGTGGTCAGCTGGTGATGTTACTTTTTTAGCTGCTCTGATCTGGTGAATATACTCAGAGGAAACAGAGAGATGTGAAATTGGACTGGGTTTGAAGGGTGTGTATTTGCATGGCAGTTTTCTGGGGGCGGATTGGGTGGTTCCCACAGAAGCATCCTTAGGTCTTTAGGAGGCAGGTAAGTACTTGACCGCATCTTTGGTAAGTGAGGAGCACAAGCCTGTGCCAGTTGGCCCCGCATGGTCCATTATCTCTGATTTTTTGATAGCTGAAATGAAGCAGAAAAACATTATTTGCTCCTGGAAATGTGCCGCTGCTGAGTCCTGATTCTTCCTTCTTTCCATTAATTGTGTCCTTCGAAAGCAGAGTCCTCTAGCGCTAAAAGAAGATGATGGCAAACTGCCTTGTTAACCTATTTTAAGTAAACCTGTATTGAGTTTCCTGCTGTGCCTAAGAGCTGGAAGTCCCAGTAGAGTTTTATATTTTATCCCCGCACTAGCTTTCTCTGGACTTTAATTCCCCACTTCCTTTCTCTCCTACCCCAAAAGAAATGCAAATTTAATTTCACAGGAAATAAGGATATACTTGAATAAGACGAAATTTTTTTTTTTGCCAATATCTGTGTCTCCCACTGGTTAGTAACTAATTTTGAGGGATCTAACATTTTGCCTTTCTTAAAACAAATTCTTTGCATACAGCAGCCTCCCACAGGCTCCTTTAGCACAGACAGGCAAAGCATTTTAGCAGGGAGAAGAATTTTGTATAAGTGAAAAGAATTTTCTTTAAAGGAAAAGAGCAGCACAGGCCACCTGTATGGTATTGGCAAGAGATGAGGGGAAAAAAAATATCTGATTTTTATTAATAATTAATTTAATTTTCTATAGCCCTCTTATAAAAGTTCCTCAACAAATTTGCAGAGTGTATAATATATGTATTACTTACTTGCAGCTATTTCTGGAGTACTTCATCTCTTCCACTGTAGACACAGTGATGGTGTTTAATAGTTTAGGTCAATAAGTCATTATGAAAGCCTCCACTGAAATAACACTCTTGAAATAATAATACTGGGTATGGACTGTACTGTCAAAGGTTGGGAGGTTTTTTGTACTTTTCTTCATTTTGATTTCCTACTTTCTTCCTGTTGTGATATGACATATGGTTTGCAGCAATAGCCGTTGCACCTACAGGGAAAATCGAGTGCATATAACTTTCTCTAGAGGGGATTTAGCATGAGAAAATAATAAATAAGACACAGCAATGGTCCTCTAAAAAATGCTCCAGTCCAAATAAAACTATGTGTGGATCATTACAAGGGATTTTTATTTCTCATCACAGAATTTGGCCTAAACACGTGAGCATGGCAAAGTTCTTCAAATAAATGTCAGAAAAGTTGTTGCTATTTATGTGCTACCCATTGACCTCGATTGTATGTTTTGCCTGAAACATCCAACTTGGAGGAACACAAGCCAAGTCCTTACCACTAGCCCTGCTCACAGTTGAGTTTGCTGATGTCCAGCCTGGGAAGATGGTGCCTGATCCCAGCTGTTGGTCATGGCTTAGCCTGACCCTGCTCAGGCAAGCCGCATCCTGCCACTCATATGGCCCATCCTTACCCTTAAGCTTGCATTTAATTGCTTTGCTAATTCAGAACTTCAAATATCACCACGTCCTGTAGCGATGCTTGATTTTATTTTTTTTTATTTTTTTATCTTTTACTCACTAAACCTCCAGTCTGGCTGATCCTAGGGGATCTGGCAAAGCTCTCCACTGGTGGTGTGGTTGGCAGAAAGGTCCAGGCAGCAGGACAGGGTTGGAAAATAGAGTTTGGTAGGCAAGAGCAACAGCCTGTGGTGCTGGGAGTGTGGCTAGGCAACAGCATGGGGAGCGGAGGAATGATCTCTCTTTGTCAGACAGCCGAGCTGTTAGAGGTTATGAGATTCTTTTATTGCACTAATTTGCAGTGCGATGTGCTGACATTCTCTCCCTGTTGCACAGAGAATATATAAATTATGCCTGCAGGACGATTAACTGTTTGTCCAGGCTAATTGTCAGTATTAAATCTTGCTCAGTCACAGTTTTAAAGCTTAATTTAAACTCTCTATCTTTAAGGAATCTGCACTCCCACTCCCGCTCCCACCACGGGGAAAAAAATAATAAAGATTTAATGGTTTAAGTCAGTTCCCTTTGTAAGAGCTAAAGTTATAATTGGGTGTGTGGATAGTGGAAGCATCTGCACATGATGAGCCTGTGGAGTTTTCCTTTTGCTTTGGCCGATAATGTTCATTTCAAATCCCATTGTCTTTGCTACCCTGTATTAATTTCTGAATTATGTATTATTGTTCTGAGACCCCGGAGCCACAGCTATTCCCTACATCTATTACTGCATAAATCTTTGCTGTGTGCTTAAAACAGCAATGATTCATCCTGAAAGACGGAGAGGAACACAAGCACTAATGAAAAATCCCCCTCCCCATGACATGGGCAAAAATTCAGACACGCAGACCTTGTTAGGGCAGCTGCAGAGTGGGGTGAAGGTGGACCCGGCTTCAGCAACAGGCAGGAGACGGCATGGAGCCCACCATGGGTTTGCATGCTGCGTCTTCACACTCTGTGGGTCCTGAGATGCTGCGGCAGCGAAGGCGATCCGTCTTGTGTGGCTGCTGCTCTCATGGCCAAGCCATGGAAACCGTCCTCGCAGGGTCACAGGAGATGAAGATCACTGGTCACGCTGGCATAGACATTCTATTTTTGCTTACTTGTGTTTCCTTCTATTATCAGTGTGAATTTGTTTCCCTGTAGAGAGAGACAGACATATGCAGCTGGCCCATCTCCTTTTAAAATTTGTAGGAGCCGTGCTGTGAAATGCCTGCTTCTCCTCTCCACTTGTCTCTCCACTTGGTTTTCTGAAGGTCTTTGCCAGCAGCATGTGTTTATTAGATGGTTGTCCTGTCCTTGTTGGTCAAAAGTTAGGTGTCAGTCCGCTGCTGCTGCACTCAAGCACACCTCGATACCTTAATTAGCTGCCCATGGTGTGGTTCCAGCAAACAAAAGGGTGGCATCACACCTTGGCTTTAAAATGTACATGGTTGCATTTTATCATGCCTTGGCTCAGCTCGCCATCACCATCACCTGCCAAGAGCGTGGTAGTGATCCCATGGCTTAGGGACCCCATCTCCCACCCGGGAGGGGTGGCTCAGAGTGACTCATCAGGCCACGTGTCACCTTGGTATCGTGGGACCGTGGCCATCACTCTTGGCTTGGTGAGCAGCACTGAGGACACGATGTCCTGCCCTGGTTTGTGCCAGCGCTGAAAGACGATGTGCCAGAAGATTTTCTTTCTTGCTGTGGTTGTAAGAGGCACGAGGCCACTGGAGAACCGAGGCGCTTTACAGGCTTGAGCCCTTCAGGGCTTTACTTGACCTCTCGCAAGATTTTAGCAGGACTTTGCTTTCTAGAGAAGAAGTAGAGGAGTGAAAGCGCTCCCCGTGCTGTTAATCTCTGCTGAAGGATTTCTTAATCTACCACAAGCCAAAGCCGAGTATGTTCTCATTGGGTGAAAGAGGTTGAATTTTTTTTTGACCCAGGGCAGGCAGTAATTGAAAAGGTGGTGGCTGTGGGTGAAAATGAGCTCAGTGACGTAACTAGTCTGGTCCTGCTCTTCCCAGAAAATTACAGCGATGATAGCCAGGAGGGAGAAGCTCTTGCACCAAATGGCCCATATATCACAGCCTGCTTTTAATTTAGGGAGGATATTAGTAGCAGAGGATGAAGGTTGATGCAGCAGCTGGTTTGGAGGCCGATGCCTTGCACAGCTCATCATGCCAGTGTTGCGCCGGTCTGAGAGGAACAATGAGCAGGACAACTCCACGCCTCTCCACTCCTCCCAGTGCTGGGGTGGTGGAGCAGGTTTGAGACATCCCCACAGGTGTGGTCCAGGGCTCCTTGGAGACTTTGTCTGGAGAGCAGGGGAAGGAAGGTGAGTGGGTCGATATGAGCAGCCACCCGGGAGCTGGGGAGAAAATGCTGCTAGCTAATCCCATTCCTTTTGACATCTTGAGGAGAAACAAAAGGGCTCGTGCTGTTCTCTTGCTCTATTAGAGCTTCCTCTCATAGTGACAGCTTTTCTCACTTCTTTTCTGAAATCTGCAAAATTAGGATGAGTGAAAGGTGGATGGGGAAAGGGGGAGCAGGTTAGTCTGGGAGAGAAATGCCTGAGAAATGCAGAACCCTACAGGTAGGAGGGGAGAAATAGCAGATTAGGAAGCATGAGGGGTGATAATTAGCCAGCTCAGCTGCGTGGTGGCAGAGCACTGCCGACGTGACAAGAGAACGTGAAACCTTGGCCTGGTTTGCTGAGAAAGGGAGGCGAAGGAGGCTTTGGAGAGGTGTGTACGGTGTGATGCAGCCGGTGTCTCCTCTGTGCCCCTGCCCCGCTGCCCAAGAGAGCTCTGGTGTGAACAAAGACTATGATGCCTTGCTGCTGGGGATGGGCAGGACATGAATTGGAGGATTCATGGGTTTAGGGGTTGGGAGGATATTCTTATTAATAACATTATTAACCTATTATATATAATGTAATAATAATAATAATAATTTGCTTTACCACATCTGTAACATTAGAGCAGCCACCTCAGGCCTCATTTGCTTCCATGGTGTGTGCCCAACTCCTCCTTCCAGGTCTGACACCCCAGTGTACGAGTATTTAGATGCCCAAGGGATTATTTTGGGTGACCCATCTCTGTTACTCCCAAGGGGAAATGGGCACATGTTTTGCATGTGGATGGGAGTGACTTGTAAATTTTAGCATTTCTAATAAACCAGCAAAATGGGTTGCCCCGCATGGGAAAGGCTCTGGAGTATCTGTAGCACAAACCTGCAGCTGCCAAGAGCAGGACCAAGGCTCCTTGGAAGGAGCAGATCTTGGCAGTAAGAGGTTTCTGCCTAATCCCATCACCTGGTAGTTGTCTCGTGCCCTAAAAAAAGATTATTCTTATTTCAGACTTTTATCCCAGTGGTCATCAAACCAAATATTCTCACTCTTCATGGGAAATACCTCATTCCCTTTCTATTTTTTTGTGATTCCTATCTTGTGTCAGCCAGGTTGGACTGTTAAGGTGTGAAAATGTGAGATGGGGCAGCAGTAACGGCAGGGCTTGAAGCCTGTCTGAAACCCTTGATTGCCTCCACAGGTTTATGTAAAGAGAGAGGGTAAACACAGGGAAGGAAATCCCATGCTCCTGCCAGCTTGATATTTTGGGTACCATTCCCAGAGTCTCCCTTATTTTTCTCCCCTCTGATGGGTGAAAGGAGAAATTAGGGCCCACCTCTAGTTGTATTTGTAAGCAGGCAGTAACACAAAGTCCGTAAAACCATTGAAGCAACATGAGGGGAGGGGGAAAAATATATATGTATAAATACCTCTCTTAGGAGAAGAACAAAGGACAAGGGCTGAAATACCTGGGATCGGCAGCCCATGCTGGGGGAGAGCGCGCAGGGGGAGGCCTGCTCCAGTTAGGCAGGGAAGATGCTGTCTTTAGCATATGCTCTGCATATTTTACTGCCAGAGAAGATGTGGCGATGATTTAATATGCAAAGGTAGATATGGCATTGATATGCATCCACACTGCATAACATGTGCATACATATTTCAAAGGTGGTACAAGAAAGTGCATCGCTGAAGGCAAGCATTTATCAGGCTCGCGGTCAGACGTTTGAGACCTTCACAGCCTTAGGAGATCCTGCAGGAGGAGAAACAATACCACATCGTGGTTATTAGTAGTAGCGTTTTAAATACAAAACTGTCGAGATGCTGGGGAGCAGGGAGAGGAGCGAGTGCTTAAGACACGTTGAGTGATGCGATGGAGAAGCAGCCGCGCGGGTAAACAAAGGCTGCGGAAAGGCGAGATGGAGCGAGGAACCCAAAAGAGGAAATTATTCACCTGCGGCCCGTACTTTCCTCTCCTCAGCGAGTTTGTGCTCAAGCGGCAGTAAATGAGACGAGTCCCTCTGACAGCTCTGCTGCCACCGTGGGTTTGTGTTTTGTTTTATTCTGGGAACGCAGCTCAGCTGCACAGGAAGAGGGAGGTTTGACACATACAAGTGAAGGGGGACACTGCACTGCCACCCACACTGCTCACCTGGGGCCACCTGCCTGCCTTGCTTAGTTATTTTTACATGTATATATATACATATTTGCTTATATTTCTCCAGTCTTTGGGGACAAGCAGGCAATGGGCACTGCACCAAGCTAAAACCAGTCTGTCCTGGGTTGAGAGACACAGGACTAATTTTTCTTCTAATGGTGGTAAAATTGTGCTTTTACAAAACTCTAGTCTCTGAATTAATTAAAATTAATTATTTGTGACATTCAAGGTCTCTGTGACATTCAAGGTCTCAGTGTTTTCGAGCCTTGCCAGGTGCAGGGACAAGGAGGAGCAAGGCGTGGGCATTTGACCCAAGCTGGCCAGCAGGATTATTTCATACCATGAATGTCACATTCAATATAAATTAGAAAAGTTTGCTGTGTAGCTGGCTCTCCCTTGATGGAGGCAGTCCAGACAACTCCTTGCCCTGGTGCCAGACCCCTGAGACCTTCCTTTCCCTCCGAAGCCACTGCACTCGCAGTGTCCGACATTGGCTGTCCTCTGCTGGGCGCGCACAGCTTCTGCCCATAGAACTGGCTGGGTATAATTCTTGTGTATCTTGTATCGGGATTAATACTGGTTCTTTAGTGTTATTGCTAATTATTTAGTCTTATTCTATTAAATCTATTTACATTTCAACCCTCGTGTTTCTTTGCGTTCCCCGATTCCCAGTTCCAGGTGGGGAGGGGTCATCAGGTGAGAGAGTAATTGTCTGAACGACAAAAAATTGTTGTGGGTTTTCTCAAACCGTTACACAGGCCAAGCTGCCTTCCTGCTGGAAGATCAAACCCAGCAAACACCTGGTTTGCTGTGCTGAGTGTCAGACTGTGGTGTGCCTTGGGTGCTGCTTTTGTCCCCCTTGCCCCCCCATCCCCACCCACCCTTCTGCCTGGCACCGGTCCCAGGGCAGCGGTGGGCGCAGGCAGGGAGCCCATCAGCAAGGTAGGTTGCAGGATGCTGTGCAGATGAAAGCGCAGACAGTTTGTGTTTGTTTTGCTCAGTGACAGCTCTAGATTTTAATGTTTGATCACAGCAGGCAGGGAGGTCCTGCAGGGATTTCAAAAGATACTCCGTGCCCATGCCCCAACATGTGTTTTCTTTACGTGCGGTGAGCGCATCTCGCCTGCCTCGCTGGAAAAAACAAGTTTGGGCTTCATGCAAATCTGGCTGGGTGCAAGCATGAAACGTATCTTGCTGTTGCTGATAGGGATCTATCTTGTCCTGCTGCATCTACAATACCTACAGACACGTTTGTGCTCCTCTTCTCTGCCAATATGGGTGCCCGCTGTGAGACGCAGGTGACACCCATCCTCTGCCAGTGCACTGAGGTCCTGCCTGCTTGTCCCTTTCTGGGAGCTTGCATGCTATTTTAGCACAATATCACTTCTGTCTCTGCTCGGCCGATGGTGCCAGCGCAGGCTTGCACTTGTTGTTCCCGATGCCCTGAGGTCCTTCTGGAGTAAGAAATGGTACGAGGTGGTGCCGTGGAGCTGTGTGCTGGGTGCATCTAAGGTTTTCAAGCAATGCCAAGGTGGCTCAGTGTGCCTGCCACAGCTGGCTGCCCTTGCTCCCAGCCTGCCCGTGCAGAGCAGCCCAGACCCCGTGGGGATGGGCTCGTCTGCTGAAGCAAAGCCGGCTCGGTTTTTTGGAGGGCATTTTGCAGTTTGGCTTTTCAGGGTCTTGCCTCCTCTCAGTGTCTTCAAACTGCAGGAGAGGGCTGGGACAGGATTTGGTGGCGGTGGCCTGGGATGGTGGGTGCAATGGTCAGGGTGCTGGGTGGCCCCTGGAGAGGAGAGAGTGGCCGGCACCAAGGTGTGAAGAGTAGAGAGGGCTTCTCCAGCACTAATGACAGCGGGCAGCACTCCCACTGCAGTGGAAGCTACTGTAACTCCATCGCTCTTTAATTATCTGGAATTATAGCGCTGCTCTCACCCTTTTTATGTTACGGTGGAAGAAATCAGGACATACATTAATTATCTAATCCGTATGTAAAGTGTCACATATAATTTTCCCGGAGCAAAAGGTTCTAGCTTTAAGACCTGCATTGGCTCTTAATAACTGTGTGTGTGAGGGAAGAAAATAATATCCAGATACATGATTATTGCAGTGGTTGTTGGTCAGTGTTGCTCCTTTCCCTTCTTTTGGAGCAATGTCTCTGCTAGAGAGCCTTACACAGGGATGCTTGCCAGGGTGACCTTTAAATATGCCCAGATCAACAGCCTGTGATCCAATCAGGGTTGCAGAAGAACAGTCTGTGCTGCTTCTGGTTGTTGCAGAAGAACAGCCCGAATCAGAAATACCTTTGGGTCTCTCAGGTGCTTTGGGTTGTTCTGTGTTTTTTCTTTTGCTTTGTGTGTTTTTCTCTGGACTGTGTTTAGAAAAGAGGGAAAGACCCCACAGCTTCCCTTTGACTATGACACGTGGCAGCTGAAGAAGTCGATTAAGAAAATCAGTATTGCATTTATTAGCTTCCATCTATGATGCATAGTGTTATGCTAATATGCATGAATTAATTACTGTTATTAATTCAATTGAATTAACTTGATATTACTGATGTGTGCGGTGAGGATTTGTTGCGAGTGAATGAGAACAGCTTTTAAAAGGTGGCTCAGATGGGGGCTGGGTGGGTGGGAGGGAGAAGGGGGAGGCTGGGCTCGGCAGCAGCACATCTGTCTGTGCCACCTGATGCAGCGCATGAGCTCCCAGACCTGTTTATCTCCCATCTCCTGCCCCTCCCTCTGCGGTCTCATCATGACTTCATCCCGTTCCACAATTAGCAGTTCAAAACAGGAAGCAATTCCCTTTGCCCATCTTTGGGCCCCTTCGGGGTTTCGCCAACAGTTCTCCCCATTGCCTTTGCAGAGGGAAAGCAACAAACGTCCTCAGCTCCTCTGGAAAGGTCCACGGGGAGCCAGGGATGAAGGCTGATTGCGAATATCGGCATGAGAAACCATCAGGGAAACATCGCGGGGCCCCTGTGTGCAGTCAGAGCAGTGCAACAAACAGTTTGTAACCTGGGGCCAGGCTGTGCAGTATTTGCATAAATTGTTAGGGGGCAAACTCAGCTCAGCCTGAGAAAGCTGCAGCTTTGCAGAAGTGAAACTCGTTGTGTAGATTATTTGGTAGAGATTTGCTCTCGGATTCTGTCCCAGAAGCTGCCTGTGTTGTTGAAGAAAAGCACCCTGAACATATGATAAGAAAATAAAACCCCAGATGCTGTTTCAGTTGCAAAGCCCAGACAGTGTCAGCAGTGATGGGGGATGTCCCCAGAGACCAGGGACATGCTGGAGGCAGGGCGGAACCTATGGCCACCACAGGTGATGGGGTAGAGCTGTGCAAAGAGCCTCCCGCAATGCCTGCTCTCTAAAGGGATGCTGTAAGCCCTAAGACTAATTAAAGAAAGGTAATTTAAAAAAGCTAGCGCCAGTCCTGCACACAGCCCGGTGCCCAGCGCAGACGCTTTGGGGAGGGAGCAGAGCCTGTGCATCCTTGAGCTGGCAGGGCTGTGTCGTGTTTCTGAGACGACTGTAATTGCTATGCCACAAGACAAACTACAGGACCCAGAAAGGCCATCACTCCACCAGATCATTCAATCATGTCGAAGACCAAACTTGCAATTGCTCTTAATGGAAACACAGAGCCTGGGAGTTTTTCCGTGAGGAAGGGAGAACCTGTAGTTTTCGGTGACCTCTTTTGGGTAGAGGAGTAGCAGCTAATTGCAGCTCATAGAGTTGACAGATGTTCCTGCTTTGTGCAGCAAATCGGTCACATCTCTTGATAAATACAAGGCCTTCTGCTGTTATATACGAGTCCCATGCTTTAACCATGGTCTTAATTCATTTCATTTCGGTTTTCCAATAGGTTGATGATATTTTACAGAAATTCCCCCCCACCTCCCTCATGTGGAGGTGTTTTGCCTCCATTATTTACTATATCATGTTCCCTATTTTAGCCCGCCATCAGCCACTGACAGCCTTTATTAAGTCCTTTGCATGTGGCTCAGGAAAGAGAGCAGACCAGTTTCATCCTGAGGATGACTCCCTAAAGCCAGAGAGCTGCTGCCTCTCACTTCTCTCTGCCCTTCCTGGAGCTGCAGGGTCACCTTGGACTAGGACAACCTTTTCCTTCACTCTCACCTCATGCCTAGTCCTGCTCCTGTCCCTGAAGCATCCTTCACTTGGGGTTTGGTGGCTACTGGTGACCCCTTCCCTATTGCTGCATCTGGCACCAGGCTCTTTCCCCTGCCCTTTGGCTGGGTTTGGTCCAGCCTTAGCTGGGATGCACGTAGGATCTCTCTGGGGTGCTTTATTTTCCTCCTTCTTACCCTGCAGAGAAGCCTGGGAAGGGAGGGAAAGGAAGGGCATATCTCCAGAACTGCTCCATGACATTAGATGGAAAACTTTATGTCAGAGCTGTGATCTCTGATTTATCATAATCTGCTTGAGCTCGTCCTTGGACATTGTTTCTTTACCTGAGGTGGGTGCCCTATCCACCATAGGTGATTTTTACCTGCCCAGTAGCTCTACTGGCTCGGAAGAGGGGCAAAGCTCTCTTGTAGTTGGCACTTGTCCCTGCTACCCTTTTGCTGAGTGCTTTACTTTTCCTTATTTTTTTAATTTTTATTTTTAAATAAAAAAACATCTGAAATAAATAGTAGGCAGCAGCAGGACCACAGGCTGGGAAGGGGCAGAGCTCTGCAGTTTGCACAAGCAGAAACTTTGTCCTCTGGAGATGCTTCTCAGCCCTCAGGAGGGGCCCTGCCGAGATGCTCTTAGAAACTTCAAAGAAGTGAGTCCCACAGCTCCCCCATGCAGCTGGGACTTAAGCAGAGCCACCCAGCAGAAAGGGGTTTCCTTTATATGTACGTGTGTGTGCACATGAAGGTGCATTAATTATACATTTATTAAATGTATTTATTATTCATACAGTGATATTAAAGTATTTTATGTTTATTAATTATACAGTTCATATATACAGGTGAAATGACACTAAGTATATATATATTTAAAATATAGGGGAAAATCTGTACTGTATATATATTTTTATGCCTTTAAGTCCCTTCTGCAAATTAAGCTGATGGCTTTGTGATGCCCCTAAGGACACGGGAAACAATTGCCTGCTAGCTTCATTAGAGCAGCCAGGATTATCCCATCCCCTCTCAGGCTTTTGCAGACCAAAACCCAGCTCCTTCAGCCTTTCTTTGCAGGTGGGGTGTGTTTACTACAGATCTTACTTTTCCACCCCAGGGAGATCCCTGTCCCTGTGGGGCACTGGTGGTACCCATGTCCCCAGACAGCCCTTCTCCATCGGTGACACCTCGCCAAGCTGCTTCAGGTGGCTGTTGCCTCCTTTGGTGGGGGGACAGCGGGGACATCACCACCCTGTGCCAAAACAAGCTGTGATGAGGCCCTGAGCCATGCCTCCCCCCAGCCCTGTGCACTGAGGATGCTCATCAGCAGCAAGTGGCTCCTGGACCTGCTTTGGTGGTTTCTGTGTGGAGTGGGAGCTCTGACCTAAACCCAACACAGCCCGTAGCAGGGTGAATGAGAACAACAAATGCATTTTTTGTTTTTTGAGGATTTTTGTAGGTTTGGAGTTTGTTTTTTTGGGGGGAGGGGGCTGTGGTTTTGGTTTGGTTTTGTTGTTTTTTGGTTTTGTTTTTTTTTTTTTTTAGACTAACCGATGTAGCTAGAAAAAGCAAAGGGTTGAAGCACATAAGCTGCTTCTCCAGCCTGAAATATTTTATTCCAGGGGGCAAGTTTTTCTCTAATAGGTCCCTTTACTGGAGGTTTCAGGCTGGCTTTGTATCCGCAGCCCCCCACAGCTACCACAGCACCTGAGCTGGGGAGCACAGCTTCATGTACACTGGGTCCCTCGGCAAGTCCAAGAGGGTCTGTAAGGGAACTGGAGCTGCCCCTTGTCCAGAATAATTACAGATCAGATCAGCTCCCACAAGCATGTTGCAGAGAGTCAGATCATACACCCAGCCCTGGACATATTCCCACCCCTGCCCTCCTCGCAGAGCTGCAGGACAGGGTATAAATGAGGTCCCCGATACCTCATGGTAATTAACAGTGGGTTTCACCGGCTTATTTCTTCTATTTTTTTTTCTTTCTTTTTTTTATTTCCCCCCCTCCCCCTTTGTTCTTCTGCCGCGTGACACATAGGAGACTTGTAAGACTCCACTCTCTTTCACCTGGATTTGCTCTGCCCTTTCTGGTGGATAGGAGGGATTTGAGTGTATTAACTTAATTGGCAAATGTATTGTTCAGACAGCTGTGATGGAGATGGCTGCCTGCAATCACCGTCAGGTTAAGCAGCTCCCAGAAGCCTTTTTGGCACCTCCTGTGGTAGCTGGGCACCTTCCCACCAGTTCACGATCATCCCAGCTTTGAAGTGGTCTTGAGGGGTACCGTAGAGTGGGCTTGAAGAAAAGGTGTTTAGGGAAAAATGGGAATAAAAGGGAAAAACAAGGAGTCGAAAGAGAGGCATGTTTGAGATGCGTGGGAAAACTCCGTGTGTAGTGCAGGGGATTTGGATGGGGGCATTGCAGAGCTGTCCACCACATTCCTATTGGCTTCGTCGGCCATCCAAATCCAATAAAAAAGTTCTTAAATCTCAGTTTATTGCTATTTTGTGCTTAGAAAACCTGAGCTGCAACCGCCTTTTGTAGCCCAGATCCCTTCTGTTCACTTGATGCTCTGTGCACACCATGCTGAGGTTGGATTATAGGGCTGGTTGGTCCCAAAAATGACAACAAAGATGAAGAATCCAGTGTTTGGGCATGGACCTGGCAACTTGAGAGGTTGTCCTCAGGTGATTACTTTGATGATAGTGAGCCAGCAAAGTGGTAGCTTTATCCACTGAAGGCTTTTGCTGGAGCCACAGCAGCCCTGGGGTCACTGGGGCTGGGCATGGGAAATGGGATGTTGCAGGAGCCCCCACGGGATGCAGAAATAGAGGTTGGTTTAATGGAGGCAGTAATGCCTCATCTCTGATACTTTGGCAATGTAAGAGGCTTGAGCACATGGAGTGATATTGGCATTTTGTGGTAGGGAAGCAGATTTCCAGCAGACAGGGAGGTATGACAAGAAAAATAGCTAAATCTCTGTGACTGTATTGATGGCCTCCCAGAGAAACACTGTCAATCCAAAAATGAACCGTCCCCTTCAGTCAAACGTGTCTTTAATGAAAAATATATACCCACAGACTTTCTTTCAGCCTGTATGATTAATGTGACCTTTACTCAACTGCTTCCCTCTCCTTTTGATTTCTGTGAATAAACGTAATTAGGAAGGTGTGCGTTTCACACGCTGCAGCGGGCGTTTCAGCAAGGGGCTCTGATGCTGAGGAGGCGAAGGAGATGGTTCCCAATTAACTCCTTCAGTAATGCAAAGGCCAGAGGCAAGCGGAGGCTTAGCCTGGGTTTAAAAATGCCCTTGAGGAGGTGGAAAGGGTCTTGTGATGGGTGGTGCAGGGAGGCATATGCTGCTCTACAGTGAGCTGGGATGAAGCAGAGCTTCCTGGAACTGGGATGCTTCGAAGTAGAGGAAAGCATGACTCAGGTTAAAAGCTTTTGCCCAGAAAGAGTTTGTTTTCAGTTCTGCGAAGAGAATTTAGCTGGCTCTGGTAAGGAGGAGGAATGTGATTTTTGCATTAGAAACATGCGGCTTTGAATTGCTCCGTTCAAGAGCTCTCCGCCAAACGTGCTGCTGGAAACAAAACCCTGCCTTGTCTGAATAGCTTTAGCAGCCTGAAAACGAGCATCCAAAAATCACTCGTTGGAGGGAGAGTTTGAAACCGCCTGAGTCTGAGCCCTGCTAGTAGCAAGTCTGCTTTGAAATAAAAACAGTATTTAAAAAAAAAACCAACAAACCAAACAACCAACCACCCTTCAAGGCAGCATCTTTTCCATGTTTTAGTTGTCTCAGGACAGTTTCCACGGCCCAGTAGAGTGCATGGGCAGCCAGGACACAGCTCTCCCTGGCACACTTTGAAAGCTGCTCTTATCGAGCCCTTAAACACCTTTTTTCCTACCGCAGCACCAAGAATATGTGTTTCCTCGATGTGCGGAGAAACGCTTGCTTGCTCTTTCTAGCTCTGCTGAAGCTGCTTAAAAACTGTTTTCAGAGCCTCTTGTTTCATTCCTTGCCACGCAGTGCTTGGCTCTGGGGTGTCCTTGGTGACGATAATTCAGAATTTCTGCAGCATTTTGTTTTTTGAAGGCCTTGAAATTGGTTGGAAATAAGGGTTTGGTGAAGATCCCACCACAGCGCAGCAAGCTGCGAGTCCCGGCTGTGCTTATAGCATTGGGTTAAGGGACAGAGAAGTGACGTGCACTGACAGCATATGGATTTGATAAAGTGCTTGCTAAAAGCAAAGCAGGAATTTATGGTACTTTGGAAAGTTCAAACAGCTGACAAAAAATTGAGTTTTTTCATGCCCTTTGGACAATGAGGGTCCGTGGCTGTTTGTAGGAGGAAATTCTCACTTAGATGTGAGTAAATCAGTGGGGAGGTTACTCTGAGTTAAGGGCACATCTTTGCCTCTTGTTTTGGATTCAGCTTCTGTTTTGGGACTAATTTGTCCATAATCCTTCCCTCTCTTTTTCACCATTTTTTTTCCAGCCGAGTAGAAGGAATCGGGCCCTTTGCAAGGCCCTTTGCAAGCTGGGTCGCATCCAGCAGCCGCCGAGGTCCTTGTGTGGAAAAGGTTCCTGGGATTTGGCAGGAGCTGGCTATTGTGGAAGAGCATTGGCTTTTGCTAGTCTAAGTTTGAAGCTTTTGGAAAATCACAGTTCATGTGACTTGCTTGAGGTCCCTCAGCCAGATTTTAACTCGATAGACACTCATTATGTGCTGCCCTGTTTTTGACTGGAGTTGCTGGGCTCTGCTTTGAGGACGAAGCTGGCAGGACATATCCCTTAAGCACCATGTGCACTGTTGTTTACTGCTACTAAATAGGTGGAACAAAACCAAGGATCCTCATCCCATATCCCTGACACTTTTCTCTTCTAGGTGTTTGTTCGCTTTCTGTAAAAATAAGGTCTATGGCATTAATACTGCCTGTTGTGGCGTATAATAAATTCATTCATATTTCTGAGGCACTAAGTAGTGTAGTTGTAATGCTGTGGGCAGGCCTGTGAGAAAAATGAGTAATTCTGTCTTCAAAGCAGGGTTGATTTGTGTGAAAGCCTGAGTTTGCCTGGTAACAATGAGGGGAAAACAAAATACTAAAGAGCTACTCGTGAAGCGAGCGTCCTCCCTCCGCGCAGCAGCAGGGCTGGGGTGTCCTGTGTGTCCCTGGAATAAAACATAACCCCTATCACCAGGCAGCCAGCCTCACAGTACCCAAAAATCTCCTTTCTGAATGCTTGCATTTGCTCCCCTCTATTTATCTTATTCCTTGCAACACCTAAGGGTAAAAATTGCAAATAAAGCAGGCAGTTGGTGGTAGTTTTTAACATTTTGGGTGCATTTGCTTGGGCTGCGTGGAGCTGGTTTTTCTGCAGGCTCCCGAGCAGTGGGAAATCACTGGCAGCAGGGAATTTTTTTAGCTTGGCAGCAGTGAGTTTTTCAGCCTGGCAGAAGCGAGCTCGCAGGGGCGGCTCCTGGGAGCAGCGGCGTTGCCTGCGCTCCTGCCCCAGAAGTGGCAGCACCGCTCAGAATGGCAGCGTGTGTCGCTCCTCCCTGGGGAAGAGAAGGAGGAAAGGAGAGTCGGGAAGAGATTCGGTTGCGATACGGCAGGAACACAGGTCGCTGAGAAACACGGGGAACCTGGCAGCTGAGGACAGACAGTCTGCAGCCAGAAAAAAAAGGGGGCTTATGGGG
The DNA here is from genome assembly GCA_013400055.1 of Nycticryphes semicollaris. Classification (NCBI taxonomy): domain Eukaryota; kingdom Metazoa; phylum Chordata; class Aves; order Charadriiformes; family Rostratulidae; genus Nycticryphes; species Nycticryphes semicollaris. The sequence goes on from VXBJ01005845.1 coordinate 552,096, forward strand.
GGGAAACGTTTGCATACGTTTATCACTATAAAGTGTTTGCTCCACTTTAATATGTGTATGTATGTACATGGGGGGTGTTTAACATTGCAGCCATCACGCAGGACACAACTGAGTTGTATTTTCGAGTCCTTTGGTGTAACTCATTAGGGTATTTTTCTTGCCTTCTAGATCTAATCACAGCCAGCGATGCAGGCTGAAGCATTTCAAGTGGGTTGGTTGGTGGTTTTTTTCATTTTGTATTTTTTTTTTCTTCTCATCGTCTTATCCGGCTGCCCTTTTACCGTTGTTATTGAACGCCGGGGCTCGTGTTGATTTGCATGCCATTTTGCTTTTGATCTCCATGGCAACCGCTACCAAATGGCCTGAGAATAATAGAGGTGCTTTTTGGAGCTGTAAGCAGGCTCTGCGCAGAGCGCTGACGCCGGAGGTTTGCACCTAAATAAATAAATAAATAAATGACATGAAAATGAAGATGGCTATTGTGGCAAGGAGCCTCGCGAGCCGGGCAGCGCAGTCCCCTCTCCCTGTCCCCTCTTTAGCCGTTCCATATGACAGATGGCTTTGACAGCCACTTTAAAAGAAATAAATACCCAGGGAGAGGGACGTAGGGAGGGATGAAGCTGCTCGGCGGCAGCTCCTGGCACCGGGCCAGCAGATGAGGCTGTTGTTTGGGACCGGATCAGTGTGTGTATTGTAGGCAAGAGGGACATTGCAAAAAAGATTGTCCACGCCTTTTGAATAGCTTGTGGCAGTGCTGTGCAGCCCCCGAGCCCCCTGGCCCCTCTGGGGACACTTGCTCCTTGCCTGGCTCCATCCCGGTGGCAGCAGGAGAAGTTTGGAATTGCTTGAGTGCTCTCCTGCTCTCGAATATTTTCTCCTCCTTTAACTTATTTTAACAAGTCACAGAGTTTGTTGGTGAGATCAGGATCTTGCTGGGCTGGGAACTGGGGCACTGATCTGTGCAGCCTTGAGCAAACCATTTCTTTTCTCTCCTCAGTTAAAGCCTGATCTTGCTGTGCAGGTGGGAAGGTTGGGGACAGCCCATGGGAGAGACCACCCTCTGGCCATGCCACCACGCTCTCCCAGCACTGCAGCACCCCAGACCCTGCTCTCTCCAGACCCAGGAATATCAGCAATAATAAAATCATCCTCTTCCTCCTTGTAGACCTGACCGAGCACTCAGCAGCAAGGCACAACTGCTGGGTCTTGGTGTGTAAGGTCCTGTCTCGGTTTCACCCACATTTTAAGGATGCTTTCCCCTGTCATGCCTCCTTTCCAACCCTGTTAGCATCCAAAGGTCACATTTCATTGTGGCATGGGAGGATTTGTACCGTTTCTTCAGCTTCTTGGACAGGAGCCAGCATCAACAAACCTCAGGGCAGAAACTCGGCAAGGAGCAGGAAATGAGGGAGCTGTTGGGCTTAGGGGTTGCGTTAGATCACTCCAAAGAGTAGCTTAAATTCAGGTTTGCAATTTCCTCCCCTCCACCTCCTCCACCACAAGCTCCGTTTGTTGCCTGTTGCAGCCTCTTCATTGAAACCAGAGCTGGGCTTGTTTTCCAAGCGCTGGGCTGGTCACAGCATCCAAGGTGTTAGAGGAAAGAGCAAGGGGCAAGCAGGTGGACATGGGAGCGGGGGGTAAGTGTGGGTGCAAGAATTGACATGACAAAGTTGGAGATTGTTTTGCTCAAAACCTGCTCCAACCTCCTTTTCTGGCTGTTGTCAAACAACTTGCGTGAAGAGCAGAGCACTGGCTGCTGCCTACAGAGGAGGAGCTCTTGTAAGCCTGGCTGGAGGATGCTGGAGGAAAAACAGCCCCTGGAGCAGCTTCCAGCTCCTACAAGGTGACTTCCAGCCTCTCCAAAGTGCTGCGGGGATTCAGCACAGCAAAAGGTGGTCGAGGTCCCTTTCCATCAAAGGCAACAGACCTCACAGCCGGGTGCCAGCCAAGGTGGCACATCCCCACGGCAGGAGCATGGGAGCTGCAGAGTGGCCCGGGAGCTGCTCTGCCAGCAAGTCCCCCCTGCTCCTCCCTCCTCAATTAACACAGCAACTATAACTTTGTTATCCTGGGCATGAAATAAGGCTAATGAATCATGTCGCACTTTGAAGCCACGTTAGATCTGGAATCTGACACGAGCCTTTACATCTCTGTCACTCCGCCCCCTCCGCTCCCCCCAAAGCCAGGCAGGCCATCTCACTGTTTACCTGTCAGTCAGCAGAGGAATTTGCATGTTAGTTAAGCTGTTAGCATGAGTAATTACTGAGTGGGTCAGTGACTCCTCCCAGCAAGCCGGTCTGAAATGCTTTGCCTAGCGAACGACGTCTCTATCGCTGGAGGACTGGCAGCCTGCAGTTGGGGAAATGAATGCAAAAGATGACTCAGGGCTAATTGCACGCTTTCACTATCGCTCGGGTGTACGCTGCGGGCTTAATTAGAAAACAGATTGGTCCCTCAAAGCATGAATGAAATGCTGGGAGATCAGTGTGTTTGGGACAGGGGTGGAGGGAGAGGGTGAAGGGGAGCCTTTCCCGTTGGTGGCTGGGTGACCCAAGGCGGTGAGCTGCAGAGAGCGAGGTGGGAGATCTGGGAAGAGAGGCAACAGTCTGCCTCCAAGATTTCGTTTTCCACCAGTAGGAAGGGCCAGCCTTCAGGTATCATGGCCAACCTGCAGGTATCATGATGTCTGTAGAGCTCCCCTGCGATGGCTTATTTCCCAAATCTTTCTTGTGATTTACCATTCCCCAAACTCTTTTGCCGCCTTTAGTGTATTCCTCTTCTCCATATCTCTGTGAGAAAGGGGGTGCTGTTTGCAGAGAGAGTGGGTGACTCACAGCATCACAGGAGTGGTGGACGTTACAGCATCTCAGGAGAGGAGTGGGTGGGTGACCCTGTCTCAGCCATGATGTAACTGCTGGAAGGTATTTTTCTCCAGACACCCATGTGTCGTTGTGCTGGTGAAACCCCAGGAGAGTCTATGACCTGTTCCCGAGTGTCTCAGTCCATGCCAAGTTGCATCTGATTGTCAACCATTTGCAATTGCAGATTTGCCAGGACCACTCCTGGAGCTCATCAACCCCCATCTCCCCAGAGTTCATATTAGCAAAGCGGACAGGGAAACTTTGGTTCTTGACCCCATCTCCTGCTGCCGATGTGCAGAGGAGGCATCTGAGTAGCAGAATAAATTCTCAGGTCATCCACTGCCCCAGGGACTGGCAGTGGGAGAACAGCAGGTGGGATTCCAGAGGTGGAAATCTTGTGTGGAAGCTTCTCGTTGTGAAGATTTTGTATAAGTTTATGGTGGGGCTGGGCTGGAGCAGGGCTGTGGGTAACACAGCTGTAAGAACTGCATCCCACAGCTGGGCACTGGGTCTGGCACACGCTGAAGGAGCTTTGCCCAAACACCAGCAATAAGTCTTGGGGAAACTTTTGTTTCCCTTATTTTCAAGTTTGTGTTGCTTTCATAGACTCACGGAATCCTCCAGGTTGGAAAAGACCCTTGGGATCATTGAGTCCAACCATCAATCCCACTCTACAGAGTTCTCCCATACCCTGTATCCCCCAACACCCTATCTAAACGACTCTGAAATACATTCAGGGATGGGGACTCCACCACCTCCCTGGGCAGCCTATTCCAGGGTCTGACCACTCTTTCTGGGAAAAATTCTTTCCTAATGTTCAGCCTAAACCTACCCTGTTGCAGCTTGACGCCATTCCCTCTTGTTCTATCACTAATCACCTGTGAGAAGAGACCAGCACCAGACGTAGTCAAAAAAACATATGTTGTGGTGGGGTTTTTTTTGTCAGATCTATCAGTTTTCAGTGAAAATAGTGTGCAAAAATAGCATGAAGTGGAACATTATTTTAGAAACTTGTGACATTTTGTGATTGTTAACTTGAGGCAGAACCGCTGAGTATTTTTAAATATATATATATTTGTATCAGGACAGTACACTGAATAATCTCTGAGTTATCATAATATGACCTAAAACTAGGTATTTTATTAACATCATTGTTTAGTCAAACTGGTATTTAGTATTACTACAAATATCTACATCTCTAGGTCAGGTTTTCTCAGCTATCTGTGTTCTTTCATTCCACTGAATTTTTGTGTTTTCCTTACAAGTTTTTTGTTACATCATAAATGGGAATCGCCATGAATTAGATAATGTTCCAGTCAGGGCTGAGTAACCAATGATCTGACCGATTTAAAAATAAAAATACTACAGGGTTTCAAGTCTTATGCTCTAATATGTCATTAAAACGTACCACTTGCTGCCAGTACTCAAATGCTATGCAGTTATGTAAAATTATACTAGAAGAATGGTAAAATATATTTTTTTTAAAAAAATCTCACCTCAAAATTTGAACCTTTTGAAATTTTGGTTAAACTAGGTTTTTTTTTCACAGGGAATGTTTTGTAGGATTTTTTTTTCTAATATTGAATGGCTTCAGGTTCCAATTCTTTTCCAAACAAATCCTGTGTTTTGACTGGCTTTGGGGTTGACTGTGCTTACCAGAAACCCACGTGGCAAAGTCCATTCCTTTTACAATTCACGAAGGCTACAGAATAAATCTTTTTAAGGTAATATTTGTTCTGAGCATAAATCGCAGTTGTTTGGAATGCTTAAACTTTCAAAAGGACCTGCTCTAAAAGCCCAATTTTTAAACAATTGGATTGTGAGTGTAATATGAATGTAGTTAAGATGATAAATGCAGCTAATTTTCTCCCTCTATTAGCCCCTTTCACATGCTACTTACAAATGCCAGTCAAACTCGGCAATCCTTTCATTTTATTATGCAGTGACGAGGCGGTTGGATTAAAAATACATGATGGCATTTTCTATCTTGGATTTATAAGTACCACTACCGTATCTAATTTTGGGCTGACATTTGCTAGGTGCAGGGGGGAAGCGTGGTTTGTTGGTGTGCGCTGGAGGAGAGATGCCTTCTCCTCCCAGGGCCACCGCAGAGTCTCCCTGTGGGACCCTGACTGAATGGCTTCATCTCCCCAGTTCCCGATGCAGAGGCAGGGGTGGGACAAGGCCTCTCTAATCGCTGCCCATGGAGCAATTAAAGCCACTTCTGCAGGAGGTACAGCACGTTGCTGCTGCGGGGCTCCTCCTGCCATTCTCTGATCAGATGCTTGCAGTGAATCCTGCTCAGTTATTACTCTGGTATTCTTAATTTCTTGGGTTTCCTTTCCAATACCTATTCTCAACCTTATCTTAGGAGAGTAGTTCTCATCTGCTCATCTAATCTCCAAGGACGTCTCTCTTGGGCAATCCTTCTGGCTGGAGACTTTTCCCATTTTGACCTGAAGTGGTACAAAGGTGTTGTGTGGGTTGTATGTATGAGGCTGTATCCCTGCCGGTGGCCACAGCAGCTCTTGCCCTACCCTAAAGCTCCATCCTTCACCTGTCTCTTCTTCATCAACCTGAAGCTGTGTTTCTCCAAGGTCTGTCTTGATGCAGCACCATCTAGATGTCAAACACTAACAAAAACCCAACTGTGGGTTTTCTCTGGTGTGTTAGTCTGCTTTTTTATTTTTTCATCTTCCCTTCCCCTTATTACTATTATTATTTGTTATTGTTGTTGTTGTTATTAGTAGTAGTATTCATGTTATTTAATATTATTTCCATGCAATTGAGGCACTTGCTATTCTGGGTTCATCCAATTATAGTTAGGTCTGTGACTCGGGTCCCAGAGGTGAAACGCCCTGTGTCCAAGTCATCAGCTCTCCAGATCAGCTATTGTTTCTTTAAACGAAAGGGACACTAAAGTCCAATTATTGCAATAGAATAGGCTGCTTCTTTAAACTGAAGAATTTGACTCAGCTCAAGGGATATTTGTGATTGCCTCTGGCTTCCCTGGAGCTAAAAAATTATATGCTTTCCCTCTTCACTAAATTAAAACATAGTTGGATTGGTAGTGGGACTGAAGGAAGTCCCTGCCTGAAACCCCAAGTGTCAACCTGCTTTGCAAACTCTAAGCTAGTAATTGGTTTGGAAATACTAAGTGAATAGGTAAAAAGGCTTCTGAGCGAATTGTGCAGGATAATACAGGCTGCCTGGAACAGCAGGGTTTGGCTTTCTTGCAAGATTTTGCAGCACTGAGTTGTTAATTTCAGGTTTTGATACATAAACACAATTAACATTTGTACTCTGTAAACACTAGATATAATTCTGTTTCAATTGCACCTTATCCTCATTTAAGTTCTCATTAAGCAATTCCTTCGTTTCTCAAATGTCAAACCCGAGGCAGACCCACTGCTGCCATTGTCTCCGCTCAGAGCCTCAAAAACGTCTCTTTCTGGCCATCTGGGCTGGGACAGGGCAAGACTTGGAGGGAGAGTCCATATCATTGCTGAGAGGAGATTAAATGCTCATGGATGGATGATCACACTGGGGCCCACAAAGCCCGTCCTGCATCTGCAGAGAGATAGTGAATGTGGGATCCCAGCTGGACTCCATCAGCAGCTGATGGTGAGCATCCATGGTCCTACAAGTCTCCTGTGCTATTTCTAGATGCAGGATGATGAGGGTATAGTTCTTTGAGCAACATCTACTATTTAAAACAAATAATATCAGCTTTATAAACATGTGTGTTTCCCATCTTAGTAGTAGAACTCAAGCACCAGGGTTCTACTTGCAGCCAGGGGCGTGGGAACTTAGAAAAGGGGCAAGTTATTTGTGACCCTCTCTGGTTGGACATGAAGCGATGACCAAAATGAAAGCTGCTGTCCTGCAAGTGGTGTGTATGGCATCTTGTCTTTCTGGGACTGTCTGCTGTATGGCCACTGAGGTATATACTCAAAAATCATCATCCTACAGATGAGCCAAAGTCTTGGGGCCTGTGATTTAGCCCTATATAACAAGGGAATGTAGGAAACATGTTATCAGAAATTATGCTAAGCTATTTGGGAGAATAGCTTTGAGAAAGTTGCAGCTGAGCCATTGCAGTTGATCTGAGCAAAAACCTGCCTATCCCTCCACAAAGCTCCAGGGCACCTTGCCCTCTGCTCAGGGCTCTCACTTGGCTTAAGCATTGGGCACATTTCATCCACGTCAGGCCAAGGGATGGGGGGTTGCTCCCAGAGCTGTATGATGAAATTGAAATATCAGAAGCTGGTTTAGATGCCTTCAGAAATGTGAAGGAAAACTCTTAATCCTGGTCAGCAAGACCTTGCATGGGAACGTTTACACACAGAGCCTGAATATTTTGCTTAAAAGGTTGAATGGTACCATTCATCTTAGATGAAAAACTTGCTTCTCTGGCGAGATCCTTATTTACTTCAGCCCAGCTTTGAATACTATCTCCACCATGGTCTAGCTCAGGTGCTACCATCAGATGATTTGGGGAATAGAAGAGCCAGATTGACTACTCCCCACCCACTCCGTTGCCAGTGGTCTCTGCCTCATCCTCCAACTGGAAGAGTCCCCCAAAGGACAGAAGAAGATGTTCCAGGCAGGGCCAACACACTGGTTTTCAAATCCTCTGGAGAGCAGGCGTGGAGAGCAGCGGTGATCATGGTGCCATGTCCTGCAAGCACACGTCTGCTCGAGGGCACCCAGTGATGTGCCGAGCCTCTGGCTTATTGTACCATTTACTGAGGTTATAACATAATAGCTATGCAAAATAGTGTCTCCTTTTCTCTTTTTATTCTTTCGTAAGTGAAAGTAAGTCTTCTAAGCCAAGGTTAACAATATATATTTATGAGTTGTAGCCAGCTGCTTCTATGTTTGCACATGTGTTTGTTAATGAAGAGTAACCTAAGGGTCAGGTTATTATGTAAATAACCATTGTCAAGGGTAAAGGTGAAGAACCCAGTAATGAGTTGTGTCTCTCTGTCTCTCTCACAAGCCACTAATGAATATTGGATATTGCCATTTGCAGGGCTTTTTACCCTCATTTTATCAGGGGGTGAAGGGTAGGGGTGGCAAGAGAGGAAAGAGAAAGAAGTAAATTTGTAATTAAGCCAAGACAAGTTCTTTTTTTCACTCTCTCTCCCCAAATCATCTAATGTGAGTTATCTCTTCTGTCGGAATTGCATATATACATATGTGTGTGTGTAAGTGTATATGTATATAAAACTGGCCTGGCCTGTGGGCAAAAATCACCTTCCATCGCCAGCTCCACGCGCTGCATCATTTCTTTTGAGCCTCTGGAGCTCTCACTTTAGAAGATGCCCACAAATCAACAGCCTGCATCTTTGCAGATAATACTTAACTGAGGCAAAGCCAGCAAGCCATCGAACAGACTTTCCATTAGGAAGGTTAACAGCAAACCTGCCTGCACAGGATTACTGACAGAGTGTGAACAGAAGGTGCAGTCTCATCGCATATGCTTTTAATATCATGCCACAGCCAGGGAAGCCTTTGGCTCGCAGACACCTGACACCCAACACTGTTGTTAGGGTAAGAGTGCAAATAGGAGCGGAGAGTCTTTCTCACTTCCCCGTGAAAGCACAGATGCCAAGGTAGCATAAAGCTGATTTTATTATCCGCTGTGCAGGGTATGGCCAAATGGACTCACTTTGGGAAGTTAATAAGAGCCTTGCCCAAAAGTGATGACTTCCTGCAAGCCTCCGCTTCTCAAATTTAAACTGTAGACACTTGCTGCCCACCTCTAACACATCGAGTCAAAGGATTTGTTCTGCATAGTCCAGGATAGAGATTATCTTTGCTCTGTGCTTTGTGGCTAGCCTGAGAAGGGACCCTCCTGCACTCAGCTGCGTGCAGTATGATCTCTGCTGTGCCCTGAGTGCATCCCTGCCCTTGGAGAGAGGGACGGGGCCCAGCCCTGTCCATGGAGAGGTGTTCAGAGGGACCAGGTGCATTGCTGCCCTTGCAGAGAGGGGCCAGAGTTCCCAAAGCCAGAGAGACCCAGCAGGTTTGTGCATTATGTGCCCAGCTCCCATCAGCTCCACTGGGACCCGGGCACCAAACTGCTTAGCTGGGCAAATCCCAGTGGGTTCCTCTCCTCTAGGCATCCTTTGAGTCTTTACTACTTGCGTGAACCTGGCCCTTGAAACCCCTGGGCCAGGGAAGGATGAGTGACGTGTCCATAATTCAGGTACAGATACATCCTATGGTGCCTTACAGTGCTGTTAGTGATGAATTTCAGTGAGGCAGAACCCCAGGGAGGAATCTGTCAAAAAATAAACAGTAAAAGTAATAAGAATAAGATGCAGTGGCCAATAATTACCTTCTAGACAATGGCAGAATTTGTTTTTAAATAAAACTTTGCTCACCCTCCCCGAATGGCAAAGCCAGGAGTCGGTGGTAATGGGGGAGGCTGGGATGATGGGGGGAATGGAGGAGCCCCAGGTTGTACAGTGGGATCCATAAACTGCTGGAAGTGCTAGAGGAGAAGTCTGCGTTGTCTGCACAAGCCTCATTTGGTGGTTTGAGTAATGTCATGTTGCCACTAGGGTGTCTCTGCAAACAAGATATTGCATCTCCAAAGAGTTCCTTGCACAAATAAAAAGCTAAATAGAAATGATGGGCTGACTAGCTCAGCCTGTGCTTTTTACTTTTATGATTGAGAAATAGTTGTTGAAATTGTCAATAAAAATAAATAAAATTAAGTTTCCCTAGTTAGGTGAGGAAAGGCGAGCCTACCTTTCTTTGCTGACAGGCCTTTTTGTTCTGTGCTTGCTTTTATATATGTGAAAAAAAAAACCACCATTGAGAGCTTCCAGGGAGCTGCACTGGGGCAGTTATAGCCATTTTTACATCCTTTATATGGGCTTAAATCCATTTACAGATGTGCTGTAGACAGAGAGACATTTTTTACAAGTAATTGTCATGTATACAAGGGTCCTTATGTGTCACAAAAAGATCTCACTTAAGAGAAATAAATGTGCTTTTCATCTTTTGTTGGCAGGAGCAGTGGTGGTTGGGAAGAGGGTAATTGGTGATCTTTTCCAGTCTGATAACCAGGACAAATAGGGGGGAAGCAAAGAGTGGCTGTGGCATTGCTCTCCTCCCCACTTCTCTCCTGATGGAGCACAGTTCGAAGGCACTTTCATGGCTTGGCTTTCAGTCTAAGCAATAGATATGATAAATCCCATCATCTGAACCCCAGGGGTAGGTTAGAGGAGAGCCGTGCTGCCCGAGGTGACCTCGGCGGCTCTTCTCCAGCGTAACCGCAGTTCTCACCCGCAATGGGGATCGCTGACATCACCTTTACCCCTTCGGCAGCTCATCAGGATGTCTCCGCTTGTTCTGGCGCTGTGTTAGATGCAATCGAGATGCAGAGGTCTGCCTCTTTATTGCCTTTATTTGTAGGTTAGAATTTCCCTTTTGTAATAAGTCCCATGTGGGTTTTTTTGAAGGTTATTGCTCTTCTCAGGGGCTGAGATTTAAAAGACTCCCTGGAGGCAGATGGAGCTTTGATAACATTATGCATCACCTGTACCCCAACCTCTTGGAGAGCCTGGGAGGCTGCGGACACCTCCCACAGGGGCAGGACAGACACGGGGTGCGCTGATGTTGGGAAGGGGCTGGTGCTCCCAGGCGAGGTGTGATGAGCATCTCTGATTTTGCACAAGGCATTTCACAATATCTGCATGTTTCCCCTGGGGACCCTATTCCGTGATCTTACTCCAGAGGAGGAAGTCAATAAGGCAGTCGAGCTGTGTGCAGGAAGCCCTGGTGAGCACTCAGCAGCTGGTTAGGCTAAGGAAATAACAGATGGAAGTAGCCTTCGGTGATGGAGGGTTAAAGCAGGCCACAACTCAGGCCAAATAGCAAAAGGCAGGTCTTTGGTTGCATAGATTTACTTACAAATAGTTTTTCAGTCAGTAGAAGGCAAAGCAGGAGTGGGACTGGGGACCTGAGGTTGCAAAGTTCAAGATTGTTTAAAACGACGCCAAATTCCTGTCTGCAACACGACAGGCTGCGTTTTTACAGTTTATGATTTCTATTTGATATAAGCTTTATGCCAGTAGGTGCTTCATAGCACAACTGTGGGCTTGAAGGTGCATGTAGGTTTGAGACGTAGGATGGAGCGTGGCCTTGAAATCAGGGCCAGGTGAAGAGGAAAGCCGGCTTGATAAATAATGGATGAATCGCACTTGGTTTTGCTGATGATGTAGTGACCTTTTGGGAGGCAAGAAACAAAGAAACAGCAAATGACCAGCAATACTGATGAACAGGCTAAGTGAACTGGACACATCATTAACACCAGCATACCAAAATAATTAGATGCAACTGGGAGTCACGCGGTCAGCAAAAACAGAAACAAGGAAAAGGTTCTGTGTAAATTTGAGCTTTCCACCTCTCAGCAGGTAGGAAGGATTCAGGAGGATATGATTTTGAGGGTGATTGGTGCAATTGGACTTTGGCATGACCCATTGTCGGGCATTTGATGTTCACACCGGAGCAAAGATGAAGCACGTGGGCTTGGAGAAGTCCCATAGACCCAAATGATTTGACAAGATGAGGTATTATAGAGAAGCCCCCATAGGGCAGGAGTTATACTGTAGGGAGAAATTGCCAACACCTGGGAGAGACCAAAAAAGTGTTACATGGCTGAGTAACACACGTTGTAAAAAGAAATGTATTCCTTTTTCGTGTGTGTCTTGTCTTTGTAAAGACAACAGGTAAACCCCAGGGTAGCTGCCACCAGATTTCAGGCAGACATGTGGGTAGTTGTGGTAAGACAGTAAAGCTAGAGTTTGTGAATGGCCCAATATTTGGCTGAATCAAGAGTCTGCTGGCTTCTCTGTGTTGGAGAATGTTATTGTGAATGGGGATCTGTTGGCAAGAAAGTGGGGGGAGGCGCTGCTTTTCACATGCTCATCTGTTATCACATGAAAACAAGAGTATTCATTATTGGTTATTCATTATTCTCCCATCTAATAAACTTTCTGCCATTCAGGCAGCAAGCGGAAACAGCAACGTGCTGCCTTGTGTAGCCCGTCAGACATCCGGCGTAACAGATAATGAATAGGCAAATCAAATATGTTTCCCAAAAACTCCATCTGAAAATTATTCAAACCAGCAAATGTTCCTGAATAGCAAATACATCTGCAGAAATTAAGCTTGGTTACAGTGGACTTACAAACAGAAGAAAGGCGGGAATTTGCAATGAATGGTCGGAGTAGCGTTGCTTGGCAGTTTCACTTAAGCAGAAATAATGATAATTTTCACTTTGTTTAGCACCTTCCATCTGAAGATCGCCAAACGCTTTTCAAATTCAATTAATTAGTTGTGGGAAGACCCCTCCCTTGCTGATTTTGGCGGTGCATGCACCCGTTTAATGCTGAGAATTTCCTATATTTCCACACAGCAAAGCACCACTGGAGCAGCAGGCACAACCCAGCTCCCTCCCCAGCCCTCAAGGCCTTATTTCTTCTCTGTTGTTTGAATTGACCTAAAATTCCTGATAATATTAAAATTATACCAAGTACTCACCTATTAGCACCACATTAAGCCTACTGAAAAAAGCAAGCAAAATCTTTATTATTTGAGCTAAATGGACAAAACTGGAGGGGAAAATGTGTCTGCTTTTGAAAAGCAATCTCTTTTGCACAAAAGCAACAACAATTTCAGGTTGGTGTTATTTCTTTTTGAGCTTTCCCAATTACAAAGAAGTCAAGCAATTAATACTCTTGGTTGAAAAAGCGCAGAAATTTTCTGTGGAAGACCTGCTTAGGTTTCTTCTGAGTTTTCTGTGTCTTTAACGGCTGTGCTTCAAAGCAAAACACGGCGCCAGAATTAGCATACATTACTCGGCTCCACGCTCTGATCTGAGCAAAACCTCTGGTTTGCGTTACGCCTGATCCCCACCGTACCTGACACCGCTCCTGTTCAGAAGCAAAGGCGATGGGGCTGCTGCGGGGCTGCCTGCATTTGAATTGGGATGTTGAACAACCAGCATTGGCCGCATTGCAAAAAGAGTTAATCCGCTGCCATCTGTCTTTATTATGCTTCTATTGTTGGACACCACAGCCTGGAAATCTAGCAATGAAACCCAGTTGTTCCTTGCCATTCATCATAGTTATTGCTGGAGTTGTGTAATGAAGAGGGGAAGTGCTGTTTATTGCTCTCCCCTCTTTAGAAAGTATCCTTAGGGGTAGTTATGGATGGTTATTGGATTCAAGTGCAGGACACTAGGAGGTCCTTCCATCTCTCTGTTTATGTGTTGAACCAGGAAGTTTAATGGGATTTTATGTCTCCTTTTGCTTTGAGGCTGGTTTGCTGCCGCCTTTTGTTCCCAGTGGCATGAAGTTTGGCTACCTCATTTCTGGCACGAAGGTGACCTGAAGCAGAGCAGGGCAATTAATATGGTAAAAAGGCAGTAGGTGTGTGCTCACCGGGGCAGGCACAGCTCTGCAACACATAAAAGCAGGGAGCAAGGAACACAGGCAGAGTTCAGGTATCGGTGTGGTCAGGAATGGAGATCTCAGAGCCTTTAAAAATAATTAGAAATATGGGTAGGTGCTTTAGGTTACAATTTGTATCTCCAGTGATTTCTAGAGGTTGAAAAGTCAGAGTAGGCACCAGCTTGTGTGGGTGAGGGATGGAGGGGGGACTAGGGGACGGTGTGGGCGGTGTGGGCGGTGGAAAACCCAAACATAGTTTTCACGGGGCAGTACCACATGTTCCACTGGGGTTTACAAGGATGAAAATTTGAAGGCGTCCAAATAAATCTGTAATGAGGTCCCTCCATAAACTGGATAGTCATCATGCTTGCTATTTAGTTTTCAAAGGATTTGGGGTGAAATAGTGCACCCTCTGGGTTTTATGAGGCAGGTTTTAGATTAGTGGATGGTTGATTCAGTTGAGATAATGCATTAAAGGACCTGAGATTCCATACAAACCTCAGAATAACCTTATGCAAAGTTTAAACAATGACTAGCTCTTGGGTTTTTTATTAATTTAAACTTGTTCTTGCAGTTGCTCTTGGAAACACAGGAGAGGTGTAGGTCAACACTTCCCCCAGCTGCTTTCCTATGTTTATGCGTTGTTGCGGTGTCACTGGATGCCTGTGACAGACTTTTGAAGGTGCAAGGAGGGGTACGACCTGTGCAGGTTGCTTGCTCGAGATAACAGAAGCAGTGGACTTCAGGGAAGTTTGCAGAGCCCCCAAGCTGATGGACCAAAACTGAATGAAAATAGGGTTCTGTGCAAGAAGTAACGCATTTGGGAGATGCCTGGTATGCAGATAGATAGCCAGCATGAGTGAATCATCAGCAATTTATTTGTGCCAGCAACGAGGGAAGAGTGTAAGGATCCTCTGGGATAATAAGCTATGGAGGGAAAGACCTATCTATTCAGGTATTGGAGCCCATACTCCGGCATCACTTCTGGGCATGGTATGTAATAGGTACGAGACAAGCTTCAAGGGATAAAGACATGGGAAGGAGTTAGAGATCTCAGTTGTGTTTCCAGATAACGTATAGCCTGTGCCTGTCAAAGCTACTGCTGATAAGGGGATTCTGCAGAAAGTAATTAAAACTCAAGCCCCTGGTATTTATTTAAAGGGGAAGCTCTTGGGACTTGATGGGATTTTGTTGAAATGGACCAGGAAGCTGATTCTTAACGTGCTACGGAAAAGCTCAGAGAATTAAATCTAAAAAGAGAGGCCAAGCAAGTTTCACACTGCCCTCGCACAATCAGTAACGCTGCAGAAGCTGTTAAGGTCTCTGTTACATGCTGAAAATGCAGGATAAGTCAAGCAAAAACCCCTCCCGGTGGCACAGGAAAAATTTGTTGCTAGAGAAAAGTGTAGATCTGTGTATGTTGACTTGGAAAGAAACCTGTGCCGTTATTTTGGACTACAGTTGTCTTTTCCCTGAGGTAGCTTTACTGGAAGACAGATAGATCTAAGCAGTCAGTTTTGCATATTAAGTACATTTTTGCTAGACACGGGTTGTCTGAGAAACTAATTTGTGACAATAGACTATAGTTTAGTAGACATTATCTTAAACAGTTTGCAGTGAAGTGTGGGTTCAGCAATATAGCCCTACTGCTTGTTAGGTCTCATTGTGGGGGGGTGTGGAAAATTATGCCCAAGTAATGGAGTACTTATTGATGGGGTTTGCAGCCTCCAAGCCTGATATATTGCTGGACCTTTCAATTATGGAATGGCACCAATGAAGCATGGATTGTTATCTGCTGACATCTTGTACAGCAGAAAAATGAAAAGCGGGAGTTCCCATGTCAGAGTCACTTGAGACACGGGAAAGTATCAAGAAACAGATGAGGCAAAAAAACAAAAAAAATCAGCATGGCTTAGGTCCCAAGAGCTGCCGCCACTTTATATTTTTCCATAGAGTCCCAGCACTGGGAAACAACACTTTTAAAGAGAAGTGGTGTCACATGAAGTTTCCCACAGTTGTTTCTGTCCCCTCTGGCAGACTTATAAAGAGCGTTAGGTGATGCTTTTGCCAGATCCCAGCTGGGAAGAGGAGAAGTCAGTGGTGCAAGCAGCCAGAGCAAGTGGCCTCTGGGCTGCTCCCTGACAGTCCTAACGCGTGTCTTAGGAGGGTGAGCACAAAGCCAAGCAACTGCCTTGCTGATGTCAGAATCTCATCAACAAGTGTTACATCATTGATCTTGTGGACAGGAGATGATATTGGAAGATGGGCTTCTAAGGCTGAGCTTCCTAAGTGATGGGTGATGGCTCTTTTGTGAAGGACAGTGACGGTAGGAAGGTGAGACATCACAGATCCAGCTTGACTCCAAGCTGGGAAATTTTCCATTTTATTCCTGTAGCACCCTCATACTTCACAATTTCATTCTAAACATCATCTTCCAGGAAAAAGTCCTAAGTTGAACAGTCTTCTTAATAAGGCCTCTGCCATGGAGGGATTTAGGTGTATATTCATCTTCCAGTACATGGTAATCCTTTTAAACTTAGGAAACAAGTGAGGCTTTAGGTTGTACCAAGACTCAGGCCTAGACTGCTATTATTTTGAGTCATAACTCCAGTTTACTGTAACATTAAAGAAATCTCATGGGAGATTTTTTTAGGAGATAACCAGGTATTCTGAGGTTTATTTGAATATAAGCTCTATAATTACTGTGATTTCAGAAAGTTTATTTGAAAGAAGACACTGGACTGCAACTTTCCTTCACCTTAATTAATAGTAAAATATATTGTTGCATGTCAATGCACAACTATTCTTGATACTTGCAAGAAACATCCCTGTGTGGCAGCGCTTAAGAGAGCAGCTCTACCTTGATGCCAAAAGAAGCTGCTTTTTCTTGTTAAGACGATGGTCTAAACTACCCTTTTCAGGAGAAAATCGTGGCATAATCAGCTACAGCTATGGGAAGGGAAAGGTAGTGATTTTTGTAAGACAGCAGGGGTGGGGTCTCTGGACCCTACAACCTGCTTTGCCACCGGGTAACTGTTCCTCTATCGTTCTGCTGTTTGATCTCACCTCTCCTCAGCTTATTCATCTGGAAGATTCCCTTAATTATATTAGTCAACTTCACAGAGGTGTCTTGGAGCTTAATTAAGGTCTAGAAAGCTCGTCAAGAGCCGCTGGCAGAATGCTGTGAAGAAGTGGTTGATATGAGACATGGACAAGGGGAGGAAAATACAGCATGATGGGTCTGGACATATAGAATACTATAGAATAGAATAGAGCTATTGATTCACTGTCACGGACTGTGTTTTCAGGTTATGCCATGAACTCTTGGGAAATCCCAAGCGTGTTGATGAGTTACCAGCATAACCATTAATTTTCCAGTTTTGTGGTATGTAAGAGCGTGTTCCTTTCATTTATTTTCCATATAGCTAATTTGGAGAGGGAAACGTATACACGTATACACCAGCTCTGTGTGTGGAAATGCAACGAACACAGCTTCGTTTTTCCCTGACTCTTAGCAAAATCGGCCGATGCGTGGAAGTTGGTTGGGGTACCTGTGGCCGGTTGCTGTCAGCTCTCGTTTCACCCTCGGGAGGATTTTCGCCTGACGCACCCCAAGGGGTGAATTGACATTCATCGCTCCTCCAGGGGAAGAAACATATGGAGGCTCCACTGGGACAAACTCCGTGATCGGAATTGCCAATCAGTGTGTGTCTGAGCCTCAGCTGGGAAAACCTTGCTGCTAACAAGCCTTCATGTTCCCCCAGTCCTCGTTGCAATCTGTCAGCTGCTAAGTATGGTTTCAGCAGCACTCAAGCCAGTGAGCAACCTAAGGCACCAGCTTATTTCGCAGAGGTGGAAGCCTCTGCATATTTCAGGTGGCAGCAGTTTCTATGAGCAAGACCTACTTAGACTTCCCTATCACTTGGTAAAACTGGATGGCCTTTAAAAATTAAATTTAATTGGAAAGTAAAAGAGAATGCTTTCTGCTTAGCTTGAGGAAAAATTCTCCGATTGTGGCATTTGGGGCATTAAAATATCTCATTCGCTTCTGAAGCTCTGAATTTTGTCTATTTGTTTACGATCCTTTTGCTGGGAAATGACATGCTATTGTTTCCTTATAGTTTCCACAGAGCTTGAAATTGCTGGCTATGCAGGAGGAAATTAGTTTGTAATTAAAGGCAAGCTAATAATGATTCCCATGGAGTCGACTTGGTCCTCTTGCTTGGAGCAAGGCGCCTTGCCTTTGTCGTTGCTGTGAGGGTGGTCAAGCTCGGCTGCCCAGCCGGCGGGGATGGTTATCACGCTGTGGTAAGTGCTCCACACACGTGCAGGCAGGGCTTAATGTCTTTCAAGCCCTTGTGACCCACCAATTAGAGAGGATGGCATTATATCAAAACAAGGCGATGAGGAACGGAGCAGTTTTCAACCTGCAGCAAGCAGATTATTTTTGAGAGGTTGAGAAAAGGTAACTGAGAAAAAAAAACTTCAGGCTCAAACTCTCCACGTGTGAATCTGTGCCTTGGCTAGAGAGATGGGTTTTTTCAGGGGGTGTTAAAATTGGAAAATGCTTGGGAACTCATTCTGTGGAGTTGGTGTTGTCAGAATTTTTGTGCCGCTGATGTCTGCCACTGCAGTGAGGACCAAGGGGCTGTGGTCCCCACAGTGTAGGTGTTGCATCTGCTGGTCAGTGTGCAGAGCGTTGCCTCTTGTGTTGCTCTGTCTCTGAGACTCGGTGTGGCCTCATGTCCAGACATCTGTGTGCTCTGTGGTCCATGGAAGAGCCCATATGGGGGTTACACTGTACCCTGCATCCCTATGGCAGTTCCGTTGTGTGTCCCACCAGATTGAAAAGAGGGAAAGAGATCTGAACTGCCTCAACAACAGCAGCAGGGAGTTACTCAGCTCCTGCCTTTGAGATTCTGGACTTTTTAGTCCAAAAGGGAAAGATGGTGAGGAAGTGATGGAAGAAGGTGATTGCCTGAGACCATGTGCTGTATTGCCTGAGTCAAATTAAATTCAAGACTCTCAGCTCCTTCTGCCACCCCTGGAGGTATTTAAAAGATGTGTAAATGTAGTGCTGAGAGACATGGCTTAGTGGGAACTTGCAATGATGGGTTAATGGTTGGACTTGATCATAAAATCTCTTCCATCTCAAACGATTCTATGATTCCATAGTGTCCAAGACACAGGGCTGTGTGCAATCGAACTCCTTGACTTGTTGATTGCTTTTTGAAGGAATTTGAGTGGACTGTGTTTTGATTTTGCGTTGTTGGAGACACCCTGAGCACTTGCTAAAGGGAGTCCCTGGAATTTCCAGTGTGACCTGATCATATTTTTGAGGCAGATTTTAATCCCCATTTAAAGATCCCACTTAAAGATTTTTGTGCTTTCAGATGTTGAGGATGAAGTCATGAGGTGAGCTGGAAAGTGTTCTGAATGTTTTGACTGAGCTACTTGTTTCTCAAGGAAACAAGCCTACACAGTTATGTTTCTTTGTGTGCCTGCCTGTTTCTCTTGCAAACTTCCAAATCTGTTGGTCCATTTTATAAGCACGGAGATGATGGCAGTCAAATATATGACTTGCCTGTGTAGCGATGACCAGCAAACTGCCTTCCCAGTGTGCCGATACCATGAACACCGTTTAAGTACCCGAGTTTAATGGGAGAGAGGAAGGAGGTGCATTTGTCTTCTCTGAACTCTGGACTGTAATTTAAAAAAATAATAAATAAAGTTAAACATCTCAACAGAAATCCCAGTTTCATGAGTGACCTCAGCACTTGGCCAGAATTGCGTGAGGCTTAGTTTCAGCTCTGGTGTAAGCATTTAATCTCATCCTGGAATTGGTGTATATTAGGCACATGAAGTAGCATTACACACTTGCATGTTTTTGCATATCTGGGCCTGAAAACCTGTGTCTAAGTGGCGTTTAGTTTCCCGAGTGTCTAAGTCACTTTTTGAGAATGGGATGTAGGATAGATTCAAGTGAGTTTAGAAATCTGAATATAAATTATGATACTGAAGGCTTTGGCCAAGCTTCTATCATACCATAAAGGCACTCAGCTTCATAGGTGTCTCTTTTTTTTGGTCTTAAATCTTCCCAGAGCTGCTGGCCCAGCAGTGCTGAAGGTCTGGGTGCTACCAGGAGCAAAGAGTGCCCCCGGCTAGCACCCTGAGCATGGGATCTCCATACCATGTGTGAAGATATTGCCATGGGAAGCTTGTTATTTTTCATAGAATTGTGAAATGATTTGTGTTGGAAGGGGCCTCTGGAGGTTGTCTTGTCCTTTTGACCTCGTATAACTTGTGTTCTTCATTTGGAGGAAGGTAGCATTTACCAATGCTAGAAGAGCTTCTAGCCAGCCTCTGAAGATGGGTTTCACCCACTCTTGAGCTGGATCTCTGCTTTGATGAGCCCCTGGAGCATCAAAAGAGGCTCTGGGCTGGGTTACAAAATAAAGCCATGAGCCCTGCTCTGTTCTGCAGAAAGGCACAGGGCTCTCATGCCACCATCTGTTCCATTTAATGGTCCTTTTTATAGATACCTGGAGGATTGTCTGCCAAAATGAGGAGAAAAAACCAAAGAACATTGGACAGAAATGAAAACTTGGGAAATTCCTCAAGTGCTTAAAATAAACTCCCTGTCAATAAAAAATAAAGTGAAATCTCCTTCTGAAAGGTTGCAATTACGCCAGATAGGATCTGTTTCATCTTGCCTGGGAGACAGCTCCTGGGTCTTGGCATCCACACTGAGTGCTCAGACCTTGTTTACCATCAATAGAGAGAAATGGGCACCTCCAGCAGGCAATTGCTCTCATCTCAATGTGGCTGCCTAAAATAGGTCAGACAAATCACTCCAATTTCCCTCCACTTATGTAGTTAAGAGACTAACTGAAGTATAGACACTTTCCTGGTGGACCTCTGACATCAGGCGAGATGGATCCCTCCTGAAGTGACAACAAATCTTGCCCTCTCAAGGGAGGGAAGGGAACGACTGGGGACATCCCAAATCCTACACTGACAGGGTGATGAGTCAACATGTATGAAAAAAATAGAATATTTCACCAGAATACCTCAAACTTAGCTCTGACTACTTGGAGGATCTGGGAACATTTGAAAGGGTGATTATGATTAATCCGTTTACCTGAGTTAAGTCACTTTGAGAGCCTTAGCTGTAAAACAATATTAGTTATCAGCATCCTCCTGCAATGATGTGGTGTTCTGTGAGTTCTGAAAAACGAGATTTTTCCTCTGAAACGGCCTCTTCATGCTTTCCCTGAGTGAAGTATTTTGCTACTCAGATTTGTGATTTAATAATCATAAATAATAGAGCCCTTAGTGCCATATTTTTAAATGACTGAATGGTGAGAATCTACTTTAAGAAATTGTATGAATGCCTATCACTTGTGTGCATATAAATGTATTCAATTAGCACTCAAATCTTGAGTTATCTCCTGATGGAAGGCAAAACCTTTTGAATTCAGTCCCATGCAAGAAATACTGTGTCATTTAACTCACAAAAGGATGCCATGCACTTAACAGATAATGACTGAAGAGGATTTTGCTGTATTGCCTGCTCAGCTGCTTGTGAGGACAAAGAAAATAATTCCCCTTTTAGGATCCTATGGGGTAATGAGGAAACCCTCCCTGCACTGATCTCAAATAACACTGAGTAGGGGAAAGGAAATAGCCCAATAGGCTAAACTGGCTGCAATTTCATTGTCATGGTCTTCCATGTACTTTCCGTGTTTTGTCTGTGATGCTAAGCCAGTGGCTAACCTGTCTCTGAACCTGCCACCAGCACACAGAGATTACTCACCCTGGATACTGCACTTCAGCAAATGCAGAATTAGCCCTGGCTAAGTAATCTTGTTAGCGTGATTCAGTGTTAAATGGATCTCGATTAAATGGGCCTTTATATTGTCCCAGCTGGAGATGATAAGCCTCCACAAGGAAATGGCAGGAGACCGAAGGAAATTGCTTTACTTCAGACTGGGACGTTTAACCCCATAAAACACTTTCTGCTTCCCCCCTGCCTTTGCTTCTTCTCCCTTGCGTGGCACCATTTACTTTTGCCCTTGGGTGATGGGAGGGAGCCAGGGAAAGGGCTGGAGCATCTCTCCATACCACCCATTTTCCAGGACAAGAGCTGGGCGATGGAGATGCATGGGAAAGAGCAGGATGGGCAAGGTGGCTCTTTGATGAGGCCAGTAACTCCTTCATTAGGACAGTGATTTTTTTCAAATTCTTAATCCAGTTGTTGGTGTTGCAGTGGTGTTGGTGGATGCTTGGGTGCCCAAGCATCCAAGGGTTGGCACAACTAGTGCCACTGATAGTTGGTTAAGCACTAGACACCACCAGAGGAGAATCTGCAGTCTCATCTTGGAAACAGATTGCTTAAAGGTGCCACTGGGACTTCTTGGGGTTTATCTGTGTGAGATAGAAATCAGCACGACGTGTTCGTGTATCTGAACCTGACACTTTATTTCTCCTCACTATTAGATTTGGCAGCATGTGCACGGTGTGGGTAAGAGGGAAATGGCATTAAAATTCCCAAGAGACTTGAAACACAGAGAGTCACCATGGGGCACTGGTGTGACAGGGACAGAGAGATGGGACCCTGTGGTACCAAAGTTCCCTCCCCTGCAGTGGGAACCAACTTTGCCCTTGGAGGGCTCTTGTTAGTCTGACATAAGGCCTGTGTTGGAGGTGAAAGCAAGCAAGATTAGAGAGGGAAAAAAATAATCAGATAAAGCACCTCATCCATGGCCCCTGATGATGGTCACTGTTAGTAAAAGACTTCCTAGGACAGATAACAAGATAGACATCAAACTGCCTGTCTCACCCCCACATCAGCATGTGCTCTCCTCCTGGCTCTGCTCTCCTCCTGCTCTGTATTATCTAATAAATTTTCTCTATCCGTGTCTGATGTGACTTCAAAATATAGATTATCTCCATGGAGTCAGAGACCCTAACAGGACACACAGAAAATCTCTGCTCTTATAGCAAGTCAGATGGTCTGATATCTTTTTTCCATACCTTTGACAGAAATATGGTAAACACGCAATTACTTGAATTTTTCCATAAATTTTGCATTTGAGGTGGATTTATGTGCTTGTGCTATTTTCCAGACGTGAATTCCAGCCCT
Source organism: Nycticryphes semicollaris (assembly GCA_013400055.1). Taxonomy (NCBI): domain Eukaryota; kingdom Metazoa; phylum Chordata; class Aves; order Charadriiformes; family Rostratulidae; genus Nycticryphes; species Nycticryphes semicollaris. Next base: position 574,574 of record VXBJ01005845.1, read on the forward strand.
GCGAAAGCAGCTGGTTTGAGAATGGCTGCAGACGGGCAAGAAATGATATAATCTATTAGAGATTTCCTTCATTATCCCCCTAATCAAGGCTTCTATCAGTCTCCTTTGATGCGCTGCTGGAAAAAGAAAAAGATCTTCAAGTAAACTGATGCTGGAGATAATTAATTAACTTGCCATCCTCCTGCCTTACAGACAGAGACAGTGTAAGAAAGAAGAAGTGTCCTTTGCAATTACTGATCTGCGGTTTTCCATTCTAGTGCTGACAGCTTGTAGGACATGAAGTGGAAAAGGATTTTACCAAACTTTCAGGCTTTGACCATCAATTCCTTCACTTGAGAATATTTTCCCCTGCTTGTATTTCTCCTGCTGCTGGAGAACACTCTTGATGGTGAAAAATGGATTTAATACTTGAACAGTTGTATGTAGTCTAGCCTGGTAATATTATCTTCCTTATGTTTTCCTTACAGCAATACCCTCACCTCTGCTGTCCTCAGACTATTGTACATGTAATCCACCTTTATTAGGGCAGAATAGAAAATGGAGAGTAAGAACTGGGTCAGTGGAGTAATACTGATGATGCAGGCTGCTATAGGCATTCCCCAAAATTTTTCCTAGGGGCTTGGTTGTAGATGAGGGGAACAATTTCTGTCCTGGGAACACAGTTTTTTCATGTGAAATTCTCTTTACAAATATCTGTGCAAACTGAGGTCCTGTGAAGTCACGGTTCCTCTTTCTAATGATTAAAAGGATAAGATTTAAATTTCTTCATCATCTCAGACCAAACCTGGGGGGTAGCAGGAGGAGGTTTGTAGTCCAGTTTACCAACCTCAGACAACTTCCCCTTTTACGAAGCGTGTTCTTTTGGCTTTAGGATTTCCTGTGATTCTGGTTCTTTGAGTCCTTGAAATAACGTTTCTAATTCTAAACTAGCCTGTCTCTTCTTAAATTTCCCATTTTTGGTACTGCTTGAGCAGCTTGATGGGAGAGAGTGTGGCTGAGTGGGCATACTGACAGAGCTTTAAACTCTGCTGCTCAACACCGCTCAGAGCTGATCCAAAACACCATCAGCATAACACTGACAAGCAGACCCTTTGCCAAAGGAAATTTCCCCGGAAATATCAAGAGTGGGAAGGCCGAGGGGAAATGCATAGAATATAGGCAAGACTGAGTTGAGAAAGTTTTCAGGTAAAATTGGGGATTTAACTCATTGTCCGTACCCAGAAGCATGTAGGATGCAGGGTGGATTTATGGCAAGGCAAAACTTGTTTAATTTGGTTCTGATTTGATCACTGGAGGCTGCTGTGTAAATCAATTAATATTTGTAGGATTCACTAAAGAATCCAGGGATGGTATTGCTTAAAGCAGCAGAAACTTGTACTTTTCTTTGTGGAAAAAGGCCTTCTCATGCCAGCTCTTACAAAAAAACAGGAAGCCCAAGAAACACCAATGTGCACTGCACCATTATTGCTCACTCACTATTTTCAATTCTTCTTCTCCTCTTCCATGTGCTTTCATGGTGGGCACTGGAAGCTCCTGGGGAGGTAGCACAGCACTGCAGACAGTAAATCACGCTGAATGGTGTCGTAGTGCTTCACTTCCAACACTGAAGGTTCTTGTCCTCCAGAGTGGGTGAAAACTTAAACTTAGGGATATGTCTTCCCAGTGCTTTATCTGCATTTTTCCAAGTTATTACTGTGAACTGTTTGTTGGCTCTAGTTGGCTCCTGATAAGGGTAGAGGTGAGGCAGTACTGGCAGGCTTTCAAGCGCCTGTGGACACCTTGTGTGGGGTTATTTCTGGTTGGGAAAAGCGTGGTTCCTGGAAACTACACTGCCAGGGGAGGCAAATGCACATCCCTGTTCAAAACTCTGCTCCTACCAAAGCCTCACCAACATTTACTCTTTTTGAAAACAGCTCTGCCAAGGTCAAGGGATGAACCGATTATGGGAATAAATATTTGAAGACTATTTTTGAGTTATTTGCTTAACTAGACAGTTTTCTTATCATCTGCTTGCGTTTGTAGAGCAGTTACAGAGGGTGCTGTTGCAGAATACACTCGGTAGTTGTCTCTAGTCAGCAGTGGATGAGACAGCTCTCAGCAGCTGAAGGTTGTGGTGGTTTGCTCCTTGGAAAGTCCTCTTTCATGTCACACTGTGTCACCTGTCCCCCTGCCCAGTGCTGCTGGGCAACACTTCTCTGGAAACGGGCACCAAAAGGGGACAGATGCTTTTTGGTAAAAGCAAAAACCTTTAGAAAATCAGAAATAAACCCCCAAATCTTTAGAAAATCAGAAAACCTCCTCCTCTTTGACTGTCTTTCTGGGAAAACAGGGAATGTTTTCATCTTCAAGGCATCTGCTTGCAACCTTTATCAGTCTGAAATTGCTAGTTATAAAAGGAACTCTCTTGCAAACTATAAATCCTCGTCTTGGCCCATAAGTACCGAAAGGCTCCTAATGAATGTCCTTCCTCACATGCTCCTTATACACAGAACTATTAAAAAAAAAAAAAAAAAAAACAACAAACAACAGAACCCAAACCTGCTAATTAATTTTAAGCCTCTTTGTGGAAAAGCCTAAGAACTGGATTTTCCAGGAGACCAGGGGGTCCATCTGGTGCAAAAAGCTCACTCCCAAGCCAAGGCCTTTGTTTCATAGAGGGTTTCCGACCTAGAAATTTCCAATTGGCAGCAACATCAGTTGTACTGGCATAGTTCTTAATGTGGTGAGGAATGGTGAAGGGAGCCCTCAGCCAGGTTGTTCCCAGGCATGGAATACATGCACCATGGCTTCTTCCCACAGGATGGCTCCAAATAGTGGGTTGAAATCTGATGGTAGTGTTAGGATTTAGAAGTGGGGCAAATAAAGTGTAGTGGGACCCCAGTGAAGCTTTTGCAAGTTTTATTGCCTGGGTTCCCTAGAAACCCTTTTAAATAAAAGCAAGTGGATGCAGCATTGCTTCGTATCACCATAAACTCTCTGCATTGCTCAGATGTTCACTCAAAGTCTCTGCAGAGGGGAGGACATACAAGCAGAGGCTCAACATCTTGGCCCTTCCCCAGCCAAACCAGGTTTGGTCAGAAAATGCAAATCTCAGTAACGAAACTCATAGTTTTTACACTGACACAAATTCAGACATCAGGACTTTGTAGTGACAGAGGGCACGGATGCAGGTCGCTATGCTCCTAAAGTAAAGGCACTTATTTTTCAAGCTAAGGAAAAGTCAGACGAGCAAAATAGCACCCACAGCACACGGCTGCAAGGTTGGTCCGTGCCTATGCGCAGTGGCACACACGTGTGCTTTCTGCATCTCCCCTTTTGCAAAAGCTTTTCTTTCTGTGTCTTTCAACATCTTAGTCCCACTTCCTCATACAGTTTCTAATTCTAAATGTATCTTTTTTCGGGGAGCGTGTTTTATCCACATTAATGCAAATTTACTTGAGTTTCCTAAAAGATTTGGATTGACTTTGGAGGGGAAAGAGACAGGGAAAGCAACAGGATCTACTCATTTTAACTTTGTCCGGACTTTTCTCCTAATTAGCAGTACACTTGCTTGTAGAGAGGGAAGAGTTTGATGAATGAAAGAATAAAATGAGTTGAGTGGAGAGAATGATGTATGTTCTTAAGCGTCTATCACATGCAATGGAGAGTAATGAAAGTAAACACAAAATGCATCTTTTTTTCTCCCCATATAGGAGCGTCCCATCCTTTCTAACCCAACTGCTGCCTAGCAAGCATTTGTTCTTTGTTTTCTTCTGTCTTTCAGCAAAGGATAAACCATCAGATAAGCCCCTGCCGGAAAACAGGCTTCGAAAGAGTCAAGAGCAGGTAGGGATTTTGCTTCGTACCATATCCATGAAAAATATTTGTTTGTATGTTTGATGACGAGCTGTGCAGCCGTGCAGGACCAGGTTGGCGGAGCAGCTTGCACGCACAGGTGTGTGGGTCATACCCGACTGACCACTGTGAGCATCTCAGCACCCTGCTGCTCACCTGGCATACAAGGTGCTGGTGAGACCCAGGCAACGTGTGACCTCCAGTGCTGGTCACCAGACTGATTGGAGAGCTGGAGATACAAATAGAGTCAGAGTGAGCTACTGAGTCAGGGAACTATGATGCATCCCATGTTTGCATGTATAAAAAATAATGCAGCTGTGAACGATGTCCAAGTGGTGATCAGTGATGAGTGGGGTTCCTCCAGGGTCGGTATTGGGATGAGTGCTGTTTAACCTCTTTGTTGGCAACATGGATGTTGGGATTGAGCACACCCGCAGTAAGTTTGCCAATGACACCGAGCTGGTGTGGCACAGTTGACACACTGGAGGGAAGGGATGTCATCCAGAGGGAGATGGACAGGCTTGGGAGGTGGGCCTGTGCAAACCTCATGAAGTTCAACCAGGTCAAGTGCAGGATCCTGCACATGGGTCAGGGCAATCCCCAGCACAAATCCAGGCTGGGCAGAGAATGGATGGAGAACAGCCCTGAGGGAGAAGGACTCGAGGGTGCTGGTTGATGAGACGCTCAACATAAGCTGACAAAAGTTGAATTTTTAATTCCTCTCCTGCTATCTTTCCTTGGTTAGAGGTCAGGTCTAACTTTACCTCAAATCCCAACCCTTTGGCATCTTGTGGCTGATTGCATCTGATGCAAGAGAAAAGGGTTTTTTACTGGCATCTTTTTTTTTACTGGAATTTACTTTTAATCTTTTTGGATGAAAGAGGACAAATTAGGGCTGTGCAGGCCACACGGCTGGTCATGGCTTGACTGTGATGTGATGCTGAGTAATCAGTCATGTTCTGGGCTTGCTTGATGCATATGCTAACTTGCTCTATCCATACTCCAAGTCAGCCAGAAATGACTCAAACATGCTTTGGGCAATGCTGAGCTAATCAGCTGGTTGAAAGACAAAGTGTTTTACCTTCAGTCAGGTGCCAGGTTATCATATCCTCATTTTTTCAGGATGTGGAGAAAGCAAACACGCACCTGCCTGCAGAGTGCTGTGCAAGCAGTCTTGGGGTGATGGGCAGAGAATCAGTGGCTTTGGAGAGCAAACCAGGCTGCAGATCCAGCTTGGGGAGCACAGCTGGAGAGCAATGACTTGACCCTTTCCTTCAGCATCACTCTGGGTTTTGAGTCAGAAATCTTGATGTGCCAGGTTGGATTGCTGGGTTGCAGTCCCATGTCCTTCTGAAGACACAGTCCTGTGTTTCGTTAGCTGGAGTCTTGCTCAGCAACGTGCCATCAGTACGGGCTGAAGTTGTGCTCTTGTCAAAGAGACACACGTACGGGTGTCAGTCCCTGGCTGAAGAACAGACTGGTTGCTGATGTGTTTGCATTTCCATGTGCGTGCCGTGCTTGGCAGATTTAGCAGTAGATGCAGTATATCAAGTATCACTTGATATAACTGCAAGGAAATCCAGGTTCCTTTTGCTTAATATAACCCCAAGGGCTTTGTGCTCCTCTTGGTTACCGGAGCCGATACAGGGGCTGCCAGAACTGAAGTCCCAGGGGACAGCGCAAACTTTTCTGAAGGGCTGGGTGGCTCAAGGCCACTTGCACAGACAGTGTCACTTTGGGGCATGTGTTAGAACAGGCATTTATATATTGTTATTGGGGGAGACTGGGCAACAGGTCATTTAAGGGCAGACATCCATGCAGATAGCCAGATTGCCTTGGCTGTCTTTAAAGGGCTTATCCCAAGAGGCAGATGTCCCATTTGAAATCCAGCCAACAGCCAGGTAGGATCCCATATTCCCCTGCTGTCCCCAGGCATTCACAGGCCCTGACCCTGCTGAAAGGTTTTCCTCTGCTGTCGGCGATGTCGCTGGGTTTGGGGCAGGCTGGTGCTCAGCTCTGCTAAGTGTGTCGTCCCCCCGAACCTCCCCACCCAGGCAGGGGCCAGGAGCAGAGTGAGAATCTCCAGATTTCCTTCCAAGAGGGCAGCGCTGAGTTCTCAAGAGCTCTTCCTCCTGTAACAGATTAGAATATGCTGAACTATGAAGACTTGTCTTAATTAATGCTTTAAATAAGGTTACAGCTAGAGCTGGGGAAATAATCAATAGTGAATCATCTACTCGGCGAATTCAGCTCTTTTCTGCGGGTGAGTTATCTGTAAACAGCTTGCAGTTTTCTCCATTCATTCATTATTTAGAATTATTTCCCAAATAATTCCTTCGAATTGCTTTTGGTCTGCAGCTTGTTTGCAAGCAACGTGTTGAGAGCATCTGATACTCTCTAGTCAAGCTGTGATCATTAGTTTTCAGAGGGACAAGCAGGTTCTGTGGCCTCGTGCTGGGTCCCTGAGTGGAGAAGCCCAGCACTTGCCATCTTCTTTAATGAATTCAGAATAGCTTTAGGCTAATGTCCCCTGCTCCTCACAGCATCCCCACTCACTGCCAACAACCTCGTTAGTTAAGTCCTTCACTAGGAGACTCATCAGGGTGTAAGGGCTGCAGCACAGATTCAGACTCCATCCCCTCTGGGCTTTTTCTGAACCAGTCTCCATTTGCTCTGTTGGCTTTACCAGTAACAGCAGCATCAAGGTAAGCAAGTCTTAGTGGCCGACAGTGTTTTCACTGTAATGAACCTGCCTGGGCCACCAATGAGACAGTGGTGAAAATACCAGAGGCCGCCTGGCTCCCCATTCAGCCCAGCCTTGCCCTTACAGCTCCAGTTAAACCTTGCTGATGGAGGTCCGCAGTGGACTGGTCTCTACAGTCAAAGCCCTACCCTCATTTCTATGTGTCGCTGTGGCCAAAGTGACTACAACCCTGGAAGAAAATTACCTGCAATCCCAGGGCTCTCGCCATGTCCCCGGCTTGCAGTATGCCTTCCCCTGTCATAATCACCGCACCATTGCAGCTCCAACGAGGCTATGGCACTTTTGATGATTAAAAGGATTTCTGCTTGATAAGAACTGGAGTGAAACTCATTTCAGGTAGCAGCCAAACAGCTGCTGGATGGTACACAGTTTCATTTACTGCTGACACGAACTGGATTGTTTTAAGCAGAGGACATAAATAGGCTCTGACATAAATCAAAGAAAACACCAGCTGCGGGTCAGCCCAGACTCCAGGGATTCGTTTCTGTGTATCTGCTAAGAAACCAGACAGGAGGAGCCTGCTGCTCTCCCACGTCGCTCAGGCAGGGCTTCTCTGGGCTGCAGTAGGAAGGATTGCCCCGTGCTGGGGGGTTTTGACAGGTTCTTTCCCCTTCCAGCATGGTTATAGCCCCCTGTAAGGCAGACGTTAGGATGTGGCTGCAAAAGAGGAGTGCTGGCAATGGCACTGAGGTATCTCCTGGCAGCATCGCACTGGGAAGCAGCTGGTGCTGGCACGGGAGCCCAGCCCTCTTCTCTGGGAGTGAATGGGAGCTTTGATAACTGAATCGAGGGAAAATTGTCATCTCTTGCCCCATGGGATGTACCTGTCACGGTCCCCAGAGTTGTTGTTGGTAGGAAGGGTCCTTCACCCCTCTGTGGTGAAGCCACCACTCACCCCTTCCCATCTCTAGGATCAACAGCTTACTCAGGCTGGGCATTGCCTCTGCCACAGATGGTGATGAAGAGAATTTGGGGAGGTAATAAGATTTCACTGTATGGAGTGACATAATCCAGAAGTCGATAGAGATCACTCCAACTACCTTTTCTCTGGAAGAAAGACGGAAGGAGAAAGGAGTGCTGCCTAAAACTTAACAAAACCTGACCTCAGTGGAAAGAGGAGCCTAGCATAAAAAACCACCAGGCACCTGAATGGTGCCACCTGCTCTCTGGGAAGCATCCCCACAGCCAGCAACGATGTCCTGAAGTCCCAGTTTGGGACTGCAAACCCAGTCTGCTGGGTGCAGCAAACACTCTCAGCTTGCTGCCTTGGTCCCTGTACAGCTGAGATACAGGAAAACCAGAACCATCCCCTTTGACCTGCTACTCCTCCCTGCTCCAAGTCTCCGCAGCAGATGTTCTTCACCACCCTGGTGCTGTGTGAGCAGGGGGGGAGAGGTTTGGGTTGTGGTGGGTTGTGGTTGGGTTTTTTTTTTTTTNTCCTTAAGTCAAAATCAATGATGATGACAGAGTTATAAGGTGAGCGATGGGAAGGGAGAAGAAAGCACCCGGTGTCAAATTTGATGCAGGAGGCAGTTAGAGGAACCTATTACTAGTTCTGTTGCCTTAGGGTATGTTGGTGGGTACATAGGAGAGTGTAATGTCAGCGAAACGGGAGAGCAGTCTCTTTCCCCTTGAACCCTTATCATTAATGTGGAAGGCATACATTGTCAGCTATTAGTCTGGAGGGGAGGGAGAATAGCACACGAGATGTCTTAGTTTGGAAATGGAGTCTGACTCATCATCGTCTGGTGTGTGAAGGATGGAAGGTTATTGTAACTGTTGTTGTTGCTGCGATTGTTATGAGTATTATAGCATTTGGGAGAAGATGGGGCTCTGAGGGCTCTGCTGCCTGTCACTGCAGCTTTTGATGAGTAAAGACTGAAAATCACGGTGTGGTGAATGCTCTGGGCGATTTGAGCCTGATTTCAAAGCGTGACGGTGGAGTTAATGACAGGGGTGCTCTGTGTGACTTGGGAGCAAGCAGGTCCGTGTCCCCACCCGGCAGTAACACTGGGCACTGCGGAGAGGGCACAGATTGTTGTGGGAGAGACTTTGCAAGAGAAGTGAAATAAAAGTGTAAGAAACTGGTCAGAATTATTCCTACTGCTGCTGTAATTGCTGGTGGGCAGTGAGGAGTTACACCCTGTGACACGGGGAAGATCTGCAGGCACAGGCTGGGGGTCTGAAGTTTGCGTGACTCCCTCCCTGGGGGTAAGCCCAAGGATGATGTCAGTCCATCTGATTTGCTCCCCTTGGCAGCAGCTTTTCTCCAAAGGCACCAAATATTTTGTGCAACCTCAGATGAACCCGTTTTCAAGAAGGCCAATGACAGTGGCTCCTGCAGATGCAGATAGCGAGTTGCCCTCGCGCACCTCGGCTCCCCATCTCCGACTTACTCACTTGATACAGTTTCCCTCATTTAGGAAATGTAAATAATTCCTTGGGCTCCCTTAATCCCAAGATTACACGGGTAATTCCTGTTTGCATTAATGGGAGGATCTCTCTCAAATTCTCTGCATGTGAATGAGCAGCACACAGGCTCACACACCGAGTCCAAGAGCAGACACCTCCCCTCCTCCAGCACTGGCTGCGCTCAGTGGAGAATCTGAAAGGAAACACAAAATTAGATCTTTTGCCTCGGGACGTTCATTTTTTTGGAGGCACATCACGAATGATGTCTATTATTAACTCTGGCTGTTAGTCCCTTCCTTCTCTATCTGGCTTTGGCATTGCAGCTTTCAGAGTCATCTCACAGGTGCCGCTGCAGCAGCACGGGGAGATGGAGAGCATGGTCCTGCTCCGTGAAGTGTGAGGAAAAAATAGGGTTATGAGTAAGTTAGGCAAATCCATCCCCTCTGCGCCTTCACACGCTGAAGTGGCATGTACAAGACTCCCCAAAATCCCAGAGTCTGGGTTCCTGGGATGCCCATCCGGGGATGCTGCATTAGCCCAAGATTTTTGTTCCCACATGGGACAAGAGAAGCTGAAAGGTGGCTGTGGCTCCCCTGAGCCCAGATCCGAGAAGCCAGGGGAAAATGCCGAAAGCTGTCCATGGCACCCAGCAGTGACAGGGTCAGAAACTGTGGGCTCGGCTGGCTGCATCACTCCTCCTTGCTGTTGTTCATGACCCAGTCTCCCATGGCTGCTCACAGGGGAAAATAATTAATTAAGCCAATTAATGAAGATAAATTGGAGTAGCAGCTTTGGAAAAATACCATCGGTCAACAGCAAGGCGTTCCTCCGGGGCAGGCTTGGGAGGCAACGGTCTCCTAGCGGGACTGTGGTGGCACTGGGCGTTCTCCTCCTGTTGGTGGTGGGCACATGGTGGCCACTCGGCTTTCCCTGCCAGTGCCTTGCCAAGGTGCCAGGGGCACCCCAGTCACCAGCTTTTGCTTTTGGCCAGGAGCCCTGTGTAGGGATGCTGTTGTGTTAGGAGCTGGGCATATTTAAGGTAATAACAAAAATTTAAAAAAATTAAAAAAGAAAAACCCCCAAAAATCCCTGAAATACCCCAAAATACTGTCATACATCAGTCAGTGCTCCTGTATGGTCCCTTCAGCTCTGCACTGAGGCCAGGGGATGCTGCTGGGAACACGTCAGACCCTCCGCCCTCGGGGGCTGTCACTCAGCTCCTTCATTAGGAGGGAAAAAAATGCTAGGGAGCCTTTGCTTCCCACAGCGAGTTTTCTTGCAAAGCTCTTGCAAATCAGGGTGAAGCGGGTACGAGGTTCACTTTTGCATGTGGGTTGCTGAATGGGGAAAAATTATAATAATAATAAAAAGAAATCTTAATTTTGGCAATGATTTGGTAGTTGTAAAGAGTGGGAATCCAACTGGGGATGGGGGGTTCTGGGAGGATGTTCCTGGGGTTAGGTGAGAGGAAGTCAAAAAAGCCAGAAAATCCTTTATTCTGCTGCGAAACCTGTGTGCTACCAGTATCTGCTGGGGAAAGAAAAAAAAAAAGGAAAAAAAAAGTCAGTTAGCTGAGCAGCAAGATTGCTTTTCTTGTATTATTCCAAAAACATAGGGCTGATATTTATTTCATTAGAGTAAACCTTTTTGTAGTGGGTAAATGAATTCCGAGAAGTGAAAGGATCCCCAGGATCAGGGACTTTACTTCATTTGGGATTGTGTGCAGCTAATATTCTGGTTAAATAAATACATTTTACTAATTGGATTACTCAGACAGTGTAATATACTGCTGGATTTCCAACACGATGCTAATAAATTGTGTGAAGAACTTAATCATGTTAGCTTCCAAAAAGCTTGTAAGAGATGAAATTAAAAAATAAGTAGAAGTTGACATCTATTGCATTTCACAGTGTCTTCATTTTCCTCATCCTTCTTAGAGTTCTCCGTACCGGAGTGTGGCTGGTGGGGTTTTTTTTTACTTTTCTTTTTTACTTTTTTTTTTTTAATTTTTTTTTAAAATCTGCCTGAGATTAGGGAGGACACAGCATTAGAGTAGGTCCTGTGGGATGGTGGCACCCAGTTTGTGTTTATCTCTTCTGATTTGTATCAAGGTAGAGGGGGCGATACCATAACATCATCTTGAGGCAAAGGTGCTATGTTTAATTTTCTTGGATGGTGGCAGAGGGAAAGGAAAGGAGGCTGTAGAGGCGGCAGAGCACCTGGTGCTCCCCAGAGTTGGAAAGGCCGATGCTGAGGATGCAGAGTGAGCCCGTGGTGGGGTCTGGCACTGGGAGAATGGCGTGTAGGGTGGGTGCTCCACCCAGAATACCCCGCAGGTCGGTGTGGTTGGTCCAAGCGCCCGCTTGGGGCAGGGGAGGTGTTTAACGGCAGCACGGGATGGGATGGGATGGGATGGGATGGGATGGGATGGGATGGGATGGGATGTGCATCCGAGTTCCTTCGCATCAGCACAATGATAGAGCACACAGCGCTGCCACCATAATTCATCATTACTGAAACACCGCTGCTCATTTCACCAGTGTGTTTCCCCCAGAAAGAGAAAATGGAAGAAATCCTTTTCTTTTTCTTTTTTTTTCCTTTCCTTCTTTGATAGAAATATACAGTGAGAGAGTGAATGGATCTCCCTCTCCAGGAATCAGTGACAAATGGTCTGTTAAAAACAGATAACTTGTAGCCCCATCAATAGAATAACACCATGGGTTATAGAGAGAGCTCAAGATGTATTATTTAAGCCGCAGCCAGCTGTCAATAGGGTCTGCTCTTTACCGAGAAATAAATGCCAGGCAAAAGGAGTTTAGTGGCTTGGGCCAAGGGGACAGGGAGCCTGCTAATTGACGGAGTCTGCTCTGAGAATCTGATGAGGAGGACAACCTGCTTGACACTTACGCAGGTCAAATGCAGTGCTCTGACACCCACGGTGTTATCTTGGGATAAGGATCCTTGCTCCTCACTCAAATTATACCCCAGTTTCTTCCCCAATGGGCTCCCTTGGCTGCATACAGATCCATGTGATACGAGGTTCGCTGCAATACCAGTTCACGTGGGCTCAATACCAGCACCTCCATAGGATGGAAATAATTTGGGAGGTCATCCTTACCTTCTGCTCTGCCCTGGTGAGGCCCCATCTGGAGCAGTGTGTCCAGTTCTGGGCTCCTCAGTTCAAGAAGGACACGAAACTGCTGGAGAGGGTACAGCAGAGGACCACAGAGATGATGAGGGGCCTAGAGCATCTCTTTGATGAGGAAAAGCTGAGGGACTTGGGTCTTTTTAGTCTGGAGAAGAGAAGACTGAGGTGGGATCAACACCTATAAATAAACAGTGGGTGTCAAGAGGATGGGGCCAGTTTTTTTTCAGTGATTCCCAGAGATAAGACAAGAGGAAATGGGTACAAACTTGTACATAAGAAGTTCCATCTAAATATGATGGTGTCAGAGCCTTGGAACAAGCTGCCCAGAGAGGTGGTGGAGTCCTCATCTCTGGAGAGGTTCAAAACCCCCCTGGACATGTTCCTGTGCAACCTGATATAGGAGGACCTGCTTTGGTAGGGTGTTGGACTATAGATGATCTCCATAGGTCCCTTCCAACCTCATAGCATTCTGTTATTCTGTAATTGTGTTTGCCTTTGTGCGTGGCTCACCAAAATAATACCCCAGCACTGGGAGCTAAGGGGTTAAAGCACACCTTCTTTTGCTCATAAACTGGCTTTTTGGACTCCCCTAAATTTTTTGGATGTATTCGATGCATCAGATGGTGATAATTGTTGTATCAAAGGGGCACGTGGGGGAATAATTTGCCTTTCTGAAGTGCTGTGAGACCTTCAGATGAAACACTCGGCTGCTGTGATTGGCACTAAAAAGAAGGAATTGCCAATTCTTATTAAAGAGCCAGCTCCCCACGAAGGTTTAGACATGTGTCTTGGTGCAGGCATTTTGGGAACCAGGAATCCTGGCCCCCACCCCTCTGGTGAACCCCCCTGGTTTTTAGTGTGATGCACAAGGTGCAAGCTGGTCTCCAACCAGCTGATTTCCACAGAGACGGCAATTCTCACGCGAAGGCAGGAGCTAGCTCCTGTTCTCAGCTGCTTTTCGGAGGGTCAAACCCAAAACACGTGGGTCAAGCAAAGTGCCTGGGAGCAGAAGGGACTCAGAAATCCAAAAAGGCAAAGTCCATCCTGGCACCCTCAGTCAATGGCTATGAACATTTAGCCCTTGGCTGAGCAGCACTGTGTAGAGAGCAATAAAATCTCTGCACCACTCTGCTCCCCCTCCCCGCCTCCCATCTATATCTCCTCCTGATCAAAGTTTCCTTATTTTTTTTAATTCCCCATTTATAAGAAGTAATGTCTGCATGAGGCTTCACCCTGCATTTATTTATATTTTCGCTCACAGCGGGATTTAAAAACAACAAACCAGCCCCTGAAACAACAGCAGCTTCCCCATAACCTGAACCTCATTGAAATACTAATAACTAGGTTTTGATGCAGCTTTGTGGGTATTAATGCAAATGTTTTTCTGACTCTCCAGGTTTAATAGCAACAGCTTATACAACTCTAATTAGCATAACAAAATTCAGTGATGAGGAGTAAAATGCTTGTCTTGTTTGATGTTTCCTGGTAATTAGCAAGAATAATGATTTATGCAGCGTTCCTGGTTCTCAGCTCACAAAAGATGGCAGAGAGCAGTCTCAGCAGTTAACTCCAGTCTTGTGGGGAAGAGGCAGCTGGCGGAAAATACATGTGCCTCCTTGTGCCCTGAGACCCCAAGGCACTCGAGCAGTGCCTGCGTTGCTGTGCACCCCAGCACGATGCTGTCCAAGGAGGTTTCCCTAAACGTGCCTGTCCTTGCAGGGCTGTATGATACACTGTGGCCACGTGTGCTTGTACGGAGTCCTTAATGCCTGCCCTGCCTTTTGGGTTAGGGATGAGCAGCAAATGTGCAGGGCCAGGGATTTGGGTTTAGAGGTTGGATCTGTGTCTTTTTGAGTTGCTATGTTTCCCCTTGTGTGTGCATCTGGGAAGATTTCCTTCTCTCATTGCAAGTATTGGAGGCAGAGACCCCATGAAGCATGTCTGCTGCTGCAGAGGGAGGAGATGTCTCCCCTGCAGTGCCCTCTCAGTGCCAGTGCTCACCTGGCGAGAAGGGAAAGCGGCTGCTGGGCAGCCTACCTTGGCTCATCCTGGCAGCAGCCTGCAGCCTTCATCCCAAAAGAAACATTCTCTTCCTGCCTTTGGCTGGCTGTTTGACCTGGGGCTTTGTAAAACATGGCGACACGACTTGTGCGCTCTGTTTTGGGCCGGGAGGAGTTAAAAGGTCAAAAGAAAAGCGGCTGTTGCTGGTGTGGCAGGCACTGGCATTTCCCTGGTTGCAGCCCTGTCTGCTCAGCCTGCGTTTGCAGACACGGGGCTCTGCATCGCCTTGAATATTTCTCCCTATGAACCCTTTTCCTCAGGTCCATGGGGAACAGCAGGCTCTGCCTGGCTTCCTTCATCCCTCCTCTTGCTTTGCATAAGAGGGGAAGGATTAAAAACTGCTGCTGCCTTTGCCACCGAGGTGCAGCCCCAGTGGTACCCGCAGTGCTCCATCGCCTGCTGCGGGAGAATTAGTGGGGACAGTCCATGGCAAGAACCCTTTGGGGACATTCTCGGCGGTCCCTCTCCTCTTCTGTGCCATTAAATGTGTTATGAGGGATGGTCTTCCCATCGGGCTGGGCCCATGAAGGCCTTGCATTAACCACAGACTGATATCTTTGTCTCCTGCTAGCTCCTGCCTGATCCCCCAGCACCATCCTCTCCTTACAAAAGCTTTCATTGTATTAACAGCCATAAAGTTAACCATCCAGGGCAGTAAATTTTGAACTAGTAAAAAGAAACCCTCCTTTTATGTGGTATGTAGTTGGCTTTATGGAGGGCAGCGCTGAAGGCACTTATTGAGATAAACGTTCTGGCTGAGTTTTTAAAAGGACTAAATAATGTTGGCCGTTTGTGGGTATGTAAGATGACAAAATTAGGGGAGAAGTTAAACTACCTGCTACTGAGCATCAGATTAATTTCTGTGGCAATCTGGAAGCAATCTCTGACTGTGCACGCAGCTCCCCAGGCAGGGACTTGGCCAGCACAGCAGAGAGAAGAGCTGCTGTGTTTCTTAAGTACCAGAGCTTGGATGCGGCAGCAGACATGTCGGTAGCCTGATCCAATACAGCAAATCCTTTGTTTCCTTGCTAAGAAAGCTAATTTTGCAAAGCAAAAGACTGAATGATGTATAATCTGTGAGTGGCTCTAGTCTGTGGTGCTCCTGGGAGGGAGAAATTGTCATCTGAGGAATAGGACAGATGCAACCAGGGCTGCTCGATTGTATTTCCTCCTTCCCTCCACCCTCCCAGCATTTCTGAAATGGCTCCTACCATGAGACACCCTGAGACAAGATGCATTCATTCATATTAATAACATTTGAGTATTTGCATGGGTAAGGTGGCTCAGAGAGAGGCATTCATGATGAGAAGAATAATTTGGTCCAGCCAGTCTTTGCAAACCACTCTGGGGAAAAGCTTTCCCACCCTGAGTGCAGTGGGAAGCTTTCACTGTGCTGTTTGAGTAAGGAAGCACAAGCTGATCTGACAAGCTGTAAATGCCGCCGTGGAGATGTCCCCTCCATTCCCTGGGCGCGGGCAGCTCCTACCAGCCCAATACCACCTCCTGGGGCTGCTCACACTGGGGGTAGGGTGAGGGCCTGACTACCCACTGGCTGCTGGGGACCTGTGAGGCTCTTGCAGGGGCATCTGGGGTCAGGCTTTTCCAAGTGATGGAAATATCACTGGATGGTAATTGTTTGCCCCAAGGTGGTTACCACCTGAACCCGGGGCTGTGCTGCCCAGCACTGGGGTGCTCCAGCCCCATCTTGCAGCCGGTTAGGGACAAGACTCCCTGCTCCAGGCAAGGCACTGAGCTCCCAACTCCTCCCATAGCCTTTTCCAGTGTCTTCCGCAGAGGAAATTCCTCCAGTGTGAGATCATGCCCTGCTCTCCAAGGGAGGTCCGTTGGATCTGCTGAGCTGGGAGCTCGTGATGGGGAGAGATCCTGCCCACAGCCTCTGAACTCCCACTCACCCAGCTCCTGCAGGTTGGAATAGCATCCCTGCAACTTTTCCAGTTGTACCTATTTGTCAGCAAAGATTCAGCACGCAGACCTGGGAAACTGTATTGCGGCTTATCCCACTGTAGAGGTTACTTTGGCGTTTTTTCATGTTTGTGCCCTGCTATGGGATAACAGCATCCTTCAGTTAGAACAGCCCATGTCCTTGTCCCCAGCCCCTGCTCAATGTGAGGCAGCTCAGAGGTGCTTAGAGTTCTAACCCAACGCAATGAGCCATACTCAGCATCTCACTACACAAATGTTTGTTTCGAGCAGGGGTTTTATTTGCTGTAGAAATAATTAAATTTTGATACAATGCCGTTAAGATCTTGTGCTTGGCTTGGCTTGCTAGTGCAGAGAGTGACCCTGAACTGCAGCTAGACCCAAGGTTTATCAGCAGAGCTCAGGACCAGCAGGAAAAGGACCCCGAGAGGCAGATGGACAGAGCATGGTGTGTCCCCACAGCAAAGATTTGGGCAAACATGGGTCGATATGTGACTGCGTGTTGAAAAAATTCTTCTTGCCATTGTATCAGCCAGCAGACAATGGTACAGTCAAGTGCTACTTTCTGGGGTTTCCAAAGGGTCACATAATCTGCTGAAAAGTACATTGTGAACCTTGTTGGTCGTCAAAATTTCAGCCAAGACCCCCAAGCTTCCAGCAGCTGCAAGGCAGAGTTGCAATCTGGCTGATGGCATCGGCGTTCATGGGTTTCAGCAAGCCTGGAGGACTGTGCAATTTGTGGGTGCAACTAGAAAAGGTTATGGCAAACCAAGTGGGCTTCAGAAGGCGTGTGCTGTCTGAGTTGGTGGCCCAGGTCGGTCTGGGTTTTGATCTGAAATGACTCACCCGGTGCCCGGAGCTCTCTCTTTCATGGCCTTTGGAAAGGATTTGTGTGCTTTAAATACAGCTCTCAAAAAGGTAAAAGTCTAGTCTGTGGAATCACCTGAGCTTTTCTGCAGGCTGTCTTCAAGGGGGTCGTCCTTGAGTGGGATGAGATTTCTCTGCAGATAGCAGCTGGTCAACCAGCTATGGACATCTTACTGCTAAACACTGCCAGGTAGCAGAGCCAAGGTCCGGTGGTGGGTATCAACCCTCTGGTGTGACCTCCCTGTGGCCAGGGGCTGCCAAAGGGGCTCCTCGAGGAGCCTTTAGAAGAGGGGGTTTGCAGGTAACTCGGTTTCCAACGTGGCTGCAGCAAGGAGCCCAGCATCAGCTCCAGCACAAGGTGACAGCCAGAGACAAAGTGGAGGGAGGAGAGCCCAGAGCGGGTGCTGCCATGAAACATTTCCACCCCTTTCTGCTTCAGAAGGCGTGCAGGCTTCCCAGAGCCCGCATGCGCGTGGATGTGAATGATATAAATATAAAATTGGCCTTCTCAGGTTCTGAAGAGCACAGTTTGCAGCTGGAGATGGATCACCAATCTTCCAGGGAATTGTGCTCTACAAGGTTAAGCATGTTTGCAGAAGAAATATGGATAATGCTCTTATCATGTATGACCTTTACTATATGTGTAACGTTGTCAGTGACAAAAATGCCATTTTTTAAATGGTTTTCACACTATGGTATCCAGCCATTAATCATGATGTATGTGAGTGACTCTGTATTGTTTCTCTGAAATTGCAGCATTAGATTACTTTCCATCCTGGCTGCTCACATGAATTGTACCCCCTGTTACCATGAGCAAGGTTCCTATTTTCCATGCCTAATGTCATTCTGGCCCTCCGTTTACCCAGAGGACTAGCGAGAAACTTCCAAGGCACATAGACTGCAGCTCTCCTCCCCTTCCCCAGCAGACAATTTGTGCATATGTGCGTATAAATGGTGCACTTACTTTAAGATGTCTCTCTAATCCAAGAGTTGATAAATGACTCTTTTCAGACGCCTCTGCTGATGTTGCATTTTTAATGCAGACAAGGCGTAGCTTTGGCTCTTGCCTGTGTATCCCTGCTCCTGCCATCTCCACTCTTCACGGGTTAATGTTTCATCTTGCCTCCTATAATTTGGGGAGTTTTTACTTCCAAAGGGTATTTGGTTTTACAGAAGGTAAAAAGCAGTTGGCAGTTTGGTGTTTACTCTTTTGTGGGCTTTTTTTTTTTTCTTAATGCAGTGAGCTTTCAGGTGTGAGTGCTGTTTCCCGTGATACAGAACTAATTTTTATCCTCCCTGTCTGAAGAAAGATGCCACCCAAAAGGGATGCCAAGCTAAACTCCTGGTGTTATGTTTGAGCTACGGTTTTGGGGTCACAGCGTGAGCTGAGGTCTAACTGTTCACTAGGGTGCGTGGTGGCACATAACACCTGCACATACAGGACTCATAGAATCATAGAATGGTCCAGGCCAGAAGGGAACTCTAGGGTCATCTAGTCCAACCTCCCCGCAGCCAGTGGGGACACCCCCAACTAGACCAGGTTTCCCAGGGCCTCCTTGAGCCTCACCTTAAGTATCTCCAGGGAAGGGGCCTCAACCACCTCCCTGGGCAACCTGTTCCACCACCCTCAGTGTAAAGAACCTATTCCTAATCCAATCTAAATCTGCTCTTCTCCATCTTGAAGCCATTGTTCCTTGTCTTGTCATTGCAGGCCTGTGTAAACAGACTCCCCCCAGCCTTCCTGTAGCTCCCTTTGGGTACTGGAAGGCTGCTATTAGGTCTCCCCGAAACCTCCTCCAGGCTGAACAACCCCAGCTCAATCAGCCTGTCCTCGTAGCAAAGGTGCTCCAACGCCCTGATCATCTTTGTGGTTCTCCTCTGGACCCGCTCCATCAGGTCCATGTCCTTCCTATATTGAGGGCTCCAGACCTGCACACAGTACTCCTGATGAGGTCTCACCAGAGACTATAGTGTCACCATGGGCTTGTTGGGGCTGCTTTCCCTTTGCTGCTGAAGCGTGGGTGAATTAAACGAATCAAACCAAAGACTTTCTGATGAAAATAATGTGGGCATACTCTGTCCATGCAGAGCTCTGGGTATCCATGGCGAAAGAGGATTCCCAGCGTTTTATGTCTCTAAATGTAACTCATTAAGATCTAATCTTGCTCATTCTTGTCAGCATCAAACCACAGTGAGCCCAGTGAGATCACAGAGATCCATGACTGAAGTTGGGGAGCAGAGAATTAGTCTGTTGGGATGAAAATTATTTCAGGGTAACAAAAAAAGTCTGTGTTTTTGTAGCCTGTTGCTGATTTTGAGGAAGACCTCACTGGGCCTTTGCACCCAGAGTGACCTTGGGTGAACCACAGGTACTGTCTCTGGTTGGAGTTTCTCTCCCTTCCTCCTACTTTTGAGCAGAGCTCTTTGTTTCAGAAACTTTCCCTCTCTTACTACCACACAGATGTCATGCCCAGTACAGCAGGGACTGGTTTCCTTTACTGGTTTCTGGCACTGCCCTGCCAGAGCCGTGCTCACTAGCCTCCCTTGCAACCGCACAGGAGCATCTCGAGATGAATAAATTATGTGTGTGTGGGAGCAAATGCAAAACAATTTGCACATGCACATGACATCAGGCGTGTCCCTTGTCTCTTTGTCTCTATTTTCACCGTCTGCTTTTGTTTCAAACTCTTGCTTTTCTAATGAGTTTCTCGGTGCCACATGCGCTGAACTTTGAGACTGATAATACATTGAGAGCAACTGATAATACATTGAGAGCTTCCCATTTGTTGGTACTGTCTAAAGAAATAAGGTGCTTTTCTGCCTGCCTATCTCAAACCCAGCCTAGACTAATCCCAGACCTTATTTTCTCAATTTACTCTGACTCTCAGTTTCTCTTCCCTCATTGTTTTACCTTAATAATAATCCCCAGAAAACAGTTTAGGATCTTGACACACATACGTGGTCTGGTTGTGTAGGGGTGCAAAGGGTATTTTAGGGGGATGGACCTCCTCCCTGCCTCCCCTCTCTGAAAGGGCTGATGTTGGAGACATTGCTCCATGTTCCATGCCATGCAGTGAGTCAAACTCTGCTAAGTAACTAAATAAAGATGTAATTTTAATGATGATTAAATTGAAGCACCTCATTAATTTCATGTGAGAGGTGGGGAAGTACATGGCCGCTCTTTCCCTAAATTCATTGTTTGTCTGGCCACGAGACGTCCCCTCTCAACGTCTGGTTGAGTCTAATTTAAGTATGTAAATTTAATGGTTCAGTAAGTAAAATTGCCTTTATTGTTTGGAATGGTTTGCACAGTAATTTACGAGCTAGCAAGGCTCATTTGATAGAAGTGTATGATGGAGTAGGTGACTACAGTGAAGGACATGTTTATCTTAAGTATACAGGGGAAGAACGGAGATACATAGCATCAGTAATCAGGGACCTTGGGAAAATAGCGCTGCCGGGAGACTCAGGGGTGAGCTGGGTCCCCGGGACAAAGGAACCCTGAGAGCTCGATCCCTGGGCACACCAAGGCATGGGTTGGCATCCATTGCCCTGCGTGGCTGCTGTCATTGGAGACCACACCAGAAAGGAGAGGTGCCAGTACACCTGCTCGGCTGGGGAAGTCATCTGTGCGGGAGCAGTGTCACCCCAATGCCCTAGAGAGGTATTTTTATTGTCAAAACAAAGGACAAGAAAACTCACAGACTGCAGGAGAGGCAAGGAAATGTTTTCAGCTGCATTGAAGTCTTTTTTTTTGCCCTCATGGTCTTGCTTGGAAAGCCTTTTCCTGGGATGAGTGATGGGCTCACACATTCCCTGTTAGGCAATGATCACTCTGTGTTTGGGGATGGTTTTCCCCAGCAGCATGAGGAGCTCGGGTCTCACCTGAGGCTGGATTCCTGGGGATGCCAAGCTGAAAAGTGGGTGGTCCTGGAAACCTCTCTTAGCCATCCTGCCACTGCTGTGCATCCCTGTCCCTCTTCAAGGCTCCTTCATGCTGTAACCAGCTTGTTATTATGGCACTTTATATTAAAAGTGGCTTATGCTGAGGAGCTTGAAGTGCTTTCCAACTTTAATTGAGCCTCACTGCAATATTGTGTTCTGGGAAGAGGTTCTCACTCTTACCATGTAGGCTGGTATGGGAGGTCTCAGGGCTCTGCCCAGGGTCACCCAGCTGGGCACTGGCTGGGTTGGGACGAGGTGCAGGACAGTCACCCCTCCTGTCTGACACCGCTTCCTGAAGCTGTCATTTGAATAGACAAATTAAGGTAGCAAACTCTAGTTTGTGTGACTGAAGCCTGGCTTCCAGAAAATCTATGTCAGGCACGTTGCAGTCATTGAAAAATGAAAATAAAATGGAACAATGAACAGCTGCTCTTTATAAAGAAAGGTGGTGATACCAGGGTAGGCAGGAAAGCCTAGTCCTTAGAGAGAACAGGGACTTAGTGTGCAGTTGAGGAGTGCCCCTTGTCATCATTATGGACATAACTCAGAAAAACTGTCCACAATTTCTTTTTGTTTTAATTTTGCCCATCTGCCCAGCTTTTTCAGTCTCCCTGGGCTAGGCTGGACAGATGTGTGTACACGAGATGCTGCCGAGGGTTTCCTTCTCCTGCAGCCTGGGCACCCCTAGAGCGGGCACTGGGAGCAGAGCTTGCTGGGCACAGGAACCCCAGGGCAGACATAGGGTTTGCTCTGCATTCTCTGGCTCATGGCTGTCCCCCACCAACAGCTGCTCCATCTAGAGGAAAAATCACTGTGTTTTAATCTGGCTTTTTCAGCCGGTAGCAGTGTCCCTTCCCCATCCCAGGCAGCTGGGGACATACGGCAGCGATTTCAGCATTTGTTGCAGCTTCTGGTTGCTACAGCTGGTGGGAGCAGGGCTACGGTTTCAAGAGCTGTTCAACTTTGTGTTTGAATCAGTAGTAAGGAATTTAAAATATACAAGGAGTATTTGCAGCCCTGCTTTTATTTCAAGGGTGAGAAGCAAGAGGGCAAACACCACCCTGACGCACTTTTACCCTTCATGTGCCTCATGGGTGGCCCAGAGTACAGAAAGATCACTACCATGAAAGCTTTCCAGGTTGGAGACATCCATACTGTACCCTATCTATCTTTCCTTGGGCACAGCTTCTGGAGCTGCCAAGATATATTTAACCCTGTGGCTGCTGCATCTAAACAAGAGGCCATTAGCAAGCCCAGCAGCCATTACACCCCTGTGCTGAGAATGCAGCCATTTATTTTGCTAGGTAGACAGTGTGTAGTGAAGAGTGTGATGAGAAAGGAGGGAGGACTGGGCGATGTGGAAAAAGGGATAATTAAAAAAAATGAAAGGAAATCTAACCAATTGCACGGGCTGTTTTCAGGGGTTGTGTTCCTCAGGCTATGAGTGAGATCTTGGGGTCTTCTCTGCAGTGTGTCCTGCTGGCCAGGCTGGGCGAGGGAGTGATGGGGCAGCTTCAGCCAAAGAGATGGGAAACTCGTCTTTTTTTCCACTCTCTCTTCTCATGTTTGGCCAGAGAGCAGGACTAGCTGACTGTGGTGGAGATCAAAAAGGAAACGATGGGCCTTTTTCATGGTTTCCTTCCACTGAAGTCAGCTGGTGCTTTGCTCTCAACGACTTTCAAAACTGAGTTTTGGGGGTTGGTGTTTCCCATTCTCCTTCACCTAATGACCAATCACCTAAACGCCTGCTGACAACCGTTTTGAGCTGTGTTGCTGTGAGGGTTTTCCTCTGCTGACACGAATATCAGCCTGAACCACAACACTTGTTTATTTTTGCTGTTTCCCCTCCTTTTATTTTTTTCTGAGCCTCGAGTATGAGAAGGCAGACACCTGGGTTTTAAATGGCAGTTCGTTCTTTGCAGTTATTTCTTGGGTTGCTTTCTGAGGTTTTGCAGACGCCAGCTGGGAGAGGCTGCTCCAGGCAGGGACACTGCCCACTCATGCCTTATGAGAAAGGGCTTTTAATGCAAAAGAAATAGGGGGAAAAGGGTAATAGTGGTGTGGGGAAAGTACCGTGCATGCTTTGCAGCATTAGGGACAGAAACGTAACTAACACAGAAATCGGACAAGTTTGTTCCTAACTGACTTAAAAACTGTTTCTGCACTTGTTGCTGAGCAAAACAAGACTGTGGAGAAACCCAGCTGGGTCACCAGGGCCCAGATGTGACCAGGGAGATGGAGGGGTTTGATGTTATGGCTGAGATAGAGGGGGGTTTTTTCATCAGTCTTGCGTTTGTGCTGACAGCAGGGCTCCCCGCGAGGCAGTCACGCAGATTTGCAGCCTTTTGTCTCCAGCTCTGGCTGCAACGATGGGCAACTGCATGTCCCTCTGCCTGCCACTGACCCAAACGCAGGCAACATGGGATCCTCAGAAGGATGAAGAAAAAAGCGTAGGCAAAGGACGGCATACACAGACACTATCAAGGGCCTTGAGACTAATCAGACTATATTAATTACCATTTGGGCTAGCCCACAGCTTTTTGAAATTCTAGCATCATCCCCATCACAAGCACTTTTTAGACCCTTCAAAGGGACAGAGGTGCCAGGGACCCTGGGCAGGATGAATTCTCTCGAGTTGCCCAGGCTCAGTGATGGCTTTCAACACGGCTTGTCACCTCTAGTCCTAAAGCCCAAATGTGAGGACACTGACTTTTTCAAGTCTTGCTCAAATGAGGATGACAATGCAAAGGCAAAAACAAAAAAAAAAAAAACCACCCCAAAACCCAAGGAAAATTAAAAAGGGGAACAGAAAACTTAATATGACATGGAAATAATTTTTCATGTCCATATGAATGGTTTTACTCTGCCCTCACATAATTTATCAATTTAGGGATTAGTGAAATTGTGCAAGAAGAGGCAAATGGGTGCATTACAAAGATTTACAAAAGATCTGTTCTAGTTGTGAAAGGAAAGAGAAAGAACTGCCACCCCTGGACAAAGGAGTTCAATGCTAAAAAAAATTATAATGAGAGACTTGGCTTTATGTAAAACTTGTGTTTTACACAGTGAAATGAGAGAAATTTCTGCTGAAATCTTGAAATGGTGGTAAATACTTTCAGGTCCCTATTTTTAAATTTGTGGGAAGGGGGACTTATGGACATAGTAGGGGATTAATCTTTGTGGAGAAGATTGTTATTGATATTGCGATATTAGGGTGCTGAGAAGGCTGGGAGTTCAGTTGGTTTTGATGGAGAAGATATAAAAATTTCATGACGGAAAGCAGATATGCAAAGCGACAACAAATTATCTGTCTGAGTTGTGCTGCTTTTTCCTGGGCAAAACACAAATAAAGGAAGTGCATAAATGATAATGAACTAAAATGTCAATAATTGAAGATCTGAGTCACATGGGTAGGGAAACTTTTGTACTAATTATCCAAGTTTCGGTCTTGCAGCGTCTCTTTCAGGAACAGAACAGCTTTAGCTGTTTGAATCATTTCTTGATCATGCAAACATCCATTGAAATAAATTCATTTTTCTTCCGTGTTTTTCAGCTCTTTTCCATAGCCCTGGTATGAAACTGTCTTTGTATTAATAGGAACTGCTGCCTGACAACCATTAAATGTGCATTTAAGCCTTTTGCATACCCTGAACATGCTATAGCTGTTCCATGTCATGACTGCTGACGAGCAGGGTCAGGCCCTTTCCTCAGTAGATATTGCTGAGCCTATTAGGCTCTAACGGGGTTAGAACAATTGATATTTACAGCCCTGCTGCGGCCAGCCTGTTTTTTGCAGCACAAGGGGTCTGATACTGGGCCGAGCCACTGGCTGAGGAAGGTGATTATCTCCGCTCCAGAAGGGCAGTGAAATTAGAGGGAGAAGGTCTCGTCTGGGTGGATGGGAAGATGCACGGCAGGGATCACTGCCTGCTGAGCGCAGCCCATGCCCTGCCTGAGCCAGGGGTTTGGTGGTGGCATGGTCATAGTATCACCAGCAAGTTTTGGTTAATGGCATAGAAAAAGGTCAGAAATGGGGCGTATGCAGAAATGGTGTGACTAGAGCCTGGCTAAAGCCAGTGGCTTGGAGTTGCTGTGCTGTGCTGCTCACGCCAGGCAGGTTCTTCCTCGAGGGTGGAATCCCCAGAGCTCCCCAGAAGCTGGAGCTTTGCACATCCAGGTGCCATGGCAAAGACCAGGGGTGACACTTGGGAAGGCAATGACTTGGAAGGCCATCACTTGAATTCATGAGCTTGGGTTTTTTCCCTTTGGCTTCAGACAGAAGAGCAGAGCCCAACCTGGTTACCTAAGAAAATGTAAAAATAACCTGCTAGTGTGAGAAGGGAAAGTGCAGGAGAACTGGACCCCTGTGACAGTCCCCAGAGCAATCCCAGCTCCAGCAGAGATGTTTCTGCTCCTTGGTTGGACCACTCTTATGGGGTGATTGTTTCAACCTACAGAAGCCTGTTGCTGCAATTAAATTCTCAGAAAGAGCAGAAAACAGAAGGGAATTGAGTGAATGGAGAGGTGAAAGAGCTTTTCCACAGCAAGTAGAGACAACTTACGGGAAGGGATGAGGATAATTAAGAAGGGAGTTGTATTTCCTTTCACCTAGGGATGTCGCAGGACTTCACAGAGATGGGCAAATACCGTCTGATAAAGGGAGAGCTTGGAAATGGAGCAGTTTAAGTGACCGGCAAGGTGTTTGTGTGCTTACAAAAGAGAAAGGAGAGCTCCTGAGCCCCAGGCTTCCTGATCCATGCAACTAAACAATATATAGAAAAAAACCCAAACCTGAGTTAAACTCCTTTTTTCACCACACTGCAGGTGACCGCTTTCTCAGGGCAGTTGTTCTCCTTTTTATTCCACTCGCTTTAGCATTCACGGTGCACAAGCAGCCTGCTTGCTCCTCCCTGGCAGGGTAGAAATGTCAGTCAAGACAAGGAAAGTCCGAATCCCTCATGTCACAGCGTGACAAGGAGGCCTGGATGGTGCTTAAGCGCAGAGAGTAAAGGCTGATTTAGCACTCTCCATATTAAAAAGACTTTGAAACGGGCAAGTAGTTGTCAGCGCAAGGTGACTGAACAACAACCCCAGGCGTCCTTAGGGTGCACTTGCTGCTAGAGCAAGAGCTGTTTGTGTGCAAATCAGCTGCTGGAAGTGCCAGCCCTTCCACGGAGTGGCTGGTGTCACTGCTACTTTGGGGTTTTGTTTTTCTTTTCCTTTTTGGTTTTAAAAGCAGATGTTTTATGGAGTTGTCAGTAAGGTGGAGATGGGAAGTTGAATTAAGGAAAAGCACCCAAACAGTGCAAAAAGCTGCCTGAGGCAGACAGATGTGTTGTGCCTTTTGGCCCAAATGCTGCTGGTGATGCCACAGGGATTGGGGCTAGGATTGGTTTGTGCCACCCAGGGGTTCCCTGCAGAGGGGACCCCCGATTCCAGCCTCACCCTCCTTGCAGCCTCCCGTTGCCGTTTTGGCTGGTGGCACAGCACCATGCCACATCCCAGTGCCCAGTGCCAACTGGGCTGGTGGCTCTGGCCAGGTGAACTCCTGGCAGCAGGGTGGGGGTACAGGCGAGCACCCACCACCTTCTTGCAGCCCCTTCCCTACCCCAGGACATCCAGGTCTGGGCAGTACTGCCTGCCATGATGCAACTTGCTTTTGTCTCACTGGCAGCGCAAGGGACGATATGCTTTGATTAATATTAACACTCCGCCGGCAACTCCTTCCCCACCATTTTAGCAGAGGGCTTCTCCTCCAGCATTGATCTGCCCAGTGTCCACAGAGGGGGTGAGGATCAATAGGCAAAACGTGGACACAGCTCACCTGCTGCCTTTTATTTCTTCCTCCCTCTTATTTATTTATTAGCAAATCTGATTTGTATTTTTCCAGCTGCTTTCATCTACCACAGGGCAGTCTGATACGTTGGGAGGTGAGGGTGGCAATCAGCTGGTTGGCCGTGAGGATGGGCTCCATCTGGCAAAATTGCCCACCAAACAGTGCAATCCTCCATGCGACGGCCTGTCTCTGCTGCTGAATATTGTCATCCCGATGCCGTTTGCTGGGACTGGTGCTGCTGGGTAACCCCCACCATCACCACCACCCTGCCCGCCATTGCACAGCCCTCCACCGCCGTGCTCCCCTCCGCCACACGCCTCCTCTGCTCGCAGCATCTCTCCCCTCCGCATCTGCTATAATTGACATTTTCCATCTGACAGGTTCTGTTTTCCCTTCCCGCAGTTGCTAAGGAAACCAGAGAGAGGGCCCGGGAGCCATTAGCTGCCGTCATCGCCTGCCCGTCCGCAGAAATGTCACTTCTGCTAACGAACACAGGAGGGAAAAACAAAACAAAAAAAAAAAAAAAAGAAAAAACAAAGTTCAAACCCGAACAAAATGCAGCGCCAAGATGCTGTTGAGTTAAAGAAAGGGGGACAGTGTAACGGCCCCCATCTCACCACCCTGTACAAAGGTGGTGCATCCCCACCCCGATGAAGAGGGCTCAGCATCCTTTGCCTGATCCATCTTTGCCTGGTCAACCCCTGCACAGTGTAGGCGTGAGGGGTTGTCCTGTCTGGGCACTGGTGCCCACAGGGTGTCCCCAGTCATTGGGAAGGGTAGAGAGGTGGCCATGGGGCTTTCTGAAGCCCCAAACAGAGGTGTCAAAGCCCCAGTTGCCTTCCTGGGGTGTGCAGAACCCCCAGGGCTGGGACTGCAGGTACACAAACGGCCCCTCGTCTCCTGGGCTGCTTGCTGTCTCACTCCTGCTGCCCTGTTGGGATTTTGAATTCTCTTGAAGTGCTCTGTTATTAAGAAGTAGACTGTCGTCCTTCACTACTCCCCTACACGACAGTGGGGAGATGGGCTGCAGCTGCCCTTACAGCTCCCTGCTAAATTAATTTTACAAAACCCAAGCATTCATTGACCAAAGTGCTGTGGGTTTGATGTGGTGCCACGTGCAGGTTGCTGTGTCATGAGGAAGTTAAGACTTTGCTGCCCTCTTCATAAATTCCTGCAGTGTTCCTTCTACTTCTGTTCAGCAACTTTTCTTCCCCATCACGATTTCTTCATTCCCTCCCTCTCTTATTTAGAGAAATGCCAATATTCCCCTATTGGAAAATCAGATAGAATGTGATCCAGCAGCTCATTGGAAATCCCACATGTGGTGGAGCTGGGGAGAAAGCTCCAAATTCCTGCCATCCCATTTTGGAATATCTTCCATGCTACTGTAATTCTTTACTCCTTCATCATGAGATCGAGCCGAAGGAGACCCGGGCTCCTCAGGGGCACTGCCAGCTCCACGCAACCCTCAGGTTGTCCTCTACAACCTGCCCTCCAAATGAAGACAGAGCACTATACATCTTCTTGCTCCTTCTCTGTTCTGTCAAGTCTGCGTGACCAATGCGATTACTGTAGATTCAGTGATAATTTATTTCTTTTGCTTGTGGAAGTGCTCACGTGCAGGAAAACCTTCAGGGACTTTTTCTTTATTATTCAACATAACTCAGGGCGCGCTCGCCAAATAACGTTTTCAGATATTTGTCACAAGCAGGTCTGGTTTTGGTGGGACTGAGTTATGTTAAAGCTGGGACTGAGAACTGTTTCTTTGCCAAATCTTAAGCTTTAAGAAAAACTTGAACTACTTGGAGGTTCAGATGGCCTCAGAGGAGTTTGAATTTCTGGTCTCTGGTGACTTACTCTTTGACTTTCGTGCCAGGTTTGGTCCTTTCATGCTTGTGGTCTTCTGTCAGTGGAGGGCAGAGAAATACAGGCTCGGAGAGAGGAAGGCACCAGACCTGTTTCTCTTCCCTTCTGAAGACCTGTCAGTAATGCTAAGGAAAGGGTTTCAGCCCTGCATATCCCTTCACAATTTTATGGCAATACAAAACTATGAGCCAGAGCTTTCATAGGGTTTCTTGTGCCGCAGCTTTGCCCGATTTCTCCAGCCAGCTGAGGGTTCCCTTTGATGGACTGCTGGCTGAAGGTGGTGGTGATACACAGCTGATTCCTGCGATTTCTTGCCTCTCTTACCCAAAGCAGGTTTCCAGCCTCTCCTGAGCATCTGGGTGCTACTTGCCACAGGTGCACAAGAAACAAAAGACTTGCTCAGCTGCTTTAGGAAGGGGACAGGAGACCAGCAAGTCTTTGTGGCACTGAAGGGGATGGGAAGGTACATAGGGGAGTTTTCTCCATCTTTTGCCACCATGAGACACCTCTTTCCTGCAAGCATGAAGCACAAGATGTGTTATAAGGATTGATGCACCTCCCCATCCAGCCCCGTGCTGGTTTTGGGACCGTGAAGTCCCCATTGCTACTGGTGCTGTCACTGCCTTGCCAGGAGTCGCTTCTGGGGAGTGTTTCCCTGGCTTCTGAGTAAGAAATGGCCACATAAAATGAAATAAAACACTTCCCTGGGAAGTGAGGCCGGTCCCGAGCGGCTGCAGGGCTGACAGGGTGATGTTCAGGAGGAAGAGGAGGGAGGGAGCCTGCCGAGCTCTGTCTACCTGGCTGGAAAAGGGTGGAGGTAGAGGACACCCCAGAGGCTCATTGAGGAGACTCACTGACCAGTGTTTTGGCTGTTTGGTCTTTTCTGATCTTATTTATTTTTTTTTTCCTCTACGGAGAGTGAGCAAGCCCCAAGGAGGGACCTGATGTATAGAGCTTCATTTCCATCTCCTGCCTGCTTTATGGTGTTCTTCCTTACCTCTGCGGGTAAATGTTGGCTCTTTAGTGGCAATGACTGCATCTATTATGCAAGGCTGAGGAAGTGGTGAAATAACAGCATGAGAAATGTGCTCGACTGAGTATTCAAATGCGAACATAACGAGTGCAGGCAGTGTAGCACCGAGTCCTAAGGGACCTGGGAGCTTTGGTTCGACTTTTATTTCTTTAAAAAGAAAACCTTAACCCTCCCGCCCCCTGGGTATTATTTTCAAATTAATTACTCTCATTACATTAATTGTGTGAGTGCCTGTTCCATTTTCCCCCCCTTTCAGCGGGTTAGACTAGAACAGGGCTGCTAAAAATATAAAACCTAGGAATCACACAGCAACAATTAATCCAGAAAAAGGAATTGCTGCACACACTGTCCTTGTTTAACAGATAATAAATAACAATTCATAAATGATCCTGTGTTGGAGCATGCCCTCCCCCCAGATGTAATGCTGATAAATTTCTCCCTCGCTTGGGGATTAGGGAATGTCGGCTGTTTAAAGGCAAACTACAAATCTGAAATGAAAATTGAGTTCTGCCTTGTCATATGGCTCAAATGCCCTCCCGTCTAGGCTGGGGTGGGCATTCATCGCAGCCGTGATGTATGTTTTAATTTACCTAGTATATGTTATTAGATTATAAGCCCCTTAGGGCAGGGATCTCATGTTTTATACCTCTAAAGCACTGCACACACCTATTGAACTATATAAATACCTTTTACAAAATGAATTTGTCCTCCTGCTGTGAAATCCTGCCATGCCTCCTGGTTTGCATAAATATCCTAGGACATATCAGTCTGGGGTGATTTTGACACGGGGGCTCCTGTGGAATTTCTGGTGGTGCCAGAACGCTGTTCCAGACGCTATGACAAAGCTGACTGTGCCAGAGAGGGGAGGAAGGTCCAATAGATTTTAAATTGTTTTGCGTTGGTTTTGTTTTGTTTTGTTTTTTAAAAACAAGTAGTCTTTTCTAGTGTGTTTTATGGGGGAGAAGCTGGAAGCCTAGTAAACTGGGACATGCAGTGAGTATTTCATGTCTTGGCTCCATTTCTGCCTTAGTGCTGTGTTTCTCAAGGCTACCCAGAATTGCACTCTGTTTTCCTCCTACTGGTATTTTCCCCCAGTTTTACCCTTACACTGAAACGTCACCAGCAATGGGGTGACCTAACCCACTGTTTTTTTTTACTTCTTCTGTGTTTTGCTTTTATTTTATTTTTTTTTAAATCTTATTTAGCAGCCTAAATTTCTCCTTTAATACTTGTCATGCCCTCAGTTCTATAGTGCAGCTTCTTTTCACTGAGGATCTTCAAAGCACTGAAGAGAGTGATGTGCCAGAGCTCAATGAAATGGGGTGGGAGACGAGCTCACCTCCAATTATTCCTGCTTCCTGCCTGAATTCTGGGAGCAGTGAATGAATGGAAAGGCTGCTGCCCATCCATAGAGGCTGTTGTGTGGTCTGGGCTCACCTACCCTGACTTAATCCTTACCCCAAGTACTCCATCAATAAACTCTTCTGCCAAACTCACACCTTCTGATGAAGTTACAAAATATCTTAATGAAAAATGTCCAGAGCTCAAACACTTGAGAATCCACCACACCTCGTAAGTTGATTTTAATTAAGCTTTTGGGTTTTTACATTAATATGAATCTCTGGTCTAAGCTATTGGAGTTTCTTTCGTTTCTTCCATTTGTATTGAATTATTAAGAGGAATGTGCAGACAGTTTTGTGTCTCTAAACTTTCTGGTCACTGCCAAATGCAGGCTTTATGTCCCTAGTATAGAAGTGCTAATCAAAAAAGTCCATCAGTTTATTCCAATCAAGTTCAAAATATTATTATTAAAGCAGAGGAATCTGGAGTTAATCCCTAAGTTGAGAGGAGGTGCTTGCTATTTACACTGTTTTAAATGTCATAAAACTTACCTAGTGCTCGTATCTCCATGCTCACAGCAAAACAGCATGACAAGAAATGACTGATTGCCTGAACTATTCAAAGATTATGTAGAATTTCCTACTGTGTGAGAAAGAACTAAAAGTGAGCCAAGAGCTAAATGGGGTTAGGTGGTCAAATATTTTTCGATTGCCCTGCTTCTGCAGGTATGGCTCACATGGCTATGATATTCTGGGAGGACTGACCTTCCTAGAGCAATATTCCAGCCTGCTTTCCATGGGTGGATCTCAGAGGAAGAGAACTTCAGGTCTCCCAGTAGCAGTGGGGTTGAGCGTTCCAGACCTCATCTCCAGACCTCAGCAGAAAGCTTCTCTGCCGTCTCAGAAATGCATCTTCAAATCTTGGGGAGCCTCTGAGTTGGAGGGGAGACCTTCAGCTTCTACAGTGCAATTGCGTAGTTAAATAATCCTTGGGATATTTTGATTTTCACAGTAGTGTTCATTGTCTAAACTCTAGTCTGCTCTCAATGTCCTGGCTGCTCTCTGAAAGGGGAGCAAGGGAGGGAAGCAGCACCTTGTTCTTTGGATCAGCTCAGACTTTAATAAGCCATGAATTTGTCTGGAGCTCGCAGCAGAGCAGGTAAGAGGAAAATTTGGCAGGTGAAATCAGTCACAGGGCCCATTCTCTACTTTCTCAGCACTTCTGCACTGGGAGGACACACGAGGCCAGTATACAACGTTGTGGGAGTGAACCAACCTGTCCTGCTTTCCCCAGGTCTTTGTTTGGGTTTATATGGCAAATCCATGATATCCTGCCACTCGCTCATGGTCTGATGTGAGATCAGCATCCCTGTTGTTAATATCGAAGAAAAAGTGTTCCCTTTGGTACCTGTGAAGGACACCAGCTGAGCTGACCACTGTGTGATCTCCCACAGCTGCTGCTTTCGGTTCGTTCCCGTGTAAATCATCCTGTTCCAGCTGGCCATGGTGCCTCTGGACAACACAGTGCATGCCTCATAGGATGTCACCAGAGCTACTCCTGGTGGGAATGCTAGGTGAGGGACAGCAGGCTGAGCCAGCACCACACGGTGGCCCCAGCCATGTCACCGCTTGGCCCTTTACGTTGCATGAAGTGGGCGGAAAAATATTTGATATCTTTCCCTTGGCTCAAGCTCACAGCTCGATCTGTGGGTGCCCTGGAAAGCTGTGGACAGACCTGGCCTGAAACCAAGGAGCCTGGAGACAAATTGGAAAGATAAGTAAAACAAAGGAACAACGTTTCCCAACTTCAGGTTGTTACAAAAGACCATTTGGGATTTGGTTTGGCTGGGAGTGATGGCGAACCAGCTCCTCTCCAACTTCAGGCCATGGCCAGATGTCCTCTCCTGGGTCCAGCTGTCCCCACTGGGGCTGCAGCACTACAGATGTTGGGGGTTCCCATTCGTGTGGCACTGATGATGGGAAGGGTCTTTGAAGGGGGCATTGCTGGCCCACTGATTCCCTGAAAGCCACCTGTAGGGGTGTCACCCTCCCCAGCTCACTCCTGGTTCAAGCATATTGCACGTGTGTGACTGTTTCCAAATGATTTGCACGTGTTGGCAGTTGCCTGGAGAGAGATTTATTTTTTTCCTGTTTTCTGTGCTGGTGTTTTTTTCTTCGTTCACGTGCATCTGAGCTGCTTCTCCCAGGAAGGAACAATCAGGCGGGGTTTATGCCTCAAGCAAGTTGAGAAACAGGCCAGGGCTGGGGCAGTGACCCCCTTGGCAGTCGGGTAGTCTCCTGAAGGATTGGCCACCATGTATGGCAGACCCTTTGGACAGCACCAGTGTCTGGGCTTTGCCAAGGGACTCCTGAGACCTCCACATTGTCCAAGGCGAGGAAGGTATGAGTCCTTGTGTCATTTTGATGAGGCCAGAGGTCGCTGAGGTTGCTGATAACCCCTGGTCCTCATACAGCCCCCTGTCTGCCTCCAAGCCTGCCTCTGCTTATTATCCAGCGCCCTGGGGTCCTCCCATGTCCTCTCCAGTGCCACACCATCTCCTGGGTCTTTCTGGGGTATGCTGTGGGAGAAGGGGAAACAGACACCCAGATCCCTCACATGGCAGGAGGAAGCAATGGAAAAGGGAGGTCATGTTCCTGTCCTCCACGTGCCATCTAGTCCCTCTGGATCTGCAGAGAGATGGTGCATGGTGAAGGGTCCTGCTGCCTGTAGGACTGGCAGGGTTAGCACGGGGAGGCTGGCAGAGCCACCTCAGTCCCTCTGCAACAGAGATTTGGGGTCAGGCAGGCAGCCAGGGTCTGTAGGGGCAGACCATCAGTATAACTGCACCCACGTCATCCACATGGTAATTACAAAGCCAGGGGCTGGTCTTCTTCTTTTTCTGCTGCAGCAGGAGCTGCTCCTGGGGATGTTCGGGCCAGCTGCAGTGCTCCAGGACATGCTGGTGGGCTGCCACTCCTCGTCCTGGGGAGGGACACAAACCCGCTGGTGTCATGTCTGGCCATTGATAGGCACCAGTGACATCTCTGTGACTTGCTCTCTGTTCTTTACCCAGCTTTGACGCCACGCTGAGGCTGGTCTTAAGGGAGATGTTGGTTAGCTGGTGGGGTGAGCTGGGATGGAAGCTGCAAGGTTTGTGTGCTGCTTCCCAGCTCTGCAGGAGGAGAAGCTGGGGAAGGGCAGGCACCTCAGCCTCTGTGCAGATCTTTGTGCTTTGCAAAGATTTGGGGGGGATGCCCAAAGGCAGAAAGGGGTTTTTTTGTTTGTCTGTTTGGGTTTTCTTCCCTTCTTTTTTTGGGGAGTTGCTGTTTAATTCTTTAATTTGGTGGCACAGGTGTGGAGCGGGGGATTGTAATGTCTCTGAGCCGGAGAGTCCACAGTGGCATTGTTCCGCCCCGGCTGTGCTGCTGCAGGCTGTACTAAAAATAGGCTGCAAACATCATTCCTCTGCCACCATCCAATCAGTGGCACTGTGCGGGGACGCGCGCCCCACTCGCCGCCTCTTCCCTCCAGCTCCAAAGGCTGTTGACAACTCCGGACAGACTGGAGAGAAGGGGGATGGTTTCACTTCTAGGAGAAAACAAGAGCTTCTCCTTAGGAGTCAGGCCATCTGAGCGTACGGGGCTGCGCAGCAGTGACTCACCCCAAGCCTGGTGCCCTTTGCTACCCCGAAACTCTGCCCCGGCTGCTTGTGTTGGAAAAGCGATAGGGAAGGGCTGTGAGCGATGGTGAAGGGTGAGATCATTTCCAGTGGTGTAGCCAGAGGTCTTATCTGCAGCAGCAGCGTGCAGATTTGGTTATGAGCAAGTAGGGTGAGGTTTGCTGCTCTCACCTGCAGGACAGCCAATTTTTCCAACATGCTGCCATGACCAAGTTGCTGAGACCCTGTCCCCTTTTCCAGCACCATAACTGGGAGGCAACGTTTTGGAAAAACTAGCCAGGGGTGGTGGGGGTTAATTTGACAGTATTCTTCTAGTGTGTGCTGTTAAGTATCACCGAGTTGCAGATCACTTGCAGTAGCAAGGGGCAAAATCCATTTTTTTCTTGCAACAGGAGTTGATTCAAAACTGTTATTCTTTTTCCTCTACCATAATTGTTCTGTCGATAGTGCTTTACAGAATATTTACAAGATACTGTAAATGCCATAAAGTACCTATAATCTTAGACAAATACAATATACAAGACATTGCTTCAGATGCAAGAACCTTTGCTGGAAGTGTAAATCAAACCTTTGCTGAGCCTCAGAACATGGAAGATAATATTTAGGTTTTATTAGGTTTCCTTGCTATACCTTACGTACTTCCTAAAGTTGGGTTAGGAGCAGACACACCAAAATCCTAAGGGACAACGTGTAATTACCAGATTCACAGGCTGTTTATACAGGCCAATGAAACCTGCACCGGTCTGACAGCTACTTCCTTCACTTCCAAACTTAAGAGCATTGGGATGTTGTTTATAGTGGGGTGACACCGTAGTGGTTTACTTTGCAAGGCAGACCTGTAGGTTTTGTTTCTCGTGTTGGTGAAATTAGGAAAGAGCCACCTACCTTTGCTGTTCCAGCGGCTGGGGTGGTACTGATTGCTCTGGTTTGTATGTGTTGGCTGGAAAGGTGGGCACGACGGGAGGGGGACTGTTCTGGTAGGCTCAGTGCATGCTCAGTTCTGGTCTCTCCCTGATTGTGTGTGTTGTTTCCATAAACCCCAGTGGAAGTCTGGGGATTGGTACTCCAGAAACACTCATCAAAAATAGCTGAAGCCAAGAGAGGTCAAAGAATCCCAGGAGACTTGATGGAGGTACCCCAGGAAAGTGTCTTTTCATGGGCCTCTTGGTTTTCCAAGCCTTAAGTCTGTGCTAAGATTTCTCAGGAAGCAAAGTGGGAAGGACAAACCCAAGGGAACTCTCCTTGACCCCTTCCAGGCTGGAATTACAGTACATTTTAAAAGGAACTAAAAGCAAAGCTGCTCATTTCTGCTAACCCCATCCTCCATGTCTCATATCACGCTGCAGCTGCAAGGGCTGTCTGCCTAGATTCTGCCTAGATTTGGTATTTGAAGTCTTCCAGATGTCAAGACGTAGCTAAAGAGCTGGAGACCTATCCCTGCAGCCCTCGGTGCAAGGATCGCACTCCTGGTCCAGCTGGGAAAGAGCCACAGTATCGCAACCTGACAGATCTGTTTGGGGTTGAAGGGACAGAGTACCTTGGGAAAAGCTCCTGAGCTCACACTGCCAGATTGGGATGTTTTGCAACTCCCATGAGGGGTAGAGCAGAAATATTGAGGTTCATGGTCAGTGCCTTCAGCAGTGATGCAGCTCCTTCACCCTTCTTCCCAGGAAATCAGTTCCTGCAAAGCCACATCCACATTCAGCCAGGCTCTGACCCATCCAGGTGCCCACTTGCTCCCTCACTGGCATTTCCAGCAGCTTTTCCTGGAGCAAGGAAGACCCTGCACAGCTCCATATTGCGTGCTTTTGAAAAATCAATGCAGGAAACTCAGTCATAGAATCATAGGATTGTCTAGGTTGGAAGGGACCTCTGAGATCATCTCGTCCAGCCATTAGCCTAACTCTGATAAAAAGCCCATTACTAAACCATGTCACTAGTTCCACCCCAATCCCTGCTGTGCCCCAGCAAATGCCTTTTGTTAAACCTCAGTCACTATAAGGAGCTTTCAAATTTGAAAAAAAAAAAACAATAAAAACTTTTAGGCTTTTTCAAATAAAGGAAAGGATTTCCACCCACCGCCCAGTTCCCAGAACTTTTTCCTGCCGTGCTCCAGTCTTGCCCTGGGGGCCTTCCTCTCAGCGGCCATCATTGCCACCATCAATGTCCTCCCATCCTCACCCTCAGTGCCCTGGGATGGCTCCCTGGGAGCAACAGTCTCCGCCGAGCCCCATCTGCGTGTTTTATTTCCCTCCGAGATTTAAGTTTTAGGTAAAATAACATTATCTCATTGCATTACATCTCACCATGCCAGGGGCTCTGCGCCTATTTGTAATGTCAGAGAAAGAGCCAGGGAAGGGCTCGGTGCTTAGAGGGGAACAATAGGTGTTTAAAAAAAAATCACCATTTCTTTTGTATTAGCTGCATACTTTAAAAGGCTCCCTCTTACCCTTTTTAAAACACTGTCTAAGTTTCTTGCTGGGCAATTAACATTCCCCAAATGACAGTAGCTGCGAGTTGTATCTGTGGAAATGGATGCCGGTGGAAAGACATATTATACTAAAAGGTTAGTTTGGTTGTTTTTTAAAGGGAGGATGTTTTCTATTAATTATCTTTTATATACTCAAACACTGACTCCCATTACTCTTCCAAGTCAGGGACAGTGAGAGATGTGTCAGGGCTGGGGAACAACACACAAGCAGTAAGATTAATTGACACTTAGAAATCAGATTGTGATGAATAGATCTCAGCCTCCCAAGGAGATCCATCTTCTTTAGGGTGCATTTAGGACTCAGGCTGCCTTTAATATATGCAATGAAGCATCTTTACCTTGCATGTGATACTGCTGCTAACCCCGTGGC
Organism: Nycticryphes semicollaris; assembly: GCA_013400055.1. Classification (NCBI taxonomy): domain Eukaryota; kingdom Metazoa; phylum Chordata; class Aves; order Charadriiformes; family Rostratulidae; genus Nycticryphes; species Nycticryphes semicollaris. The sequence continues at coordinate 612,162 of VXBJ01005845.1, forward strand.
ATGACATCCTCACTGCGTATGGCTGGCTGGCGATAGGATATTTTACAGTCCACTGGTTAGTGGTTTCTTGCTTTTTTAGGCATTTTTTTAAAGTGCTAACGCATAGTGTACATGAATCCAGTGGCCAACAGCCTAAGGGCTTCTGAACCTCCAGAGGGGCCAAAGTTTTTCTCTCTTCTTTTCTACTCTTCAACGCAGATGCATTTCATTTCAAGTGTAAGAGACGTTGTCACCCTCAGGCAAACTGCCCCCTCCCCAAACTCCTGTTTAATCAGGCTATTTTCTGATGGTCTACCTCTCAGTTCAGCGTTCAAAGCACCACAGATGCTACTGATTACAATTTCATTAGCTGTACGAGCCAGGCAGGAAGAAAAGCGATACAGGAGGGGTTTGATTCAGCATTGAGAAGAAGGACACGGGGTTTGCTATCAAGGAGAGGATGGAAAAACAGATGCCCTAAACCACAAAGCCACATTTAAAAGAGCAATGCAGGTAGGCAAGCCTGCAGGAATAAAACCATGGTGGGAGCCAGGCATGATGCACACCGGTGCGACCTACCCTGGCATCTGCAGCTACTTGCCAGGGCAGGGTCTGGGCTGTTGGCACCTCCTTGGGGTTATTCCCAGCCTTTCCTGACTGTGAAGTGGGGAGAAAGGGAGGGGAAAGTCTTACTGGTGGAATCTGCCTTTCTCCACAGGGTCACTGCAGCTCATGCTGTGACACAGCATCTTCTCCCATCTTTTACCTTCCTGGCTTCAGCTCTGCTCCATATACCAATTACTTATTCCACTGTCTACTTTCCTGGGAGAGGAGAGGCAGAGGTGAGGTTCCTCCTGGCATTTGGGAAACGGTGGGAGGGAGGCCATGTGTAGCTCTGTCAGCCCAGTCCTTGCAGGGGAAACAGCAGGGAGGCAGCGTGTGCCTCAATAGCTTTAAAGCACTTTGATTCCTAGCTATTTTGAATTGTTTGTTTGGGTATTTTCAAGTACATGAAGATAATTTGATTTTCCCTGGCCCTTGCTGTGGCATCGTCCCTGCCCTTTTAAGGGATGCACTTGCATCCCTTCCTCCCTCACGGAGGGGATGAGGGTGATGGGAACAGCAGAAACAGGATAGATGTACCTTAGAGACAACGTGATGACTTTGAGAGACAAAGGGCAGGAAATTTTGAAGAGTAAGGACAGAGGAGGCTGGAAGTGGCAACCCCTCAGTACTCACTGTGCAAAACCAGGGGGATCTCCTCCACCATGCAGGGCTTGCTGAAAGGGGATGCTGCATTCCCAGCATATATTTTCTTTTTTTAATAATGCTGTGCTTTAAAAATCCATCAGTGACAAGGAGGGAGGAGAAGAGGATAGAACATTTCAGCATTAACACTGCTCTTCTGCTCATAATAACATGCTGGTACTTTTAGGAGTATCTCGGAGCTTAAGGGGTGAAAGGTGAAGTTATCTTTCAAGAACAGCACTAACACTACAGAGCTTCTTAATGCGAGCTGGGAATAATAAAGGGCTGCGAGTTTAACCGGACAATGTTGTACTGGGTTGGTTTCATCCTGCCTGCGTTGGATTGTGGTGTTTTCCCATTGAGTCAGGGCTTTAGTCTTTTTTTTTTTTTTTTCCCCCTTCCTTTCTTCCCTTTTCTCCCTCCCCCTCTTCGCATAGACCCAATTAGCAGCGCTGAGGCTGCTTTGCTGATGCAGCGATAGTTCCTTCTGCTGCCAGGATCAATGCCGGGCTGCTCCTACATCCTGCAGTGGCAGTCGGCGTTACTGTGTCCTTCTGCCAGCCCCTGGAGTGCTGGTGGGAATCCATGGAGCATGGTGCTTGCTCTCCATGTGGTGTGCACATCCACGTCCATGCCTGTGTGTGGAATCTCCTCTCCCAGTAAGCTGTGCTGTGCACAGGAGAGCTGAGTGGTATCTTCTTGGTGCTTCCACAAGGGCAAACTCTTCAAATCCTTTTGGATTTGTCACTTTTCCCTTGTTTAGTACAGCCGTCTCCTCCTCTCTGGAGGCTGGTGGCTGGGAGAAGACTGGTGTCTGGGAGCCCTGCTCTGGGCAGGTTGCTGGGATTTTGCTCTTCTCCCTAGCTCTGGAGGATTCATCTGCATCATCCATCACTGCCTTGGCGGACTAAGCAGATGCTTTTGTAACTCAGGGATGGCACAAATCAAAATCTGGGGAATGTTTCCCTCTCCCTCCCTAGGATGCAGGAGTAAATGATGGAGAAGCCCAACAGTGCTGCCTCCTTCCTGCAATACTCCTCCTCTTGTTATATTTTGGACCAGCCAGTGCAGGACAGTATGTAGGAAGTACCATACATCGCCTGGATGGAGTGGATGTTTGTTAAGACACATGGGGCTTTCTGTGAAAAAGAAGGGCCTTGTTTTCAAACTCAGGGCCATATTTAAACATGCAGGCTCTGGGCAGTGGAAAACAAGCTAGTCCTTGAGCCACAGGTTGCCACGGGCATTGAAATTTCCTTGGCTGGTGCCAGAGTTGGGCAAGGCAGACTGATTACAGCTGCTGCTATGGGAGAGAAGAAAAGTGATGGGGAATGTCGTGAGAAGATTCACACCAGACCTTTAAACTGTCCTAGAAAATACTAAAGATTGTATTTCTATAGCCTTTTCTGTGTTATTTTTAATTCAACTCCTAAAGAAGTGTGGTTTAGGTGATTGCTCTCCTTGTACTTGGCTGAGACCGGTCGTCAAGCCTAACCTACTAACTTCTCAGCTCAGTGCTTTGCTTCAGTGGCATGTGATTGAAGGAGTAAAATCTCAGTGATTTTTAACTACAGATTTCATAAAAGTTGGTGAGCAGATGAAGGAAAGAGACTTTAGTAGTAAAAGACCCCACTGAGAAGGGCTGCAGCATGGGTTCTGCCGGTGTAAAACATCAGAGGATCCACCTGGGAAAAGAGATCTTAAATGCAGGCAGAAAATACAGTCATGTTATGAAATATTAGGCACCAGAGAATCTATTCCTGACTAAGGTTTCTCTAAGTGCTTTGTCTGATGTCTGTAATGGGATGCTCTCGGAAGCTTTTCCTGTGGTCACGACATTCACATCTGTCTCTCATCTGGATTCTTTAGTGTCTGCTAAGGGGTTGAACCCACAATCTGCCTTGGATAAAATGCCAGGAATGAGACATGATGCATAGCAAATCGGGCTTCATTAGTCTTCCTCTCGGCAAAACTACTTTCCTGTGCCAGAGGGATAATGTATGTGCAGCAAGTGTCCACCACCTTGGTCCCCATCCTGGACAGTCTTCTTCAAGCATAGCCCTCTGCCTTGCCATCCAGATGTGACCCGAGACACAGGGTGAGACAGTCCCGAGACTGCTGGAGGGGCTGTAAAGCCAACAGTGCTGAGAGCAAAAGAAGCTGGCATGATTTTTAATGTCCTGGAGCAGCAAGGAAGGTGTTGGCTGATTTACTGCTCAGCAGTTTGGCTCTGTATGCTTTGAAACCACCTCCTTCCCCCTTGTTCTGTTGGTTTCTTCAAAAGAAAACCAGACCAAACACTTGGAAGGCACCAAGCTGCCATGATCCCAGAGTGTCAGCAGCATCAGCAGGTTGAGTTTTACTGGAAAGCTGGATTTATTTTTTTTTTTCCTCTTCAGGCTTTCTGTGCTAGAAAGCAGGGTAGCCAGACAAATATTTGCTCCCTGACTCCCTTCCTCCTCTTTGCTGCACAGCAGGGATCGTGTGGTTTCGATTTCAGTGTATTTTGGGAAAGTGCCTTTCCCATTGGCACCACCCTGCTGCAGCATCCCGAAGCTGAGGGGTTGTGAACAGCCGTGCTGCACTTTTGTGTGGAGCTAAATGCAAAGTGCCAGAGAGGGAATGGCCACGCTCAACTGGAAAGGTCCCCTGGAGCAGCCAGGCTGCAGCAGCAGGATATTGCTCCCATGTGGAAAAAGTAATGAAGGGAAATACCGTGGAGTTTTACAGATTTGAGCTTCTAAATTGCCCGCTTTCTGCAAGGGGAGCATTCCTGTCGCTCTCAGTCTGGATCTGGTCCCAGGGCCCGGGGGAACTTAGAGAATTGCCAGCCTCTCCACCTGCACACGTGGCAGGCACGCAGCAAGAACTGCCCATCATCATCTTCTCTCACCCAAGTCAGAGATGTTCGCTTCCTGCCCAAAGCCAGGAGTAAGTTTTGGCAGTGATAGCTAAGGGAATGGGTATGTGGCATCTGCTGCAATCTGGTTGGGATCAACCTGCCCTGAAGGAGGCACAAAACGTGGCATCAGTGTCCATTGGGCAGGGATGTTCACCGTGGCCTCCTGTGGCACAGGTGGTTCTCTGCAAAGGCTCCTTGCACCTGGGGTCAGCATGGAAATATCATCCCCCTTCCTCACCAAATTGTCTCTGCCAGTGTCAGGGTGATTAGCCCGATGCTCCTGGTCAGACTCATGTTGCCCTTGGCTGCATGTGCCTTGGGATTTTCAAAAGCTGAGAGCTAAACCTTCCTTTGGGCTGTGGTATCTTCTTGGTGCAATATATGCCATCCAAACAGAGGAGGAGCATGTTTGGGAAAAGGCTCTGGCTGCTGCTGCTCTCGGGCGATGCTGCAAGCACAGCAGGCTGCCTCACGTCCTCAGGCTCTCCACAGGGTGGGAGGCTTTTGCAAAGAGGAGGAAGAGACTTTGGCTCTTGTGCCTGATGATGCTGAGAGATATCAGATCTCCTCACACAGCTGCGGCTTGTATAATCCCTCTGATGCTTCCTCCTACCTGCAGTTTCTTCCCACTGGCTTTTAATGAGCGAAGGCGACAGTAAACTTACATAATGAAGGGCAAAGTCTAATTGAAGCTTGATCTTTCCTTCGCATGGCTGTTTTGTGGCTGTGAACCCCATGCCAGGGTACGCCTTGCTCTGCCTCATCTGCCCGTCCTTGCAGATGAGATGCTGCCTCAGGAGGGCCCGTTGCAGCGCTGAGCAGCTTAAGGCAGATTAGGATCTTAATTCTGTAGAGAATGATCTTCTGATCTCCTTCCCTCCCTGCCAGTCAGCAACAGCTCCGAAGCCCCACATCTCAGCTTCCCGCAACTGAATGGAGATGACAGCTGAGATGTGCTGGCAGGGGAGCCGAGAAATCCATGGTTTGAGAGGCACATGAGGAATGAGAAATCATCCCAAAATCCGAAGATCCGCAGGCGCCACGTGATGTTGCAGACCCGCAGCTGGGATTCAGGGATGCAGGAGAGTGTGATTTTGCCATCCCAGCAGGATGGAGCCTGGCTGAGTTACCCCCTCCACCAGCCCGGGTGATTAACCCATCCTGCTCCTCCTTTTTTTTAGGGGGGTGCCTTACATATTAAAGATGAGCAGAAAGATCTGGTATTCAGACAAGAAATGAGCTGCTGGGATTGCAGGTGAGGGCTGGGAGTTCCTCCTGTGTGATCTGGCTCTGTCTGGTGGCATCTGAACCCTGCAGAGCTCGAAGAGGCAAAATTGCTGCATGTGGAATAGGAAAATGGCAGGTATTATGGAGACAGGGGAGTGCAAATCAATGAAAAGGATTTTGATGGGAAAAGGTGTCTAGAAGAAGTCAAAATGAGTAAATGCAGCATGAAGTGCTCCGTAGGAAGACTGCAGTCCCTGGCTGGGGCACTGCCATCATCTCCCTGGACGTGTGCTGAGTGTGGTCAGTAGCTCTCCCCAGCGCTCGCTGTATCTTTTCCTCTCATTTTGCAGATGTCAAGCCCTGACTGTAAAGGCCCTTATTTTAACATCTTGTATCTGTGCAAGAATGAGAGAAAAATGGGCACCGGCAGTTACACTAAACAGGTGACACCTTCCAAATGATGTTTTCGTGCTGAGCTCATCACAAGAGCAGATGAACCCGGCACACAAACCCTGCTCTCCCTGGCCTGTGATCGGCAATTTGGATATGGGCAGCGGGAGCCCATCTCCCAGAGATTTTTCCCTCCTGTTTCTGAGCTGCAGACCGACATACTGGTATCTACATAATCCTGTGGACCCTGGGAGGTTTGGGGTTGAGAGGGCAGAGGGCTCTGATGGTATTTAAAGCTGCCCCCAGCTGCCCGGAGGATGTGGCCATCATTCTTATATCCTGGCAGCTTGCTGGGTCCTCACCGTGAACCCAAAGCAAAATAAATAGGCTGCTTACCCCATCCTTCTCCTGCCTGGCTCACAACTTTTGATTTTGTCATAAAGCTGCTTGACTTGATTGAGTGCACCATAATAATGATACTTACTGAGGAGGTTTCATCCAGCCACCTGAAATTGAGGTCCAACGATCCCCATTAATGAGCCTTTTATTGCGCCCATCTGGCCGCAGCAGGAGCAGGGCTGCAGCACCTTCCCGCTGCTGCCAGCACAGGCTCATCCCTCACCTCAGTGGCACAATCCCTGCTCCTCGTTTACCCCAGCATGGCCCTGACGAGCCTTGGACACCAAATAACCTCTGAAGGTCAGGGTCTGCATGACCCTGGGCATATGCCTCAGTCTCCCTTTGTGGACCTCCTCCAGAAGAGGCAGAGCCATGGGGTGGGAATTACTCCCAAAATTTACCTAGGGAGGTACAATGTGGGTGTTACTGCCATTTGCACTAGGTGGATTATTAACTGCATTTTTTAAAGAAAAGGTCAAAAAAAAATAATTCTGTGCCTCTTGGTAACTTGCAGATGTCCTCACTCTCCTTATGAGCTGGCAGAGCCTCCAGCATCGGCAAGGCTGATGTTTAATTTGGAGGCTACTTTTGCTGGATTTTTGAGACCCGTATAAATCCCTGTTTTGTAAAATATCCAGGGTTTTTATGTATCCCTGCTGCTAGTCCTCTCAGCTCCCCCGGGGACTGTGAGCAAAGAAAGTGTGTCCTGCTCAGCAAATTTGTATTTATTCCTTTAATCCTCCTCCACCACGGTGGGGTGGCATCTCAGTGTCACCTTGCTGGGGACACGAGTGCCACCCTGGTGTGACCCCATGCAGCATGGGGGACCGAGTATCCAAAATACAAGTGCGAGGAGGATGGCGAGCAGAGAGATGGGTGATGCTGTGGGCTGGCGGGGGCGGGGAGGGGNTGCTGAGATAAAAGAGCAAACAAAGGCAGAGAAGAAAAGCAAAGGCAGGCAGGAATGGCTGTGTTTGAGTGGAGGTTGAGAGAGGTGGTGGAGATGGTTCCTGGTCCCCTGCAGCAGTGGGATGCACTGGGATGAGGTCTGCAAGCTCCCCTGTTCAGCCACTGCAGCTTTGGCAAACCCTGGACTGAATTTTGCATTTTTCACGGAGCTGATGAGCGGGTGGCATGTCTGTCTGTCTGGGCTATTTTCTGAGCTCATCCCCATGGCACTGGAGAGTTCCCATGGCATCTGGGCAAGGGAATAGCTTTTATGCTTTCACTGGCCTTGGAATTTTGTTGAATATGAGTCATTTGCCAAAAAACCCAAAACGTGCTTGTGCTGTAGGTTTTCTGAGAGCAGCTGGCTCCTCAGGCACTGCCATCCTCCCAGCTCCCTTCTCTGTTTCTCCTATGGCTGCTGGGCATAAACCAAAGCTGGGTGAAGTCTTGGGAAAGTCTCCTTGTCCATGGGTTTGAATCAGTCCCTTTGCAAAAAAAAAAGCTCTGGGCTCTACTGAGGCATCAGGGTTGCCAGACTGGCAACCACTGGGGTCTTGCATGGCCAGCCAGAGCAAATGCTTTGCTTTTTACTCCTCTGGCTGCATTCATATTTCTTTCTCTGGTCTGTCCATGGGGGATTGCAGGGTAAACTCAAACTCACACTCTTTGGCTTCAAGTTTCTCCCATAGCCTGGGATGCAGGGGGCAGGGAGGCCACCACGAAGCAGAAGGTTGACACGGAGGCTGTCTAGATACTTGACCTGCTGATAGACATGAAGCCTTCTGACTCCCTGTCGAACGCAGGACACGCTGACTATAACCTGCATCATCTCTCAGATGACCACGTTTCTGGCTGGCATCTTTGCTCAGACGTGCAGTATACCTGCCACCGTGACAGCCTGACGGCCATGTGGCATTATAATAGGATTTGCTCCATGTCTATAAACTGTTATCCTAAATATCATCCCAAATCCTTTGATGCCCAGTGACAACCTGTCTCTTTAAATCTTTTCCCTCCCCCTGAATAAAGCTGCATGCTCTCAAATCATCGGGAATTCCACCATATAATTGGATTATATTTTATATGTCTCCTAAAATAATGATATAGTTACATCTTATTCTAACAATGAAGGGACTCAGAACAGAGCAGAGACTCACCGTGGCCGCATTATAAATAATGCTCCCAAGCTGGTTGGGATTATCAGCAAAAGAACTTGTTAGCCTCTTGGAGAGCAGATGCTTAATTAGAGCTGGATGACACAGATGGGTGCCTAATAAGGGGAAAACACACGTTTTGGTCTTCAAAAAGAGCTGGGAGCAGTTGGTAGGGCTTTTACCACCTTATATTTGACCAACTACATCTCCCCTACCCTCCAGTTAGTAGCTCCAAGTCCAATTCCGTCATCATCTTTGACGATGGATATTAATTATACATTGGGTAAGATGAATGTCAAGATGAGGTCAGGTTCAGACACTGCATTTTCTGTTTCCAGAGGCCTGATAATGTTTTGGGAATCAACTTCCCAAAGGTTACAAGTGAGGGGTTCTGGCTGGGGCAAGGCAGCATTGAAGAAAAGGGATCCCTGTGGGAATGGGGAGTCAACAGATTTGCAGCCTAAATGCAAAGGGCACTTTCTTCGATCTAGTTTGGCTTTTACTGCAGAGAATAGCTACAAGAGGCAAAGATATAATCTTGCCAAAATTTGAGGTGCTTAGTGACAGAATTGGGACGTCTAAATGATGGTGGGAGATGCATAATCCATGTCTCTGCCTCTTCATGTTCTGTTCCAGTCTCTAGTCTCAGATTACCTATAGAGGGTGGTAGAAGTTTCTGATGTGTAATCTTGGGGCCAAGAATGGTTGCATGTCCCTTATTGAGACATTCTCCAACTGTGGCCTGGTCTGCATGAGCCCACGATACTCCTGTCAGTGGAACGGTGGTTGCTCTACATCTCCAAATAACAAACTCCTTTTATTCTGGGATGCCTCCTAATGGAGGTAGTAAAAATTCAAGGTTTAGCTATGGAAATGGTGGTTCAGTAGCACCTTCTTGGCATGGTCTCAGGATCCTGATGCTTCAGCCATCCAGCATGTCAAATGTTTTCCCCTATCCCTGCTGGTACAGAAGCTCTTGATGCCCCTATCCCTGCTCGTACAGAAGCTCTTGATGGCTTTGTGTGGCTGTTTGCACTGAGCAAAGCTCCTAAATTAGCTGTCTTAAGTAAATGGCATGGACAAATAACTACAGAGAGAGCCCCTCTTCCATGACATCGATCCTGGTTTGTGTCAGGAAGCAGTGGATGGGTGAAGCAGACAAATGAAGACTGGTAGAATGAGAGGTGTGAAGTGACAGCAGAATGATAAAGTATTTTGCAGGAGCATCTGAGTGCTGGCCCAGCTGTGCTGGAGAAGAGGAGAGGTAGCTCTGTCCCAGCCCAGAAAAGCTCTGTTTCACTCCCTTTTGGTTGGGACCTTCTTAGATCAACAAATTTCTCTATTATTCCACTCCTCTTTGCTTAGAAATGGAGTAATACCTTCTCTCTTCTTCTACAGGTGCTACCTGCAGTGCATGGGGGTAAATTTGTGCTTAAATTCTTCAAAAAGGTCTGCATCATCTAGAGCATATAGAGTCAGTATTTTGGAAAATATTAGGCGAGGTCTTCCTGTCTTTTATGGAACAACCTGACAATCCTGATTATCTATGCAAGTCTCTAAATTTTACTCAGACCTTTACTGAGAGGCCAGGAGTGACTTTTATCTCTCTAGTGAGCAATCTGGAAATAAAGAAATAAAATCATCAAAGGGCTTTTATCTGTATTATTTAAAAACTGAGGCTTTTGGAATCGCCAAAAAAAACCAAAATCAAAACATGTTTTCAGGAGTTTGTAGTACAAATTACCCTATTAAAAGTATCCTGCTTATAAAAAAAGTAAAAAAAAAAACCATAACCAGTTTTCTGAGGGAAGAAGTGAGGGAAGTATTCAGCAGTGAGTTATCTTCATTGAATACACCTTCTCTGGGCCATTGTAACTGCTGGAACCTATCAAAAGAAATGGTTATTTTGTTCATAAATGTAGTGGGTGGCATGATTTTCTTGGCATTTATTTGGCTTGAAGAGGAACGAATTTTTCCCTTGGAAAAAAAAAAAACCCACAATAAACCAGAAAGGTGGATAATTAGTGTGCAGTAGTTAATGGGCAATTTCAAAGTAAATGAGCAGAGCTCATACCTTCGTTCTGAATGGTATTTGTATTAGCTGAATACATTTTCCCTTCTGAAAATGAATTTTCCTGCATAATTCTCACTTTGGTGACACATTCTTGGTAGTGAATCCCGCAGACGATACCTGACCGTCTTTCTGGGTGCTCCAGAGTAGGGTGATTTTGCAGAACAAAGCGCTTGTTAGCTCATAACTAGACTAAGAGGGGATGCTCATTTTGCCCAGATGCTGATGCTTTCCCAGCTCCACGTGCCTTTTGCTGCTGTGATCCATTAAGTAAGGTGGCTTTCCCTACCAAGATGTTAATATAAAGCTGTTGCTTAGTAAATCGGGGGCATTTGCAAAGCTAGATATGCCAGTTGAGTTCTGCTTCCTGTGCTTAATGCGTGACGTGGAGGAAATTCAGTTTTTATCTCCTTGGCTTGCCCCATTATCTTAGAGGCTTTAGGTCTGGAAAGACTGGTTTCTTTAATGGCCTTTGGATGAGGGTTGCTTTGCATCTGTATTCAGACTCATCCGGTTCTTTCAGAAGCACCAGAAGATGGGGAATTGATATTCATTGTCCAACTGAAGACTTGTGCTCTGGAGCTGATGGCTTGAGTCCTTCTCAACTCCAGCCCCCCAACCAGGGCCTGAGTCCACCCATTGTTATGGACTTGCTGGGCACTGGGAAGACAATGGCCCAAATGGGCTTTTTTTCCCTGCAAGCTGAGCTGCCCTTTGGGCTTTTGAAAAGCATTTTATCTTCAAACAACCTGATTTCCTCTGCCCCATAGTGGCTCCCCCCATGGCACCTACAAGGACAAGCAAGCGGAAAATGGGTCATCAACTCCAGCACAGCCCAAGGGCCGGTGGCCTTTATGCTGTTGACTTTTCGGTTATAAATAGCAGAACGATTGCGTTCGAGTTATTTTTATCCATCGCCCTTAACACTGCAAGAGAGTCTGGGAGAACAATAGGGTCTGGTCTCATCGGAGCAGTGGAGATCTCAGTAGCTCTCCCTGGGCTGACCCTGCTCAGATGGGCTCTTCGGCAATTTGCCACGGGGTTGTGCTGGGAAAAGGGGGACTTTGGGGCATCTGTACAGGGCGGTGCTGTGTCATGTACACTGTAATGGGCATTAGAATGCCTCCCAAGGTGGCACTGCTGGGCATTAAAAAGAATACTGCCTTTTGCATGGGAATGATTACATCTTTGGTATTTACGTTTTTGTTCCTGAGTATCTTGGGTGGAGAAAGAATGAAATCTCTGCAGCAAATGCTGAATGCTCTGGCAAATCAGCCCTACCTATTTCCTATATTTGCTGACAGTCGTGAGTATTTAAAATCATAGATTTTATTACCTGCCAACCCCCAAATACTGCAAATATTACCACCAAGGCACAGGGCATCTGCTTGAGCTGCGTGCACCAGAAATTAATTGGGACAGCCAGGTTCAGGGAGTCTCCCATGTAGCAGAACCCCCCAGGCACAATTCTGGAGTCTGTTTTCTCCAAGACATCTTACTCTGCTGGAGGACAACGCCTGCCCCAGCTCTAGACCCTCCATCCAGAAACCTCTCCTGGGAAGGGGGACACACAAACTGCCTTTGAAGGATACAGCCAGAGCCATCCACACTCTGTAATGATTTCATGGGCAAGTTTCTTGCTTGGGATGCGAGACCCTGAGGTTTGGGTTCCAGCTTGCTTGAGAGCATGACACCCACCTCCTGGAAACGTCCCACTAGGTTGCTTTAATTCACCTGGTCTTTCACAGAATTACACTGAGCTCAGTGAAATCGAGTTTAAAATTGTAACTTTGAGTTTTATCTCAATTTGAGCATTTTTGGTAGCACAGAAACCCCCTTTCCTGACCAGCTCCAGGCTGGTTTGGGCTGACAGCCAGCTGGGTCTCCTCCTCATGATGAGGAGTTCAGCTGGTGCTGCTGGGTTACTCCTGCTTTACTTGGAATAAATAAGAGAAAAATTAGGCCTTTGGTATACAAAGCAAAATAAAAAAAAAACCCACAGAACCTTCCTGGGCTACTAAAAATGTCAAGTGTCTGTTGACTCCTAAAGCATTTCCTCGCTGTCAGAGAATACTGGGGCTGCTGAAGTGGGGGTCCTTTAAGCTGTGGAATCCCATGGGCAGAAATCCTGCAGCTGGTGCATCTACATTGTGCAGTGGTTCAATTGCCAGAGTCTTGCCCCCTTGCAATGTGCACTGTGTCCTCTACAAGCTCAGAGGTGATCCCCCACAGTGTGAGGGGAGCTGGAGAGCAGTACCTGGTCCAACGCAAGTGGAAAGGCAGGTGCTTTGGTGTTGTCTCTGTCTCGGGCTCCCTAGGGGCTCCTGCAGCCCTTGAGCATCGATCTAAGAGTAGCATGAGTGATTTTGTACCAGGAGGCTGTAAAATATGATACGAGCTGGGCTTTCTCATGCCATGGAAACTGCACTTTCCCAGAAGATCCCCCTCTTTACAGTTGTCCTGATGTTGTGGTAGCATCTGTGTCAACTAGATTTCTGCTTCTGCTTTCAAGGACGTTTTAATTTTAATCATCTTTGGGATCCCCTGCCAGAACTTCTGCTAATGTTTTTGATTGCCAGATGAGCATCGCCCTGCGCTTTCATTGCTCTCTGAAAATAACATCTTAAACCACATTATGCTGAAGCAGCTCTTCAATGGCTTCTCGAATGCCACCGAGCCAGTCTCCTCTGAAGCAATTTGGTGATGCCATGCAGTCTAGCCGCTTCTGCTGTGCGTGCTGTCGTGACCAAAGAGCTGTCCTGGCAGGGTGGATCCCAGCTTCTGGGCTGCTGACAGGGACAAGATCCACCTCGATAGAGGAGTCTTCCCTGATGTAAAGCTCTTGGTCCCATGAGGAACTCAAGTCTGTGCCTACAAGGGTGAAAAGCTCAGGAGTAAGAAGCTGTGGGCTTCTGCATGGGAAAAGGATGTTACCAAGTCCATGATCATGGGCATTTCCAAATATCATCCTGCACGGATTGTTTTGATGGAGGGTGAGCTTGAACTTGGCTCTTGGTGGCCGCAGTGTTGGCATTCTTACCTAGGTGCTGGTTTCAGGCATCACAAATGGAGTGACAGAGGTGATAATAATTTCCAAGTTGACATTATCATCTCAGGTTTTGCAACCACAGCTGTTGGGTCTCCATGGACCAGAGTAAATGCTGGGGGAGCAGCACTTCTCTATTGGTACAGGGGGGAGGCCTACAGAGGGGGATTCCTGTCACTGTGGTTGCCCCAGGACGCCTTCCCTATGGATCTGGGTGCCCAAAAAGACCATCCATACATCCCTTCTCCCTCCCAATCCGGTCCACAACTTCCCTTTTAATAGACTACCTCACTCAGAGACATTATTACAAGCATTTGCACAGACCTTAGGTTAACTTGCAAGGAGTGTCCTGGCAGAGCAGAGGTCTGGAGAGATGCAAAGTTAACGTATAATCAAACCGACAAGATCAAGTGAACTGCATACGCTTCCCTTGCATCCTTCTCTGCAGTAGCTCTGAGATTTAATTACCAGCTCTAAAGCACTTCAAGATTTTCAGGTGGAAACTACTACATAGAGGAAGGGGAGAGTACAAAAGCAGCCTACATAATTAAGTGCTGCTTGTTTAATTTAATTTTCTCCTTCATTTGATCCTCTCCTAGAATCTTGAAAGTAACAGTCTCTAATACCAGCTGGGTCCTTTTACACTCACATTATGTTCACATGATGATGGTAACAGCAGCACAAAACAATATTTCAGGGAGCTCTGTCTGTGAGGATGCTGGTGGACAGGATGATGCAATGGTGACGATGCCCACTCTGGTTTTGAAGGGACATTCACCTCATGAGGGGATGCACCTCTTGGCCACAAAACTCAGCTTTGAGAAGGTATCAGGGACTTCACATACCAGTGCATTAACAGGGTTCGTCAATAAAATATGATAAATAATTTGCATTTGGTAATCCAGATGAGAGCTGTAAAGAGAAAATACAAATGGGTTAAGCTGTAAATTACTGCTGTTCCTCACTTCTCCCTCTCCCTATTCCCTTGGAAATTAGCCAGTTGCTCTCTGGAATCGCTAATTCTTACAAGTTGCCTGTGCCAGTCTAGCATCAGAAAAACAAGGAGGTTTATTTAGTATTTGTTTCTTTGTTTATCTGTCTTCACAAATGAAATGAAAATTTTAAGAGGCATCAGGATTCCTGGTGTGGTACCTCCTTAACAACCCCAAACCCACCTGTAGAGAAAAAATGAGAGTGTTATGGACTGGGCTGTCGTGATTGTTTTTCAGCAACGGCCATGGTACAAGACCAGGGAGTTGGTGGTAATGCTCAGGTTCTTACAAACCTCCTCTTGAGAGTGTTTCTGAAACAGTGCATTAGGTCACCACATAATCTGCCTGGTACCTGGGCCCTCTCTGGGCCTCTCCAGAGAGACACTGTGGACTCTGGCAGCAGTAGGAGGTTTCATTTTGTTTCAGGGGATGTTTATATGACTTGGGTTTGTGTTTTCAAGCCTATATCCTGAAGTGGAGGTGTAATTTTGAAATAGATCTGCATTGAGAAGACATGCCTGCAAGTTGGGTTTTGCCAGTCTGAAGTCACTGAGATGGCCAGGAGCAGCAGTGATGTGTGAGGGACAGTGGAAGGTTGGAAATGTTCTGAATATTTGTCAGTTCCATTTTTGCACCCCTTGGAGTATGGCAATTTTTGATGAGAAGAGAACTGGAAGTAACCAAGTACCAGGAAACCATCTCTTCACATTTCCCATTGGAATTTAAAATGCCAGAAATTGGACAAGAGAGGAATCTCCTTGGATGTGAATCCTTCGAGGCTTCCTATCTCATCCCTCTTAGGGGCAGAGAGATTTGAATACATGAAAGTTATCACATATTGGTTTCTCAGGGGTATGAGACCATTAGAGTTGAATGCAGAGAATTAGTATTAATTAAGAGTAATAAGGGAGAAGAATGGGCTGAAGAAAGGCAGCGAAAAGGTTGGATTTTCTGCTGACTCTGTTTGTAACGGGACTTCTGCAGCTCCAGCATAGGTCTTGCATCTGAACCACATCTCAGCTGTGGCTCATCTGGCAAACATCAGGGTCATCATATCTGTCCTGGGTTAGGCCAGGAAGGTGAAGCTCCCTTCATCCATTTTTATGCATTCTGGTTAAATACTGCTTCCTAACTGTGATAATGGATGCAACAGTGTTAAATACAATTAAGCAATGGTTTCTTTCACACAGCAAAGTTATTGGTTCACATTCAAGGATGTTGGGAGTCACTGGGATGCTTTGGCTTCAGGTTTTGGGTTGCTTAAGGGGAAACCATACACGTAGGGATGGGCTTCAAAATGGTCTTCATCCTCACCCATCTAATTGTCTCCCAAGGCGGGTTTCAGGCTGGGGGTCCCTGCCCCGAACACTGCGGGGAGAGGGAGACAGAGGCTCAGGGCTTCACCAGCGCTGCTCCAGAGAAGTCCTGCCTGGCAGAGATAGGAAAGCTTGTTCTTTTGGGCTGTACTCCCCGCAGCTTAATGTCATGTTTTGCTGATCACAAAAAGCCTTGGAGGAGAGACTTGCAGGGCTGCAAACATTCCCCGTTGGATGGCTCAGCATCACACAGGGCCAAACTTATTAGTGCAGCTACAGAGAGGTGCGTCGTGTCCCTGTGATCATTTCCAAGAGGACAAGAAGTGATTCTGATGGTGGGTTTTTCCTCCTTTCCTCCTATTTTATCCTTTACCTCCCCCCACCCGTTTTTTTTCCTGTTCCACCCCCTCTTCCCCCCCCTCCCCATTGCAGTGAAATGCAGCTGTCTGGGAATGTGTCCATATGGAATCGAAATGTGCCTGGGGTTGTTGGAGGGAAGGGGGAGTGGGAGTGGGTCCTGCTCAAAGCCCAAACCTGTGCTGCAATCTCCACGCTGGCACAGCCCCCCTCTGCCATCCCCATCCTCCCAGGAGCTAAAGGAGCTGCCTTTCCCCCCTTCACTCCCATTTCCCTGTATTTAATAGTGCATTTAAATAAAAAAAAAAAAAATTTAAAAAAAAAACCAAACAACCTGAGATCCACCAGATGAGAAAATGGCTTTTCTCTCCTTTTTTTCCTCCTTCTCCTTTTCCCGACTCGCTGAGCCAGCTGGGGCAATGCCACAATTCAAGGCGTCTGGAGACAGAATCCAGCTCGCTGCCTTGTGATCTGCATGTCAAGGTGAAACTGCAATAAGATAATAATGTCAGTATCCCCAGAAGGCAGGCGGTAAAAGATACTAATTGCATTTCACTGAAGGCTTCAGAAACACTCAGCAGCTGGAAAGCTGAGGAGAATTTTGATGCTATTCTTATAAGGGAATTTTTTTTTTCCCTTCCCCTTACCCTGTTTGTAAATCTATTACAGAACATGGGGAGTGGAAGTGGGGGAAGGGAATGTATAAAACCAGTTAAAGGCTTAATGTTTCCCATTATATTTTGTGAGCTGTAGGTGGTCTAGAGCTTATAAAAATGTAGCACATTCCCTTATAATCAACCATAATAATTTATTATTATTATTTATTATGATTTGCTGTTATTTTGCACATATAAAAGCCCCTGCCAAGGCACTGAGAGCTCTGCACAAATAGTTAACATTTATTATAGCAGTAGTAATGTTTAAAAATATTAACTAAATAAAATAAAAATACCAGCTCTAAAGAGCTGAGGACAGCTTTGTTATTGGAAAATGAATGCAGGAAGGCAAATATCTTGCAGAGTGGCTGATACTGATTTGAATAGAGACATGCCTGGTGATGGGGGAAATGCGTTTGCAATGCAGAGGTTTTGTCTTGGAGATGTGTCTCCAATTCTGCACCCAGGGCTTCACCCAGCAGAAATGGGGACGCCCTTGGTGGCCTGAGGAATGCTCGATGGTGTGGGCACTGGTCTGCTGCCGGTGCTTGGGCTCAGAGACGTGTTAGCTGGTTGAATTAAAGGACTCTCCTTGGAGAATGGATTTATTTAGCCCCAGGTGGTTGTGATCTGTCTGCACCACTGTGCTTTATTGCTATGCTGGTCTTCTCCAGAGAAGCTGGAGCCCAAGCCCAGGGTCCCTGGTTAGGTTAACATTTCCCAACCTCTTTCCTGCCCTTTGCCTTTGTTCTATCTCAAATCTTTTATCCCAGGGAGGAAGGAAAAGTTTTCAACCTCCACTTTGTGGACTGCTGGATGGGCATGTCAGTCAGTAGTTGGGCAATATTCCTGCCCCTCTTGCAACCTGGGTGGAAGGGGAGGTTATGGGAATGCTGGGTGAAGGGCAGGATGCTTCTGTGGGTGAGGAACCATCTGCAGGATGCAATAGGGATGTGTACTGGTACACACTGGATACACAATAGGGATGATGAATCTGGTGCTGTATGGTGTCTGGGCATGGAGGGCGGGGTGAGAGGTGAACAGCAAAATTTGCAAGTGCCTGAAGTATCGTTGGGTTAGTCTAGCAGAGAGGTAGAACACCTTGCAAGGGTTTTCCTCTGATGAAGCTGGAGGGCTGGGCAGCGTGCTGCTGAGCAGAGAGGCTAAAATGCAAAACCTGCTGCTGCACATGGTAAAGAGCACTGAGAGCATGATGATGTCTAGATTAGCTGTAACCATTTGGGAAGAGAAGAGCAGCATCAACAGAGACATCCATGGACAAATCTCTACTCTCCTTTACAGCTGCTGCCAGATAAGCAAAGAAAATTTGAGGAAAAATGGGATTAAAAATATTGCTGCGAGTATTATAACGCCAGCACATAAATCAGCACTGTGGTCTTGCCTGGAACAGTGTGTTCATTTCTAGTCAATGTGTCTCAAAAAGATACAGCAGGAATAGAAGGGGTCAAGAGATAGGCAACAAAAATTATTGGAGAACACTGAAAGACTTCCATATGAGGATAGACTGAAGGATGAGGGGGAACATTTATTTTGAAGATGAGATAAATATGAGGGGATATGATCCATGCACATAAAAAAGGAGGTAGTAAATGGCACAAGGAAGGTAAATCAGGGGCTAGTAGTCACCCTCCCTTGTGAGACAGAAAGCAGGGAGCACCTGATGGGACTGAACAGCAGCGACTTAAACATTGTCCACTGGACATATATTTTCCATGCTATTAACTGCCAGGACTACCCTGCAGCACTGGGGTAAGCAGGGGGTTAACAGGAATCAGGGAGGGCTGAAAGGGGATTGGGGTACCCAGAGCATCACAGCTCCATGAGAGGAGATAGATAAGACTGTGAGGGATACAAACACGCTGGCCCATCTTACCCCAGTGGGGTTTTGCAACATCCCTCATTATTCTGGCACCCCAGAGCTGTAGCTGCATTAAGGGGGGGCAACATTCATCCCCCCTCCCCAGGACCCCTCCACCTCGCTGGGGTGAGGGGCACCTGCCTGGCAGTACTGGTGGTGGTGTGCTGTGGAAGAGATTGTTGGGGCTGGCGGACGTGGTCACCGTTAGCTGTGGTGGTGATGCATAGGGAGAGGGGTACACATTCCCCATGGTACTGCATCTCCAACATGTGTGGAGGACCTCAGCACTGGGGTGGCCACCATGCTGGCTGGTGAATGATGTGGCTGTGAAACCCAACAGGACAGTCCCTGCTTGAGGATGAGGAGAGATGGAGGCTCAGTGCTGGTACGATGTACAGGCAGCTGCAGGCTCTCAGTGAGGGATGCAAAGCAGGAGGGTTAATGGTGCTGGTGGAGTGCGTTACTGCGGTTATCTGATCTCTTCTGTGTCCTGACAGCTCTGCCTGGACCCTCTCCAGGCTGGCCTGGGGACGCGCTAGTGTGACTCAGCTGCACACCCACACTCCCACCCCACCCTGCTGCTGCCGCAGGTTCAAAGGCCAGGCGTAAACTGGTCTGAATCAAAAAGCTTGGTGTAAACCCGTCTGAATCAAAGCTCTTGGACGTGATGGTTCTTTTCTCTGCTGGGGATTATGACGTTTGGTCTAATTCTGCACCCTCAGATAAGGCTCCTGCCCAGGGGGGCAGGAGGAGCCCAGATGGATCAGCAGGATGCTGAGTACGCGTAACACTCCCTGGTACCTTGTCCCTCTGCAGAGCTAGATCAACTCGTGGAACTAGATTGTCTGAGCTAGGGCACAATGCTATGTTATATATGCTATATACACACGTGTACACACACGGTCCACACTCCTGATGTGTTGGCTCAATGCAGGAGCTGCCATGATCATTCACCAAGGGGCATCAGAGCCCCGTCCCGCAAGCCCCTGAGCAATATGACCCCATGTGACAAGTGGGGATTTTAATTCTTTTTTTTTTTTTTTGGTCCTTTGATCATCTCCCCCAGGGAAAAAGTGTGTGCAGTGGAGCGTCTTGTTTTGGTAGGGGCTAGGTTTTTTTAAAAACTCAACATGTTTCAAATATGCTGGTTGCTATGTGTTTCTGAGGGAGAAAGCCGGGTCAGGGATGAGTGCTGAGCAGTCAAAGCAGAAGTGGTGGGTTTTGCAGCGAGTCTCAGTTTCTGGTTTGCTCTAAGTTTGGCCTCCCCCAGGTTGTTTCCCACACAGATGAGTTCTATTTTCAGTGTGAGGAGTTCTGTTCCAGAGGAAAAAAATTGTCAAACCTAGTGGCCTGGGTAGTCTTTGAGTTTTCCTCCTATGAGGCCTCTGTCAGTAAGGGCCACAATGAGGTTAATCTCATACGCGATGGCAGTGTGGGAAGCCAAGATGCAGAGAGGACAGAACTGATGGAGGTACATGGAGATGCAGGACCATGCTCTCTGAAGCTCTAAAGCTTGTATACACATCTGTATTAACAGTGCTGAAGAGCAAAGGAGATGTGGCAAAGTCTTGGTAACTGCGGTGATGTCAGGGTCTGAACCAAGGGGGACAATGCCCAAACCTGGAGTCAACAAGAGAAGCTGCCAAAGAGCAGTGCTCCTTGAAAACAAGTTTCGCCAAAGACCCTTGAGCAGTCCAGTGCTGTGAACCTGGTGGGACCATCAGTCCTTTGAAAAGCCCTGATGCTCAGAACTGACAAAACTTTACTCTGTCTTTCTGGAGGTCAGTTCACCCGTTCTTCATCCTCAGCTCATACAAACACAGAGCACAGAAGCAATTAAAAAAAAAAAAAAAAAAGAAAGAAGTCCTGAGAGTATTCCTCTAATGGCTCCCTGTCTGGAACATGTCTGCACTAAAACCACTCTTTGTAGACTCATTCCAGGCAGGGGGTAATGCCCCCTTTTGATTCCTTAATCTACATCCATCTGCCATGACTTGACAACTTGGGCATTAATGGTGGGATAGTTATTCTAGGCTGCCTTTTAGTCAATGGAAGGAACAGGGCAATTCATCCCAATCTGAGATAAACCACAATGATTGCTCTGGAGGGATTTTTATTTCTCTTGACTTTTAAAGGGAGCTTTCAAGTCTAGGTTGAAATTAAGCATCTGACTTTTAAAACTCATGAATCTTGCCCTGAAGGTAAATACCATTCAGGTGCACCATCATGGCATGAATCTTGCCCTGAAGCTAAACACCATTCAGGTGCTCACCCCACCGTTCACTGTCAAATCCCTGCAGGAAAATGGCCATTAAAGAATTAGGTGTTTCCTTTACTTCAGTAGGGGAGATCATGGAGATCACAAGCTGTTAGCAAAGATACAAAGGATGTTTCTTTCTCCTTGAAGTGTCCAGGGTTGTGTCTTGTTTGACCAAGCATGACCAGAGAGTGCTTGGCACCCATGTTGTCTTTGACCAAGGAGCAGCCTCAGACCAGGCTGTCCGTGTAGCCTGTCTGCATTTGAGAGTCAGCCCTGGAGACATCTCCAGGAAAACCTCACACTTTGAACTTCAGTTGCAGCCGATGACATGCACGGTCAGATTTTCAAAGGTATTTCTTTGCCTAAAGTTTCAAAAGGCCATTCATTGCCTAAGGGTTGGAGGAATTGGAGTAGTATGTCATCTGTCTGATTCTGGAGCCCAACTTACCTGGGGACATTGTAAGCTTGTGGAGGAACCCACTTACAGCTTTAGGTACCTTTGGGAATTTTCTGCTGAACATCAAGTTGTCGTCCCAGTAAAAACGTTAGAATTTGGTGTAACAGTAGAAGGTCTTCTGTGGTCTGAATTACAGCAAATTTACTTACAGTTTTCATTACTGGGAAGTTCAGGGGAAGGAATTATCCCACCAGGGAGTGCTGTTTAATTTCTGAGGAACCATTTTCTTGTCCTGATATAAATTTGATTGTAATGACAGGTAATTGTGGCAATAGTATAACAATGATAAACCGTTGTGGAAATAGCAGTATTTTCAGTGCAACTCTGCAAAAATCATTCAGAATGTAAACTAAATTAAACCAGAAAACCAGCTAATATGGGTTTAGTTTTTATGCCACATTTGGTTCACTTTTTACTCAGTAAAGACTTAGATAAAAGAGGAGAGGCGCCGACCTCAGTATTTGCCCTCATCCTTCTGTTTCATTAAGGTCATTATAACCCGCTTTGAGATTGTATAGAGATCTTAAAATGTCAGAAATTGCTATTTCTTTGTACAGCAGATCCAGAACTGGGCAGGAAAGGGTTGATGTGGGCCAGGTACATTGTGACTTCACAAATGTGAGCCTTGCCTGTGGAATATTCTCTACAACAGTGCTAGTACTTTCATGTTAGACCCCAAAAGCCAGATTTTTTTTTTTTTTAATCTAGAGCCCTTGGAGCTGTGGCTTTCACCCCCTTTTTCCTCTAGAAGGGGTCAGGTTCTTTCTATCTGATTTGGATCTCATGTATCCCAAGACTTGGGTTGCAGATATCAACACATTTTATTTAGACCAAATGAGTATTTCACCTGTCCCTTTCTTCTACCTAGGGCTTTGCAGCATCATTTCCACCAACTAACTCCCCTCCCGTGCTCTGAGAACATTGCTATCATCTTTATTTAAGTTTCATGCTGGTCTATATGTCAAAGGCTAAGTTCTGGCGTGCAGAATTGAACGAATATTCACATTTTAAAATTAGCAGCCAGTGGAAATGAATGAATGGCTCTTCCCTAGGGGAGGTGTTCCGGATCTGCTCGGTTTTACAGTCCTGAAAACTGGGGTGCTGGTGGTAACAGCACAGCCTTAGCTGGGGCCTCCGCAGGACACGAAAGCTGATGCTGGGGCAGCAGCTCAGCAGTGTTTACCAGGGCAGGAGGAATAAGCTCAGCATCTCATTCCCCCAGGAGCGCAGCGCGCTGATGTTTGCTGTCAGTCCAAATATCGTCTCCGAAGGAAACAATGCGAAAAGCCAACCCTCTCTCCAACTCTCACCCCTTGATTTCTCTTTTGCAGTGGGCTATTCCCATTTCCTAGGGAATAGAAAAGCTTTGAAAGACCACATCGAACAGCATGGCCTCAGCCTCCCTCAGCACAGGCACACAGGTAGAAAACCCAGCACCCGCATGACTACTTGAGTAGAGATTTTATTTTTCACCTGCTCTGCTTAACATGGCTCTTTTGGTGGCAGCTTGCCAAGCTGGAAAAGCAGAGCAGCAAAAGGAGGCCCATAAATTTATATATGGACTTTGTCAGCCAGCACAGGGGGTTGGCCAGGTCCCTTCTGCCACCGTTGTGCTCTGTTATGTTAATGTCCCTATCCTCGGTAGGATGCTGTGCAATGATGCAGCCCCATTGCCACTCAAGTGTGTGTTGTCCTCTCCTGTGCCTCCTCCAGGGCAGCCCAGTGAAACAAGAATGTCAAAGAAAGGCGGTGCAGGTCACACAAGTAGGAAATCTCTTAGAGATTTTTTGGGGCTCTGGCTTAGAAAGAAAAACTGGGAAAACATGAGGTTTTTGTGATGGGATGGGATATCCAAGGCATGAGAAATTGTCAGGGAATTATCTGATGAACCCGTTTGATGGGATTAAATAAAAAGTGAAAAATAAATGCTTTTTGCTATGTTTCTTTGTCACTATTGCTAAAATATTGAAGTTTAAACAAGGAGGCTTTTAATGGAGGGTTGTCTCACAGGGTGTATTGTATTCACTGGAGTTTGCTCTCTCCTTGGCTAATTACATATATTTATCCATCTTATTGAAAGCTTCTCCAGGGCAAAGAGATGCTGGTTTATTTCTTTATTTAATAAAGGAAATGCAGAGTAGAGATAGATCTGTTAAATATCAAGGCAGTTCAGTCTCTGATACTCCGGTTTCTGGTAGGGAGCTGGAAGAGGATATTACAAGGGGGTCAATAGGAGGAAGGAGCTCTCACTTCGACATGGCATGACTTCAGGCAGGAGGTGGGGAAACCTGGGGCAGGAGATCTTAGCAGTTTGGGCTGAGTCTATCTTGAGGGTCTTGTGGGCATCCTCTGTTTCCTTAAGATCCATTGAATGGTCAAGGCCAGCCCCATTCCCACTCGTTGTCTGTGCCAGGTGGTCACTCTGTAGCTGTTATGTCACCTCTCCTTGATCCACCCAACTCCTCTTTGTGTGTTCAGGTTTCATGAAAGATCTCATCTTCCCCTATAACTGTGTAATGTCTCAGCATCTGCAGCATCTTTGGGCAAAGAGCTCCACAGTGCAACTACCAGAAGGAGCTGGGTCTGCATTGTATCAGAGAATCATCATTCTGTGCAGAACCAGCTCCTTCTGCATATGGCATCCACAAGCTCCATTTGAAATTCCTTAGTAGAGTAAGAAACCATGGACAGTCCCTCTCCAGGCAAAGTGTCTCCTTACTTGCAGGTTCTCTACCCTCCCCAGCTGGTGCCTGCCCAATCTTGCAGGGTTTATCCCTGTATTTGAGTGATGTGGCTGTCCATGCCCCACCAGGGACAGAAAGGTTGACCTTTACCTTGCTGATGAGAGACCATCATCCAGCAAACATTGGTCTGGAGAGCACGCAGCTGCTGGTCACTCCAATGGCATGAGGAACTGAGGCACGGGAGCAGAAGTGCCTCCATGGTGCCGGTGGAGATATACCAGGCCTGTGGGAGTCTGTGCTTGTGCTCACAGCTCTGTCCTGGGGCATCTCAGGGCCCTTGGGACACCCAAAGCATCCACTGATCACACCCAGCAGCAGCCTCAGCTCCTTTTTGTTCCATAAAGGCATTTCAGATAATAACCTGTGGTACTAAATGGGCAGTTTTCTAATTAGTGCCTATTTTAATCGTGGAAGAGTTGTAACACTGGGAGGAAAATCCTGCTTCTGCATAGGCAGGGACTGGCCTGGGCAGGAAAGCAGCTGTGTGACATGGTCACAGCAAAGGTGTTGTGGCCTGCCAGGCAGCAGTGCTCATTTTCCTGCCAGCAAGGGCTGTTTCTCTGCTTGCAACAGCCAAACTCCTGAATTCCTGGAAATGGCACAAATACGGGNGGGGAGTGTCGTTTTCTTCCTTATCAGTTTTGGTTTGGAGCTCGGAGAAAAATGTGAGATCTTCATTTGGAGCTGCTGCCAGACAGCCATGTGCTGGCTCCTGTGACTTACTTATATCCTAAAGATGCTGCTTTATGCTGCTTTATTTATTTCTTTTTTGCTTAGTTATCCAGTCGAGCGCCCTTTGTTTTCTTCTGCAAGCAGACGAGCTCTCAGGAGTACCTCCTGCTTTATGGCTTTGCGCAGATTCTGCAGCTTCGGGTTGTCGCTCGCCGTCACTTATGCATTTGCCTTTTTGAATGAAAGGGAATGTGGTCTTCAGAGCTGGAGCATTTGTTTTGGAATAACTGCCTCAGATCAGATAAAGGGTTGCATCGCTCTTTGGATTCACATTCCAGATTA
Source organism: Nycticryphes semicollaris (assembly GCA_013400055.1). NCBI lineage: Eukaryota > Metazoa > Chordata > Aves > Charadriiformes > Rostratulidae > Nycticryphes > Nycticryphes semicollaris. The sequence goes on from VXBJ01005845.1 coordinate 637,201, forward strand.
GCAATGTTCCCTGGGATGTCACAGCTGGCGCTATGAACACACAGTGATGATGTTATATGGGCTGATTACTGCGGTGGCTCCAGTCTTGCACACCATTATCTCGTCCCCCTCCCGGCTCCCTCTTCTTCATTTCAGTCAGCCATCCTTAAGGGGGTGGCTGTCTTTAAACACCACCTTCATCTCAAGTGAGAAGCAAGTGAGAGAAGGGTCACACCGTGAGAAAGCTGGATTTTAGTGGCGCAGCATAAATGAAGTAAATAAAATTCTGGCATTTGGTTTTGTGTAGAAGTTGACGTAGACTCCCAGGTTACAGCACCCAGAGCTGGGCTTCTCTAGCCAAATTTAGACAGCTTCAGCTGAGCTATTCATCCAGATTCCCCGTACAGCTGACAGGCAGTGCCAGCGCACGATTCAACTCATCCTGAGGTGCGTGTCAGAAAATAGGTCAGATGGATTGTGCTTTAAAAGTGCTCATTTTCCTAACGGGGCTTGTGCTGACGAGCACAGATGTAGATACTTCTGTATGTCTGGAGTTGGGGGAGGTGGAATCCACCCTTGGGAACTGGCAGTCTTGGCATATGGAAAAGGATGCTGATACCCCTGCTGTTTCCCCAAGGTAACATCAGTCTCCTGCACCCAGAACCCAGTCTTCTCCCCCCTCTACTCTGCCCTGGTGAGACCACATCTGGAATATTGTGTCCATTTCTGGGCTCCTCAGTTCCAGAAGGACAGGGAACAGCTGGAGAGAGTCCAGGGCAGGGCTACAAAGATGATGGAGTGGAGCAATTCGTATACAAGGGAAGACTGAGGGCGCTGGGTCTCTAGCTTGGAGAAGAGGAGACTGAGGGGTGACCTCATTAATGCTCATAAATATGTAAAGGGTGAGTGTCAGGAGGATGGAACCAGGCTCTTCTCAGTGACAGGCAGTGATAAGACAAGGGGCAATGGGTGCAAGCTGGAACATGGGAGGTTCCACTTAAATAAGAGGAAAAACTTCTTCACAGTGAGGGTGATGGAACACTGTAAGGGGCTGCCCAGAGAGGTTGTGGAGTCTCCTTCTCTGGAGACATTCAAAATCCACCTGGACAGGTTCCTGTGTGACCTGCTCTAGGTGTTCCTGCTCTGGCAAGGGGATTGGACTAGATGATCTTTCAAGGTCCCTTCCAATCCCAGATATTCTGTGATTCTGTGATTCTTGGAGCTGGGGGTTCCATAACGAGCCCCATCCTCTCCAGTCCTCTCTGCACGCTGGGTAAAGAAAACTAACCACAGGGCATCCCCAGCACTGAGCTGCTGGGGTGCAGAACCCGCCATGCTGACCTGCATTCCTGGCACTCCTCTGGTTTGGGGGACCAATAGCAAACTGCAGAGAAACTATTAATAACAAATTCCTGTGAAGGCAAGTGGAGGAAGCAGCCTGGTCTTGGTGCCTAAGCATCAAGCTGGAGCTCAGGTTATGGCTCCTGCTGTCCCTCCTGCCTCCTGGATGGGCAAACTGTTTCTTTCAGAGGAATGTAAGTGGGAGCTGAAAATATCACCTTGCACCCTTCTCTCCCCCTGCCAACACGTGGGTTTGCTGCAAGGGTGGTGGACTCAGGGCTGTACCTGCAGCGTGGCAGCTCCCTGAGGAGGGATGAGGTGGGGGGATCTCTCTTAGGGGTGATTTCAGCATTAAAATGCAGCCTTCTGTGGTCCCTGCCCAGCAGTAGGAGATGTAAGGGGAAGGGGCAGTGTGTGCAGTGCACTCTGAGTGGGGAATGTACTTATTTTTAATGATAATATTTAGAAATTAGATTACCATCAGATTAGGGCAGGACCTAGTCCTTTCTGTGCAGCAGTTATCATATGGTTGGACAGAAGGGGTAATAATTATCAGTGAGAGATGATGATAGAGATTGAGTGTCGGATGCAAGAGAAGCATTTTCAAATAGGAGTCCTTCCTGACAGTGACCCGGTTGAGGTGGTGGTTGTGTGAACTGAGCAGATGTCCAGAAGCAGTATGGGTGATGTTCAGGGCCAAATGTTGGTCATCCGTGGGTCCAGAAAGACCTGGTGGCAGCCACCACATCCCTCAGCTACCAGTGCCCTGTGGTGGGAAGTTCACAGCCAGGAAACAGGACAAAAATTACAAAATAATAATGTTCTACTATGCAATCCAAAGTGCTGGTGTCAAGCTATGCGTGCTTTGTGGCTGTGGGGGTAAATGAGGCTGCTGCCCCCCTGGTCAGAAACAGAAGTCCTCACTCAGGGGCACAGGGGAGCAGGAGAAGCGCTAACCCACTGCCTGAGCAGAGCTGGCAACATCTCTGCGGCTGTTTTCAAACTGCAGCCAAATTTTGGATGTGCTCCCTCCCTTCTGCCGGATGCTTGTCCCGAGCCAGGTGCAAATAAGCTTGCAAATAAATCTGTACATCTAAACTGATGTATGCCTACAGAAACAACCCTGTGCAGGCACACACACACATGTGTGACACACGCCACTCATGGCTGGAGCCGGAGATGTTTGCAGTCAGGCTGTAAGGAGCTAAAAAGGCAGGAGTTTGGGGAGGCAGGGCAAAGAGGGAGGGCACTGCAGCCTGATGGAAACCCCGACAGCACCCTAACCCCATCAGCTCGGGCTGGCATCGTCCTGACGCTCCCCTGTGCTGATGGGAAGCGGCGGCTTTGCCTGTTGGATTATGGAAGGGGCAGTTGGATTATGGAAGGGGCAGGCAGCTGAAGGCGACGGGCTGTTGTCTGAAAGGTGAAATTTATTACAGGGCACCATGTGAAGCCTAAATTAGGCTATCCAGGAGAAGCAAAAAAAACCCCAAAAAACCCCCAAAAACCCAACCAAAAAAAACCCACCCAAGCCCTTGGTGTGTATCATATGTATGCAGAGCTTGTCATATCAAGTAATGTAGTGCAACAAGGCTGAACCAGGCAGTAATGGGCTGTGCGGCTGCTTTTCTGCTTCTCTCTCAGTGGGTTTTTTGTTGTTGTTGTTGTTGTGGCAGTGGGATCTTAATGGGGTTCTTTAAACAGATGCTTGAGGAGTCGCACTCCAGCGACCAGCGATTAAAAAAGGAAAAAAGAAAGAGAAAGGGAAAAAAAAAAAAAAAAAGAAGAGAGAGAGAGAAGGGAAAAAAAAAAAAACCCGTTAAAAGCACAAGATTGGCAGAAATCATTTTTCAAAAGAAAAGAGCTTGGGGGTGGGGACGAGCTGGGAGAAGACTGTCAGGCTGTGGAAAAGTTTAATAAATTCCATGTCACTCTAAAGACCGTCGTGTGCAGAGTTGCCCAAGGCCAATAAAACCCGATAAACCTCTGATAGGCTGGCTCTGCTGCACTGGCACACGTTATTGCTTTGATACCTTACACAAAAATAGGGTGCTTTTTTGTTGGTTTTGATATGGTAAGAGGCCTTGCAGTGTGCTGTTCTTTATAAGATATATATATATATATATAAATAAAATCCATGATAAAAACACCAAAGGATTTAAGTGTGTAGCTGTCATCAGTTACTATTTAACTGAGCGAAACATGTTAAAAGCAGCAACAATACAATATAGCAGGGAACGCATGAAAGCTCAGGCAATCTTCCTCCCACATTTAAGAGAAAGTGCTTTTTAAAACTGTAATCTCGGTAGGATTTGTGGGGAGGGCAGGGGGAGAGGGGAAGATGGAGAAAGCAGGGAGTAACATCTTTTATTTTTGTTTAGCTTCGGGAAGTCATTTGCCTGATGTGGCAAACTTTGGAGTATTTGCTTATTTTTTCTCCCAGGAATGGCTGGGCTGAGACCAGCTGGTCTGGGTTGGTCATACTGGGCTGAGTGTTTAGGGCTGTGACCTGCCTGGTTCTCTCTGCAGGGTGGGAGCCTCACAGGTCAGGACCAACCAGCTCAGGGAGCAGCAGTGATCTCTTGTGCTCATAGCCTTGGGTGATTCAGCTGAGCTCTCCCAGCCTTTATTTCTCTCCGTAGTCCTTCTTGTGGAAACTTGAATATGGTTTTCAGACCACCTTGTGTAGTGCGTCCTTCCCAGTGCAACCATGTGGTTAATGTATTTAAAAGGACCTTGGCTGTTGGAGCGATGGGAAACCTGGAGGTTTCTCCTTGTTAAACATTTAAACTGAAAGAGGAGAGATTTAGATTAGATCTTGGGAAGAAATTCTTTGCTGTGAGGGTGGTGAGACCCTGGCCCAGGTTGCCCAGAGAAGCTGTGGCTGCCCCATCCCTGGAGGGGTTCAAGGCCAGGGTGGATGGGGTTTTGAGCAACCTGGTCTGTGGGAGGTGTCCCTGCTCATGACAGATGTTCTTTAAGGTCCCTTCCAATCCAAACCATTCTATGATTCTACGATTCTATGATCATGCCAGTGTTTTTAGGTCCCTGTCTGTGATCCCTGCAGACCAGCTTTGAAATAACCTGGGGGAATTACCACTAAAAATGGGGTGAAGCTGCTGCTGCTGCTTCTGGGAGGTTGTACGGACTCCCAGCTCCTGGCCAGAGCTGGCAGTGGGTCCCAGGCTGGCCTGCAGCTGAACCCCATCTGCCTTGGCATCCCTCTCAGCTCTGGCAAAACTCAAGGATATGGGGTGGGCAGGAAAAATAACCTGGATGAGCAGCATGAGGCAACAGTGGTGGGGAAGACCTGGTCTCAGGGAAGATGCTGTCCTGGATGGTTCCTCTCTTGTGTGCATTTGCAGTCTCTGTCTGCAGAAGGACAAACCATGAGCATCCTGGCAGCATTTTACAGAGTGGGAAAAACATGGCTTTAGCCAACATATTGCTTCCGGACAGATAAATAGTGATTCCCTGGCAAAATTTTTGCTTGCATAAAGCTTTGCCTTGTCCTTCCTCTGGCTTTACTTTGGCAGGCCAAAGCTCAGCTCAGTGCAAGGAGGATATGCTTATACAGATACCTGCAGAAGGGAAAGGTAAAGAAAAGAGGCTGCAAATGTTTAATGTTGCCCACATATCAGCAGTGTTCACTCTGTTCATCATAATCCCATTTTCTGCCTCAGATGTGTCATTACTGCCCACCGGATTTGGGGAGATAGCAGCAGGAAATGAGCTGGAAAAACATCAGACAGTTTGGGTCTTTTTTTAAAAGTCATTAACACCTTTAAGATATTTAATGAACTGCAGGCAGCTCTCAGAGTAGAGAAGGATAAATTCGCTGTGGGTATGACAGCAAAGGGAAGCTCTGCAGAAGGAGTAGAGGAAGGCACTGGGTTTCATTTGGATTGGGTTGAAGGGAAAGGAGAACTGAGGGTGAACTGTGGCGTTCCCTCTCCCCAGGGCCCTCCATGGACAGAGATGCACAGGGCTGTTCCCACATGTCCTCCCCAACACTGCAGCACTTGCAAGGATGTTGTCTTGATGGAGGCACACCATCATGGGCCCACCATTCACACTCCATGGAGGCACACCATCACCTGCATTGTGCACACTCCATGGAGGCACACCATCACCTACCCATCGTGCAGGCTCCACTGAGCCCATCCACCTTTGCCATCTGCAGTTTTCTGAAGTAGGTTGCAAAAGGGAGGTGAAGCCAAGGTGTTATCCCAAGTTGAACCCAATTCCTAACTGCCCACACTGCTCCAAAGTGGCAGTTATACAACTCAGCACATCTTAGCCATCATTAGGTTGGGGCAACACATCCTGGAACAACCCCTGTTGCAGGTTTGTGCCAAACAAAGCTCAGGCACTTTGGTTTGCTCTCACACAGAAACCACTGGCTACAAACTATGGACCAGCCTGTACCCCTGGGAGCTGTACACAGGCTTCTGCCACTGCCCTCTCCTATGCTGGCTGCAACCTTATCTGATTTTGATAAAGCATTTGAGGTATTGTCCTTTCTAGGGACTTGTGTCCTTTCTAGGGACTTGCTGTACTGTCTGCACACCTATAAGCATATCTAATTTGCAGCACATCTCTCAGGTGGGAAGCCGTATTTATCCTTCTGACAGGGAGAGAGGGGCCGAGCAACTTATCCGAAGCATGGAGCAAGTCTGCAAATGAGCAGGGACTCAACCTGGACCTGAACTGGTGCCCCAGCTCCAGGTGCACACATCCTGCCTGCTGGCAGCTGCTGGGAACAGGAGGTGGAAAGAAGAGCAATTCATTTTGCAGGTTGCTTATTTGTAAGGACAGGATCTTTATATACATATGGGAGTTTTTGCATTGCTTTATATTTTAAAATTGTCTGGACTATCATGTCTGACATTCTCAGGGTTCCCATGGGTGGCAGTGGTGAGAAGCTGGGATGAAGCAGTGGCCCTCGGGGCACTGCAGGCTGGCAAGGAGCCTCACTGGGGGGCTGCCCGGGGGCTTTGCTGCGCAGCTTTGCTGGTGTCTCAGTGCTGGCTCCCATCACCCTGGGCTCCTCTCCAGGCTGAGGAGGGCTTATAGGATTTAGTAGACTTAAGCTATGGTGCCACTTCCCTGCTCTCTTGACCCTTTCCAAGTCCACCCCATCAGCCTAGTGCGAATTTGTCACCTCCCCAGCTTGTCCCATTCACTGCATCTCCTGTCCCATCCCAGTTGCTGCCCTTTGGGTGTCTCAGCCCTGTTCCTCCCCTCCCTGACCTTCCTCCCTTTCCCCCTCCACCCTGCCAATCTTAGTCCTCCCCTCCCTGCCTTGTTCCTTTATAGCCTACTCTCCATCAAGGCAGTTGCTGGCATGCAGGGGAGGCAGTCCTTCTTCCTGCCTTGGCTTTGTGCAGCTTCACACCAGGAAGGTGTAAAAACACGTGTCTGATGTAACACCTTGGCCACTGCTCTCTGAGTTTCAAGATCCTCTTCCAAAGCATGAAAAATGGTCCAGAAATTTCCTACTGACATATTTCTCCTCATTTCCCCCCAAAGAACTGTCTAGACTGCAAAGGTTGGTGACACACCAACCAAAGATGGTGGTGGGACAGTTCAGAAAGGCCCACACTTGCTGCAGAAAGTTTCAAACCAAACAACTAAATCCCCGAAGGAATTTCCGAAAGCGCCTAAGCAGGTTACATACCTAATTCTTAGAGCCCGAGGGGACTTGGACATCTAATCTTCTTAGCTGCTTTTGAAAATCTTTGCCAGGTGCCTGTTTGCATGTTTAGGTGCTCTAAAACCTTTGCAAGTCTGAGCTGTAGAGTGTGGTCAGTTTGGGTCAGAGCAGAATTGCAGCAAATCCCATCTGTAGACAGTTATTTGGGCTTAAATCCAAGCTGGGCACCCAGTGTGGTCCCCAGCCCTGCTAAGGGACACCAGATGTCATTTGTCATTAGGCCGTTTTGTGTTATTCTGCATTTTTCAGCCTTGTTATGGAGGAGGCAGAAAGGCAGGGTGTTCCCATATCTGCCCCTGCCCAGAAGAGCATTGGCTCTATTAGATGCCACAAGAAGTGACTCGACTGTCAAAAGCACTCACTGTGCTGTGCTTTTTTGGCAAATCTGTCCCATAATGACCATTGCTTTATGGGACCAGAGCTCCAAGTAGGAGCATTGTGTTGTTGAAACATGAACAGACGGAACACACTTCCATCTGTGCAGTGTGGTTCAAAATCAGAAACTGCCCGTGTAGTTGTCATCCAGAGCACTGAGCTCATTCCACCAATGAAAGGGGTAAAGTGGACTTTTTGGTGCTTTAGAAAATCAGGCCACGGGTTTTGAGACTGAAATACAGCCCTGTGTGAAGGTCTTGGTTCTAGGACATCAAGGACAATCCCAAATAGTCATTGTCATTGAGCAGAGGCAGATGTTACAGGTGAGAGGATGAAGAGCCAGAGCACTCAGCAGTACCTTGTCCCAGCTCTGAAGTCACCTGAATCCCGTCCTTCCTCAGGAGAGCAGCAGGCAAAGCATTGCAGCCCCAGGGATGCCCGTGCAGCCACATCTACCAGCCCCCAAGCCCCAAGGACCTCCATCTACTGGGACTCTGACCCCCTCCTTCCCCTTACCTAGCCCTATCCTACACCCAGAAAGTGACCCCATTTTCCGAGAAATTATTTCCAGTGCAATAATTGCAGCTGGAAATTAGACCTCAGTCTTCAAAGAGCGGGCTCTGGAGCACACATTAGCTATCTGCTGGAATGAACCATCTCACCCGTCCCCGCTCGTCTCCTGCCTGAAATTATGTTTGACTACAGGGCATGAAATGTTATTCATCCTTCCCCATCTCCCTCCCATCCATTTCTATTCAGATTCAGCACCGAGCGGTAGCAGCAGCAGGTATATTGAAAAAGATTTTCAGGTGTTCATGTGTCTTTTCTTTCTTTCTTTCTTTTCTTTTTCTTTTTTTTCCCCGTGGTTCCCCTTTTATACATGAGAAAGCAGCATGAAAGGCAAAGCAAATGAGAATGGGAAGGAAAGTGTTGGATTTAAAGCAATCTGTTAACACGGGGGAGTTTATTATCTGCTAACACGGGGCTGCGGTGGGTCAGACGGTGCGGGTCGGATGGCAGCGAGAGCCACCTCTCTGGATGGCCATGGTCAAGACTGGCATGGAAAGGGTGGTGCCGAGGCAGCTGATGGGCATGAGGTTAATTCTCATCTCACTCCCTGGCAGTAGCAATTTCACGGATCTCGTCATCTGTGGACAGTTGCAGAAAGGGGAGATCAGAAATGACAAATATCTACATTACCTTCAGAGATTAAAAATGCCACCAAATGTTCTTTTAATAGGAAACCGCCGGTGGTTCTGGGATTTGGTTTGCGTGAGAGACCTTTTTCTGGTTTGGGTTGTTGGTTGGTTTTTTGCTGTTTTCTCTTTTTTTTTGTTTGTTTGTTTTTTTTTTTTCTTTTTTCTTAAGAACAAAACACAAAGAGGAAAACATAAAAAATTGCAGAGGTAGCTAGAATTTGGAGGCTACCGTGAAAAGCAGACCAGATATCTAGGCTGGACATCTCCTGTTTGCATGGATAATTGATAATAATCTATGCTTCCCACCGGTCAAAAATAGAAGAAGTTTTAAATAGATAGGACTGGCTCTTGCCATTGCCTTGTCAGCAGTATCTCATTAGGATCAATACTTTCCTTTGCTTTTCTATAAGCCTGGGAAAATCAGGGGGATGGATTTCCTCTGACAGGATAAAACCCTTGCAAAGGACTTTGGAGAGGCGAGATAAGAAATTAACATTAAGAAACGTGATCGCTATCGTATGCAGAGGTTTTCCTTCTAAAACCCATCTGAAACTTGTTTTCAGGCACATCTACATTTTGAACGAGCTGCAGCTCGTGTTGATTTGATAGCTGCGGGGTGTAAAAACACCCGGGGGTTTTTGCTTTGCTGAGAATTTCTGCTCCCTGCACATGGGAAAGGCGGAGTGGCACAGACCTTGCAGCTCAAATGGGACCAGTTGGAGCCGCGGGAAGAGGGGCAGGAGGGCAGGGAGGACATGCAGATGTTGTGTGCTTGTGCTCCTGCTCAGCTCAAATGAAAACTGAGCTGCGGGAGGCTTTCGTTTCATTTTCCCTGCTGGGGAGCACAGCAGCATCTTGTGCCCGTCCGTGGAGTTTTGCCAGTGGAAGAGCTGGTCCTCGCTGTCTCCCGTGTGACACACAAGGGCAGTTGGGAATATTTTTTGCTTGTGGCATGTTTTTTGCTCTCACATCCTTGCTTTTCTGTAGCCTTCATCCAGGTCTGCTCTGCTGTGCGGGAGAGAAAAGGGGAGTGAGGGTCCTGGGGTGCTGGGCACCAGCAGAGGAGGGAGGTGAGGAAAAGGTGCCTGGCACTGTGAGAATCCCCTCTCTGCCCTCCCTGGTGCCCTTGAATCTCCCCAGTGCGTGCCAGTGTCGGCTGCTGGAGGCTGAGGCCCACCATAAATCAAAACCTTCTTCTGCCCTTTGATTAATGTCCAGGGAGGGGTAAGGTGGCAGCGCTGGTGTGCTCAGCCTGGGAGGGGGTGGCAAGGACAAATCCACAATGACTAGCACAATTAATGTTTGTAGAGCAGCACCAGTGTGGAGCAGGGTGGCATTTAGCCAGATGCAGGAGAAACTGGGGGGGTTGTCCCTTGTCCATTCCATAGGTGGCACAGCAGCTCCCTGGCTCTGTGGGTGCAGCATCAGGCGGCGTGGGAGGGTGCTGGAAGCAACTGGGACTTTGGCGGTGTCCTGACCAAAGAAAATTTAAGTCATTTAAAGAGGAGGGCTGGGGTGGCTCTCCAGGTATGTAAAGACAATCCTCCTGGTTTGGTTGGAGAGAAACCAGGAGACTGAAAATTTGCTGGGAGGGTGATGGAAGCTGGCTGATGAGGGGTGGGAGCTGACAGCTCAGTAGCAAATGAGACATGACAGAAAGGTGGGAGATAATTTAACAGGCTTGGCCTGATATTGTCCTTCATAGTCATGTCTTGATTGTCTCTTGCTTTAGATTTGTCAGATCTGATTTTACACAGCGGATGAGGGTGGAGGGGGACGGTCTGTACCACAAGTACTATGCAGAGGTGCCCATGCAGCCTCCTGTTGCTTTTCCAAGCCGCAAGTGTGGAAGAAGTATTTTGTTTTAAATGGGTGGAAGCATTTTAGTGTTGTTAAAATGACCTTTCCTGCATCAATTGCCATCTGGAGAGCTGTAACGCCATTTTTGCTCCAAATTTCTAAACAAATCCCCTTCCCAGGGCAGAAACCAAGAGCAGGAACTGTCAGGAATTGAAAGCTGAGATTTATAACAAAAGCCTTTGATTTCTGGTGTTCACCTCTAAGAAACAGCCTGCAACACTCCTGGGGCTTGGCATCTCCCCCCGGCTGCAGGAGATGCTTGGGGTGGAGAAAGGGGGAGGTTTGGGAGCTTTTACATTTTTCTCAAGTCTGCCTTGTGAGCAGCCCTGTCTCCATGGCTTGGTCCTGCACCCCAGCACAGCTAGGCTTGTGCCCTGGGTGCTGGACTGGGGCAGGGAAGGGGGTGTGAGATGGAGGCATAAATCTGTACCCTGAAAGCTGCTGGGTACCAACTTTTCCAGCTAGAGGGGATGCCACGAGCTCCACTCCATGAGAGCAAAGCTGCCATTGTCCCTCGTGGCATCAGGGCAAGTGGGTCCTGAGCCATGGTTGTGCTTGTCCAAGAGGACCTCCCAGGCACAGCTCTGCGGCTCCCATGGTCACCACAGATTGGGTGCCCTTCTTCTGGCTCTACCTTAAAATAATAAAAAAGATATAATTAAAAAAAAAACAATACAAAGTTTAATAAAAATTGATAACAATAATAACAAAAGCTGAGCTGTTTTTATTTTTTAACCAAAGTGGCTGCATAAAATAATTTCTTAAGCCCTTTGCCTATGGCAAATGGCTTAGAAGACCATAAAAGACAAGCTCTAACTTTTCCTCTCTACCGCAGCCTTTTTTAAGGCTATTGCCTGCCACAGCTCCTTAGCCACAGGTTCTTGCAGCTTTTGAGGCTGAAATTTCCCTGGAGAGCGGGCAGGGGATGCGAACAGCATCTGTAAAGCCAAAAGGCAAGGTGCTTGCTGCAGGCAGCCAGGGCTACTGCTGCTGGGAGAGGTTATAATTGCAATTTCCCTGCAGATATTTGCTTTAGTCTCTTCAAGCCAGGTTCTCCTGAGCCCCAGCTGAGAAAGAAAGCCCAGGGCACGGCATGGGAAGGGCAGGGGCTGCAGGTTGGGCACAGACCTGCGGGACCTCTGATGTGGCACATACAGCTCTACAGCAATTTAAAAATCATTCCTCAAATCCCAGTCTCATGGACCCAGCCAGATGGGGATTAGAAGGGGTTTGCCACAAAGGAAAAAAATAAACCAAAGCATGTTCTGGTGGCGAATTCAGCACTGGCAGAAGTTGCTAATTGCAGGGAGGTGGTGAAGCCCGTTCCCTGGCTCAGAGGACATCTCTCAGGACTTAGAGGGGACTGGAGAGCTCGGTTTGTGGATAACTATTGCCCAGGCGGGCTGGGAAACTCTGCTGGTTTGCTCAGCGGTGAGCTGCTGTGGTTGCTCACCCTCTGTGCCAGTGGCATGCGTCTGCCTTGCCGGGACATGCCACAGCCTAGCTCACACCACAGCCCAAAGAGTGCCCGAGCCAACCCCACTCACCACCATCTCCTTGGAAAATGGCCTCCATGAGGACTTGGTCCCCACCACCAATGTGAGAAGGGATCTCATCTGTGCTGCCCCTCCTAGTGTAAATCCCATTCTGTCTTTCCCAAGCTACAGATGAGGCTGAGCTTCCACTCCCAGCTCAGCCACACCCCCAGTCTCTGCAGCGAGAGCTGCACTGCTGGGGGCACAGCGTGGTGTGGGCAAGGTCCCAGAAGACCCTTTTCCCAGTGTGGGATGTCAGTGTGATGCACAAAATGTTCTATCGGGTGAAACTTCTGCACCATTTCAATTCAGTCTTGATTACACCTCTGTGGTGGATGCTCTGTCTATGTTTGATGCTGCAGAGACAGAACTGCCATGGTTTCACTGAAAGCACGTGTGCTGATTCATATTTCTGCTCTGGTATAGCAGGCAGAGCTGGAGGAAGGGCAGCCAGGGTGGCCCAAGCCATACCCAGCCAGAGGAAAGGCCCGTGGTGGAAAATCCCATGTTTGCTGGCCCTGGCTTTGCATTAAGCCTCACTCACTTAATGAAGGGAGGAGATGATGAAGCTCAGATGTTTTTTCCCCACGTGCTGCTTGTTGAGGTGATCCCAGGGAAGGGAGAAGCACAGCAGGGATGGACATCACCAGCCAGCCCTGGCCATCCACACTGCCTCCCCGCTGTGCCAGCCCCAATGCCGCTTGGTTTATTAACAACCCGACCCAAGTTAATTTCAATTGTCTGTTTCTCTCTGGTGCCCACTTAAATAGGCTGGGTAGGCTGCCCCAGGATCTAGCACACGAGAAAGGTGAGATCTTTGCTTAAAAGGACGTTGCCCGGTGATTTTTCACAACTCTTTGAACACTTTTGCTGATTCTTTTATTTTTAATTGGTTCCCCTTGGAAAGCTGGAGCTGAAGGCTGTGTCTTTTCATCATTTTGTGCTGCCACTGATGCCAGCAGTGAGCTCGGCACTGTTCGGGGCACGCGAGGAGCTGGGATCACCTCAAATATGCTGCCCATAAACTAGGTCAACGTTTGACAAAGAGATTTCAGACGGTGGTGGGGCTGGTGCTGGCATCCTATTGCAATGCCAATAGAGGTGGTCATGGGGAGGTTTGATTTGACCCCTTGAAGAGCACCATGGAAAGGTTTTCCTCATCCTGAGCACCATTGCTTGCCTCTTGGGCAGGTGGTGCAGTGTCATGGGGGGGTCTGCAGCCATTTTTCTGGAGCAAAGCCTGGCTTGAAACGCTGATGCAGGTCTGCTGCACAGTGGGGAAGGGTAAAGCAAAAATCTACCAGCCTTTGGGTGCTGAGGTTCAATGAAGATGGAGTTGCCCCACTGTGGGTGCTGGGGTTTGGATGCCAGGGCTGGGATGCATCATTTGGCATTGGACCCACAGCACCTTCCTTCCAACCCCAAGGCAAGGACCCTCCAACCTAGGGAAAGCCCATGAGCAGCATTTTGGGGATCGCATCCTCGGGACTCCTGTTACATAGCCTGTGGGGGGTGAGTCTTTGCTCCATGCTGGATCCAGTCCGTGTTCCAGCGGTGCTGGACACCTTCTGCACCCACCATCCTCTCAGGGATGGGGAGAGAACAGGCTGCCTGCCAGCCTGCTCCTGCCTCCCATCGCGATGGCCCCGGTCTGGGACCCCCCACCATCCCCACCAACCTTATTTGTGGCCGCAGGGCCACAGTTTACAGCCAGGAAAAGGGTTATTTTGGCAAGCAATAGCTCTTTCAAAAGCAAATGACTGCCATCCTGGTGTCCTCTGCACAACATTTCTCCACTGTGCTCTGCCCTTCGCAGCCCATATATTAACTGGGTTTGATTACTTTTCAAGCCATAGACCCTTGGCAAGGAAAAACATTCTCCTAAAAGACTAAATTATGCCTTTTTTTTCCCCACCAGAGCCCACAGCAAGCACAAGCAGCTCCTTTCTAGCATTTCCATGACCTCAGGAGGTGGTTAGAGAAAAGCGGTGCTAATCGCAGCGACACCTCCAAAGGAAACCTCAGACTGGCTCAGGCTGGCTCGGTAAAACAGCTTTCCTTCGGCTTCTCATTGCCCCCATCCCCAGCCTGTGATTTCTAGGCAAAGGGTGGACCATTCTCAGGCATTGTGAGGAAAGGAGGGGTCTGCTGCCTGTTCCCTGTCACACAGGAGGGTCACCCGTGAGAGCAGGAGGAGACCAGCACAAGAGGAGGGAGGGAGAAGACATGCAGGGGGATAGAAATTTGATTTATTCTTTTTGAAAAAATTATTTTTAGAAACCAAAGATGTGCAGAATGCCCCCTCTCTTTCACTTGTGGTCGGTGAGTGCCATGTGGGTATGTTTGGATTAGTAGTGACATTTTCATTACGGGAGTAGGTTCAAAAAGGCATCACCCACCCACCGGCGCATCCACTATTGCCTTTTGATAAAATGCAGCCATAAGAGCTGTGGAGTCAGTCTTGGCATTGATTTGGTCATCCCCTTCCCCTTGTGGCTTCCCCTTTACTCCTAAGGCTCCTCCTCTCCTTCAACCCCCCACCTTTTGCCCTCCCAGCCCTTCTCTGAGCGGGGGACGGTTTCCCTGGTGGGGACACGGGCCTTCACCCAGCCCACCCTCACCTCTGCTTGGGCAGGAGTGTTGTTGCTGCCTTTGGAAACTGTTTTATACTCCTCATTTCTTAAAATAATTTATTTTGTGGCTTTTGGGAGATGCAAAAGAAGGCTTTTTTGGGGGGAAGTTGCAAATGCTGCTCATCATGGGTCGGGTTTGAGGGGTTGCAGCGTTCCAGCTCCATCGCTGTGTCCATGCCATGGTAGGCTGCTTGGCAGCTCGGGAATTACACTGGAGTCAAGCCCAGTGGCTCTGTGCCTGCTGCTGCAACAGGGGCAGGATCTGGAGAGGTGGCGGTGGTGTCTTCTCCCCACCAACACCTCCAGCACCTTCCTGCAGTGCCAGCCAGCAGGTCCCTACCAAAGGAGGGTGCTGGTCCCCGCAGGCATCATCACAGCTGCCCACAAGATCACAGCTGGCAGCTTCGAACTGGGGGGAAAGAACAGCTGAAGAAAGGCAGCAAAATAACAGAAATCTTTACAAAATTAAGTGCCTCCTCTTCCTCCGTCGCTCTGCAGGTCGTGCTTCTCTCTCCAGCCCTCTTTGTAGTTAAATGTAAAGGGACTGATGAAGACCTGCTGGGTTTTGAGCTGTTGCACCTATAAGCCCTCCCCTTGAGGGTAAACCATCCCCTGGAGGTGACAGGTGTCCCAGTAGCTCAGCAGCTGCTTGGGGATGGAACCTGGAGCCAGAAATGTCCCTGTCCCCCTCTGCCTCCCCCAGGTAGGCTGCCTGCCTACCTGCCTCCATCTTGCCTGCCATCGTAGACATGCTTTTAACCAGGTTTTTAAAATAATAAAAGGACTTACAAAGCTAAATATGAGTCAAAGTGTTTTCAAGAAATGTCAGCCGCCACGTGTCTCTATTTAAATAGGAAAAGGGCTTGCTTTTTATTTTCCATCTGTAAAGCACAAAACCACACTGCTGTGTTAATTCATGAAAATGCCAGTGAAAGTGGCAGCAAGAAGTAAAAAGGGAAAAATGACCAGGTCAGCTCCACTGCCAAGGATGAGTGAAGCACTGAAAAGCTGAACAGCGAACGTGGTGTTTGAAGTGATTTGGTGCCTGATTTAAGGCTTTCCTTCGCTCTGTAGTTCCCGTGCTATTGTATCGCACCCGATGCTCACTTGAACAGAGACATGGCCTCTGCCTTCCAGCTGCGCGGTTTTGTACCTTGCATGAGAAAAGAAATATGCCAAAAAAAAAAAAAAGTCTTTTTTTTGGGGTGTTGTGAGTGATATTTTGCTTTAGTAGCCTTTACCTCCTGCTCCTGTGCAACAAATCTTGTGGCCAGTTCTCACCTGCCCTCAGGACTATACAGCTCTAGGGTGGCTCCCACTGGAGAGCCCAGACTGCAGGTGCTCCCTCCAGCATGAGCTATGGGTTTTCCTTTACATGTCAAAAAAGCCTTGCCTCCCCATCCATGGATGTTCCTTTGAGGAAGAAAACCCCCTCTCTGCAGCAGGAGTAGGACCCGTGTCCCTGCTGGCCAAGTGCCGCAGTGTTTTGGCACAGACGCTGCGCCGGGATCCCGCAGTCCCGGCGGCTGTTTGCGCAGCGCGAATCTATTAGCTGAGTTACTGCCGTAATTTCCTAATGGGATGGGGAACGCTCAGGAAATGATAGAACTGTATAATTAAACCAAGTCTATCTGAGGATCTTCCATTACGGCATGGTAATTTCTGGACCTTGACATCCTTCTTTCCCTTTTTTAGGAGTCGGAGAGAAGGGAGATGTGAGCGTGGTACTTTTCTCTTGAAGCCTCAGGTAGCGCACCTTCATGGTCATAAATCTCTGCATATTTATGATCCAGGGCAGTTAACCTTGCAAATCAGATTACACAGATGATTATATGCCTTGCCTTTACCTGGCTGGCAGGAAGGAGAGCTGCTAGGGAAGAGGCATGTATTGCAGCAGTGGAATATGTTGTGTATAGGAATTTAGCAACATCTTTCTGAATAAATGGAGAGCTGTCCTTTGGGATGCGATGGTTTTTATTGCAGATGCTATTAAGACTCTATGAGAGCAGCAGGGTTCAGGGCAGCAGGTTTTGTCTATTTGCAGAAGGTAGTTAACCTGGTTATTTAGGGTCCAGCTGTAGATGTTTCTCCATATTCTTGACCCTCAAAGCACAGCAGCTTGCAAATTCTCCTTCCTTGCTCCACTTCCAGGATTTGCTGTTCTCTAGCTATTGCTCAGGCACCCATTCATGAAACCTGCTGCAGGTCTGCCAAAACCCAGCGTGATCAAATGCTGCGAGACCCAGCAAAAGGTAGCAGCAGATCTGCAGTATGTCCACTTAAGCGTGTGGGAGACAACATTTTAGAGCCAAAGGCCAGCAGCCCGGGTTCTGCTCAGGACAAGGCCAGGCTGGAAGGTGGCAGGAGGCTGAACAACAGCTGATGTGCACAAAGGGAGATGTCTTCTTTAAGGGTTACTCTGAGCACATGCCTTTTGGAGAATCATGCCTGACAATGCAAAGCTCCTCTTCCCTGGCTCCTGCTTTCTACGACCGATCTCAACAAGGCAGGGCTGACTTTGCCCATCCAGGCAAATTAGAATAAATTGGTGGTCACAAGGCACTGAGGAAAATGCATCTGCATTGAAAGACACCCACCCCCCTGTGCCTGGTCATTAAAGTTAGCCCTGCATTCAAACAGTCTCATCCTTGTGGGGAATATCAGCCTTTCTTAGATCCTTTCCAGACTTACAGTGTTATTGCTGGGATGATGTAAGCAGTTGCTTAATTCAAACAGGTATTTTACGACAAGCAGGGATCTGGGCTGCAAAATTTGTGCTCTCATGAAAGTAAAACATCTCCAGGGTTGCGCTGAATTTGGTTCAAGGCCCCCAGGGTTATAATGGGACAAGAAGAATGGGGGATTTGCATAGCCCTTCTTTTCTTTCGATCAAGTCTTTCGTCATTTTGATGCAAATAAGTGACCCATGACAGTGCAGGCGCTGGAGTGTGGCTTGCTGAGGTCCGTTCATCTCACTGTCAGCTGGCAAAGTCTTTCATTATCCCATAGCCCTTCCACCGGCATCCCAGCTCCTTTCTTTTTGAAAACTTTGGCTCTCCTTACGCTAATGAAATAGCACTGCTCTAGCATCAGCATCGCTTGGTGGTACCAGACTCGCAGTGCTCGAGTGAAAGGTGAAAGCTGCAGCATCCTTTTTGAGGAGGTATTGGGTACACTGGCAACTTGGGGCTAATTTCCCCCTCTGTGCCCTGTGTTAAGAAAGGTTGAAACACAAATGGAAATGTAGTATGTGGCCTTTACATTAAGAGAGGCCCTTACAGAGCAACTACCAAGTGGTTAAGAAATGCAAAAGTGAGTATGGTGTTTGCTACAGCCTAACACCATTGGCTAAGGGTGATTGAAGGGAGATTTCCTTGCATAGCTTTTACTAGTCACTGCTGGAAAAGAATAGGTATTGATGCCTGGGATTTCCTGGACAGAGGCTGTAACCTGCCAGATTTACAAGGGAGACAATCCAGCCGCCAGGAATTGGTTTAAATACAACAAACGAGTTCCTTTAGTGACTTAAGAGTCACTGGGATGCGGATCTCGAGAGATAATGTAAGGAGAGATCTTGAAAGGAATAATTGTGGTGTCCAGGCAGCTCAGGGTTTCCCTGCAGCTTGTGCCAAGGGCTTGAGCTGGAGGTGTGTTGGTGCCAGAACACTCGCAGAAGGGCACCTTCTCCATGCTCAGGTGCCTGTGGTTAGGTTTCAGGCTACACTGATTTATCGGCTGCTGATTTCTTAGAGATGTGCCACAGACTCTGTAAGAAAAAAATATCTGGGTTTTTGTGCCTGTCCATGGTTACCATGAAAAAGCACTGTAAGTGATTACAGTCTTACAGTGAAATCCTCTCCTTCCCATATATCTTAAAATTTTGCTCATGCTAAGGAAGTAACAAGGGAAATGGGTGTTGTGACCTGCTCCCTCCATCAGGAGTATCTATTGCATGGACTTTATTATGGTGCCCGACAGAAACAAGGTTAGGGAGAGCGGTCAAGAGGTGATGCACTGCTTTATTTATAAATGCCTATAGCAGGGTGTCCTGGGAAGCAGAGACCTGATCTGCAATTGCTCAAAGGACAGAAAAGAGGTAGAAATTAACAAATCAGCTGTGAAAATTATACCCTTGCCTTTCCACTTAGGAAAACATTATCTGTTCACCCTGGTAGAGGTCCAGATAATGATAAATAGCTACTAATGGGAAAGAGTAAGTAGATCTGCCAGTCATCATTACGCCTGCATCATGAGTGTTGGGTTATGGGTTGAATCTTCATGCTCTTCATCACATGTAGAAAAAAAATGTGAGAGGGGCATACGTGGACTTCAATGAGTTCCCCCCAAGAGCCATTTGAGCAAAGGCCACTTCTCCTT
Source organism: Nycticryphes semicollaris (assembly GCA_013400055.1). Taxonomy (NCBI): domain Eukaryota; kingdom Metazoa; phylum Chordata; class Aves; order Charadriiformes; family Rostratulidae; genus Nycticryphes; species Nycticryphes semicollaris. Next base: position 656,216 of record VXBJ01005845.1, read on the forward strand.
CCCAGGAAGCCCCTGACATGGTGGCATGAGGCTGCGTTGTGGATACAGCTCACCCAGCTGCAATTAAACTTTTTAAGAAGCAAAAGCTTAAGACCAGCAGTGCAGAAACAGTGTCTCTGGCATTTGCTCTCACCCTGGTATATGTGTCTTTGCTTTGCAATACAACCTTGTTGGAGTTTCGCTTCCCTTTCTTAGCACGCCTACAGGGATTAGGTTTACCCCAGTATGACAGTGCACAACGTGCTTCCCCCACAGCCCCCCGCCCCTTTTTGCAAATTATTCTATTTTAATGCTTTAGGATTTTTTTTCCTGGAAAAATTCTCAAAATCAAAACAAATCTCATGTGCAGGTAAGGGAGTGACGGAAAGTGAGTTCCCTCATGCTGATCCTTACTGTGAGCAGAAGTAGGGCTGGAAAATGCCTGAATTTTGGTACCGTTTCGATCCAAATCTGCCTCTCATTCTGGCTGGGATTAGCCAAACCAGTCCCTCCAATCTTGAAAGAAACCAGAGCAGTTTCCTTTCTCCTTCCTCCTTCACTGAACATGCAAACCCCATTCTTTTAACAATTAGTCTCAAACATATTCACGCTCTTCCTATCTATTATTGCTTACCTTAGTAATCTCATTCTATTGTATGGCGCTTCTTATATCAAGCATTAATATATTTCTCAAAGGTAATCTTTAAATACCCAGGCTGGTTTTGGAAAGAGGAAGATATCGTTGGTCTTTTCTAAATCATTTGTTTTGAGGGAGTCTTGGAGAAAGGGTTATATGTATTTATTATGAAAATGCAGTAGCATTTTAATGAGAAAATACTGTGTTAAATATATATCTAGTGTATTTATTTCTGAGAAAATTCATATTGTTCAATCTTTGGGTGAAAGCCAAGCACTTGTAATAGTTACCTGACATGATGTGGCCCCGTGACAGAAAGTCTAATGAAGACTTTCTTGATAGGAATGTAATTGTAAAGAAAAAAAATGATTAAAAAATTGGTTCCAGTGCTCTGTGATCCAAGAGTTCATTTGTTTCCTCATTCATGCACTAAACAAGTCCCTAATTAATCTTGAACCTTGGAGAAAGGAGACTAGATTGGCATCTTCTGAATACGAACGTACTTCTCATTTTGGAAAGTTTGAAGAGGCTCTTAAGCATTCTCTTTTAATGGTATTTTTGCAAGGGTTTAAAGTGGCTTCATTAGCCTGCCAAAGCCGCTAATTGCATTACCATATTTTTAAACTTCGGAGGTTCAGGTTTTTCTCCAAAAAAAAAAAAAAAGAGAGAGAGAAGAAAGAAAAAAAATTAGATTAATTTGCTGGTTTAAAGCAACTGGAGTATTCACTGACTGTCACCATCCTTAGCTGGAGCCAGCGCAGCATGACATGTGCTCCTAGGACTGGACCCAGCGGTGCCACCACCCTTCATCCCTCTGTCCCTCTGTGTCCTGCAGTCCCTTCGGTCTCTCTGCCCCAGCCACGGCTGCGCTGATTTAAACCTCCTTGGAGGTTATACCTGTCAACACCCATGCCGGAACCAGGCAGAAGGAAATACTTGTGCAGAGGCAAACCTGTCCCTGTGCTACCTCTGCTGCTGTGACCGTGTGCGTTAGAAATGCTGAACTCTCCCAGCATCAGCTTTAATTGGGAAATAAAGTGGTGGTTGTGTTTTGAGCAGCTCTCCTCCATCATCAAAACACCTTTAGCCAAGCAACCCTGGGTTCTGGGGGGGTTGCAGCCTGTGCCTGGGTTTTCTCAGGGTGCTCTCCCTCCAACTGCCCTTGCAAAAACACTGGGTGTCCAGTGGGCAAAACCCCTTCTGTAATTCCAGGCCTTTTGAACGAGAAGTAAAGATGCTGATTAACTCCAGCTCCGCCGTTCCTCTGTGCTGTGAAGTGTGAAAGGGATCAAGTCAAAGCCTGGGATGGAAAGTGCCAGCCAAGTTCAAAGTGTGGCTGTGTTAGTCCAGCTGTTCTTATTACAGTAAATAGACGTCTGAACTTTAATGAGGTCACTTCCTTGAATCTTGCTTGTGTGCGGCCCCAGGTGGCTTATCTAAGGTAATATGAATAATACGAACAAGATAAGATAAGGCTGTTAGCCCCAAACAATATTATCAGCCTGTGATTTTAGCTGCCTACCTACTCCATCCTGACAGCGAGGGATAAAAGAAAACCTAAAACTCCAGCCTTGGAGACTTATAAAAGCCGTGTTAAAACCCGTACGAGAGCTCCAAGAAGAAATATTATCCTGGCTGAGGGAAGGGGGTGGAGGAGAATCAAGGGCACCATGAAGAAAATACAGCTCACGGTTGAGGGAGTTGGGTTTTTTTTCTTTCTTTGCAAATGTGTTCTTGCTCATTTCATTGTGAGCACTGCGATATATTATCAGCTTTCAGGGAAGTGAAGAGTCGTCAGGGTTTCATTAGTTATGTTTATGCCAATAGAAATAAATCTTCGCAGTCATCAGAGCAGGTTTGTTCATGCTCCCGGCCCTGTCTAGGGAATTTCACTGCCCACATCCCTGTTGTGCTGGTGGAGCAGATACAGTTTGAGATATACTTTGGCCTTATTGATTTGAAGGCTTCTTCATTACTTCTCCAGCACTGCAGATCAATAGCTGTGCCTAGAGCACTATAATAGATTTTTTTTAAAAATCAATTAAACGGAATATTTTTAACACAGACTAGTGCAAAATTCTGTTGCATTTTGATATGTGTGGCTTAAACCTTGCTCCATTTACCTGCCAGCCTGTGTGCTCTACTAAGGGATGGAAGTCTTTGTTTCAGCGTCCGAGCACTCTGATATTCACGGTTAACCTCCAAAGGAGGAGGGACGACTCAAGATTAGAAACAAGAACCACCCGGCTATTTTCCTTTGAAACCAATATTCATCACTGCAGCCTCGCTAGAAAGTGAAATAATGTTTGTGGTCTTAGCTCAATCCCCAGTGGACAATAATTCAGTTAAAATATACCAAAATCTGTCATGCTTTTTCCTTGCTCCGTGTCTCTGAGCACAAGGAGATGAGCTCCTTTTAAATTAGCTTTCATGCTTGAAGGGTTTCCTTGTGTGTGCAGAGCCTGATCGTGTCCCCACTGAGGTCAGTGACAAATTCCCTGTTGGTTTTGGTGGCCTGGGACTAGAATCTGGCAGCAGTGTGGCTGGAGGGCATCCCCAGGGCTGGGAAAAGCCACCCACAGCTGCTCCTGTCCTAAGTCCTGTAGGACACGTGGGTGGTGTCCTGGCTCTGAAGCTGTCAGGGCAGCTTTGGCAACTGTGAAGCTTTTGTCACAATTCTGCAGAAGTGGAAGTGGTTTAACAGAGGTAGATATAAATCCTTATGGCAAGGAAAACATTTTTCAAAAGCTTTTCCGCAGTAGAAGGACATAATGAAGGATCCTGGTGATGTTCTGAGTGGTGACACTTAGTGAGATCATTCTGCGGTCACCAGGACCCCCAGATGGGGCCACTTCAGATCATCTTACAGGGAGCTAAAACCACATTTCCCCACATTTATTCTTCCTTCTCCCTCCTTCTAGCCTTCTCCAGCTCAACACCAGCCTCTCTGGGCTGCCCCTCAGCCACCAGCCTCTCTCCCACCATTTCTTCCTGATCCATGGGTTGAATTATTTCTTTGAGATATTTGCATGTCAAATGCCACAGGCAGGAATTTTCAGAACCTGCATTTTTGGGTCCCAGTGCAGCAGCTGCAGCCATGTCAGGGTTGTTTGGTCGGAAAACCCTTCGCAAAGTGCAAGGATCTATGGACATTATTACCAACACGCTTAGACCTGATTCTGGAGGCTGCCAAGCTGTGAGGGTTTTGCATTCATCCAAACTAGATCTGGATGTAGTGGACTCAACAGACCAAAGCCTTGTGGCAGAGGTGTGGATCCACCTCCCAACATCAGGGTGGCCTTAGTGCATCACCAAGCCATGCTTCAGCCCCATTCCCAGAGAGATGCTCACCCAGAGAAGTATTAGGAGGAGCTAGGTGTCTCTGTATTGCTGTTAGAGGAGAAGCTAGTTGGCCAGGGAGGAAGATGAGAGAGGCTAATAACTGAAAAAGCCAGTTCCTAAGATGTCTGCAGATGGAAAGTCTGGAAACCTCCTGGTTTTCTTCTTTCTCTCATCCACGTGCGTTGGGGAAAGCCATTACTTCCCTCTGGTCCCCCATTTTTATACTTTAACATCTCAGGCAATGCAAGGAGTTGGGCTTTTATCAACAACAACAAAAAAATATTTAAACCTGGAAGTGGGAAAAGGAGGGAGGCTGAGCCCGACATTGCTGAGCATATGGACTGGAGCCCACCCATGTCAGGCTTAAAGCCAAGTGGGGTGGTTTTGGTGCGGGTGAAAACCGGGTAAGAGGCAAAAAATTACCATGGAGCTGGCAGGTCTGTCTCCAGCAGCAGTGGTGGGATCTGTGCTGCAGAGAGTGTTTGGCTTTGGGTTGCCAGCCATGGGTGGGCTCCGTCAGTGGAGCAGGTCGGCGCGGTGGTGCCTCATTCGTTTTTCATGCCTCATTTTCAGGCCTGCCTGATTTATGAACCTCATTCTTCCTTCCCCTTGGTTTAAATTTATCTTCTGAAAACAAAGCCAGGGCTTAGAGTAGACCCTCCCTTCCCTTGAGATGGAGAAGCCTGAGTTGGTTCAGGGCCACCGGCTTTAGTGAGGGTACAAGCAGTATCCTGGGGACCTGGGAATCCCTGGGGTGAGCAGCTGCCACCAAAAGTGATGATCTCCCTGCCCTAGGTCACACCCAGACCTTGGCAAGAGCTAAGCCAGCAGAAAGTCGCCCTGCTTGCCAGCAGCTGGTTTCCCTGGGAAGCACTGGAGCTGAAATCTGGAGTGGGATGGGAAACCAGCAAAGGAAAGGGCAGTGAGATGGGGGGAACACGTAGAGAAGGGGAGCAGCTGGAAATTGTGAGGATGGGAGGTCTCCTGCACCAGCTCTGATACATGTCACTCTATCCCATGAGTGACAGCCTCTGGCTGGTCCCACCACACTCACTAACCCTACAGTGACCATCACAGGGACAGCTCTTCCCTCCCACGGCCATCAGGACAGCAGCAATTCCTAGCTGATGGTAGCAGCATGCCTTGATGGCCTGCACCAACACAGCTCCTCCAGAATCACTCCTTCTCTGTGTGGATTCGGAATAGTCACAAATCACCCACCTTTAGCTCTCATGTATTCCTCATAGACAACTGGGGAGCAGAGTCACAAGCTGAATTGCTTTGATTAAGAAGGAAAAAAGCCTGTGGACCTGGGATGGAGCTTGTGGTCAGCTATGGTGGCATGTCTGAAGCTGAGCTGTCCCCCAGCAGTCAGGCACGTGGTCTTCACCCAGGGCAGTTTGGATGGCTTAAAACTGGCTGGGTTTTGCCTTTTTTATGCCGCAGGACCAAGGTGATTTTGTGGCCCTTCCAAGGTCATCAGGATCCCACAGTGACCTCCTCCACTGCGAGCCCCAAAGGTGTGAATGCTGGAGGACTGGGGCAGAAGGTCCCACCCAGAGCTCCCCACATCACCTACAGACACAGAGCCAGGCAGGTTTTTTCCCACCCCCAACCCACATCTACCCGGGCAAGGAGCGTTGAGAGGGTGGTTGGCCCCATTCCCACAGGAGGCTCTGCCCTGGCATGGGTCCCAGTGGTGCCCGTGCGTCTTCTGCTGGGCAGCACTGACCTTCTCATGGTGTCAGCAGTGCCAGTGCTATGAATAATTACTCAGAGTGCAAAGAAGAGACTTTGTTATTATGTTTTTTTCCCTCCCCCCAGTTATTTTTCAGCTAATTTTCCCCCTGTTCTTAATTTGCGCCTCGCTCCTCGGAGCCGTTTCAGATCTGTCAAGCGCTCTCCGTGAAATGCTTGTTTTTGTTTGACTAACACGTTCTGGGGGAGGGGGACGCACGGTGCTTTGGAAGAGCGGGTCTGTTTGCTTTGGTGATAGCAGTGATATTTGGGAGAGACAGATGGAAGGCACTTTTTATTTTCTGCAGACACTTCATGATCCAAGCTGCTCATATTGTATAAGAGAGGCCAGATGCCTTGTTAATTCATAGACATGTTTACAGCATGGAGCTTCTAATAGGTGAATATGAATACTAAATAGTGATTAGTGCTTGTCTGACAGACGTCTCCCTCCTGACTGAAATTGGATCTAAGTTTGACCTTTGGTAAGGGAGGAAGGTATTCTGGTATATAATAAGCTTTTTTTTTTTTTTTTTAAATAGATCTTCTCTGCATGTAGAAAGACAAATCCTTTTCTTTCCCCTTGAAGGATGTATTTGCCCTAAAGACACAGCAGTCTGCCAAGCTGGGCTGTGCCTCCCCATCCCTGCTTTGCTGTGGGAATGGAGGGGAAGACACCCGGCTGGGCACTGGGAAACGGGGCATTAACCACTGAGTGTGCAACTTCAAGCCTATGGTGGTTTAAAGCCCATGGGAAAGATGGGATTTGGGCTTTCTGGAGAGGTAGCAAGGGGCAATCGTGGCTTTCACCCTGCACCGATGGGCTTTTCTGGGATGCTCTGGGTTGGACAAGAGCTGGTGTGACCCACAGCTGAGCACCTCAGGCAGGGGGTGAAGGCTGGTGACTTGGGGTCCTGACACAGGATGAAAGGATTACAGATGGGAGAAGGGAAGGGCAGTAAGGAGAGAAAATAAAATAGCAAAGAGACATAACTGAAGAATAATCCCCAGCACCACTGGTGAAAAGGTCCATCAGCTCCTTAAGAGGATGGGCCACAGTGCCGGGACCCTCTTCCCCTCATGTGTGGGGCTTTGCATTGCCTTCTTGCGGGACCCAGAGCCATCGTCTACATGACAAAGCCCACGTAGAGGCAGCACTCAATGGATGTTTAATTGTCCTTGATAGGATATAAACCCCAAAAAGCAGAAGGGAGACAGCACCCTAGGAGGGGAGCGCTGCTCAGGAACATGGCCGGGCTGCTCCAGAGGTGGCAGAGGTAGGAGGGTGGTCTGTGGAAGTGAAAGGCAGGAAATCAAAAGCACATCTCACAAGTAAATTTTTTAATTTTATTTTATTCTTAATTTTTGGTAAATTGCTCTTTAAAGATAAGCAAGCACAGACTTCTCATCCTTCATTAAGGAATTTTGGGAATGGCAGGCTGCCTTTGGGAGGCTTGCAAAGTTGAGGGAGAGTTGCAAGGGGATGGCTGGCTGCCAGCCACATCCCGGCATGCTGGGTCTGTGCCACTTCTCCCTGGGGACTTCCTCAGTGGCACTGCACCTGCGGGACCCGGGAAAGAGAGGAGGGCACCCACACAACCCTAGGGAACACCTCAGGTGACCTGCCCAGTCACAGTGAGTCAAAGGTACCCCAGGGGCATCTCCTTGATCACGCCTTCTCTCTCACAGCGGCAGACGTTTCCCAATCTGCTTTGGTCGTGATGTTTGGAGGCTCAGCAGGTCTTTGGGAAGAAGTGAAGATGCTGAGGGAAAACCGGGTATGCAATAGTCCCTTTTCCAGCCCTTTTGCCCACTTTAAGCAGCCATGGCAAGGGGCAGTCCTGCATCAGGGGCCAGCCACATCCAGGCAGAGAGATGGCAAGAAGCCCAGCAGGCAAGCGGAGGCATCCAAAGCACAGACAGAGGGAAGAGGGGGGTCAGACCCTACACCCCCAGCCTGGCTCCCCGCAGGCACAAGGCAGTGGTGCTTTTAATGTTTCTGCATCACTAGAGCATCCTTTTATACACACAAAAACACCTGATGCCCATCGAAGCTCACATTTTAAGGCTCCTTTGGGGCTGAGGGACAGCAAATACAGGTATTGTCCCATTAAGCTGAGTGGAGCTGTACCCGAGATAAGGGAGTGGGAGCCCAGCCTGGTGCCCACCATCCCCTGACCCTTTCCCAGCACACAGAGATTTCCAGTTGAAGCTGCTCATGGGTGTGCAAGCGCCTGGCTTTGGGAGATTCCTCATGGTGGTGGGCACCCAGTTCCCACCAGCTGCATAGGAGAGCAGAGGGTCTGACTCCTGCCACAGCAATGCTGACTGGAAGCCCAACTGACAGAGCTACTGGTTCCACCAGAGATGCAAACCCAGCCTGATGCTCGTGATCACCACAGGGTGCAGCACTTGGCTTGACTTGCTTTTATCCCTTTCCTTCCTTTCCTTTTCACTTCATCTCTGAAATTACTTGTTAAGTTTATTCCCCAATTAGACCAGGATAAGCTAAAATGCTTGGTTTGGGGGGATTATTTTTTTTTCCTTTAAAGGCTGGCTCTTGCTGTGAATTTATTGGGTATTGCTGACTGCAGAGGAAACCTTGTGGTTTTCTCTTTCCCTGCTTGTTGTTCAGATGTGAAGGTGCAGAGAATGTCTCAACCCTTGAGCGAGCTCAGCTCTCACACAAGCCAAAGAGAACACAACCAGTTGAGCAAAATGAGCCCACGACTCTCATTTCTGATCTCAGCCTCCCCTCTGCTCGGACTGGAAGCTGAAGCTGGAATGCGGTTTTGGCAAACAACCTCAAAAAAATAAATTGCTTGCTCTGTGGACCGAAAAACACACTCTTTTCTCCTCTAACTGCTGCCCCTCTGCAGGGAAACAAGCCGATAAATGAACAAGAAAAGAGACTGGGCCTGGAGGGCTGAGCAAAGCAAAAAGGCGGTGGCTCATGTGGGTGATCCTGCAGGTTGGTGAGGCCGATGCTGCAGCCGTGCTCTCACCCTGGGACCAGCCTCTGCCCAGGACAGCAGGAAAAAAGGGATTTGCTGCGTAAAACACCATTAAGGGCTTTGCTTTAGGTACCAGCTGAGTGCACTTTGGTGGCTGTAAATCAAGTGATGTGTATATATTATGTATGCATGCTGGTATGTGTATGTATATAATGTACGTAAGCCTGTTGCAGGTTCTTTAGAGGCAGACTCTGCCTCCTCCCAACTGGAAGAGAACAAGCCCACACCACCTTGCACTGGTGTTAGTGTCTTTCCCAGGGCAGGAGTTTCTGGGGCGTTCTCTGGGCTGGTGCAGGCAGATTCCCCGGGGTGATGCCTGCCCATTCCCACCACAGGAGGCTGCTTTTGGTCCAGACCCTCACCCCATGCCAACATGATGGCCTGGGGCAAACTCTGGGACCAGGTCCTGCATGTGGATGGGACGAGGGGGCTGTGGCTGTAGGGGTTGCAGGTGACGCCCTGGGAGAACAGAAGGGCAGAGGTGGTTTGGGGAGAGAGTATGGCTCTCTCGCTAAGGCTGTTCCTGACCTCCAGCACAGATTTTGGATGTGCTCTTTGCTGATCACGTGGTGATGCTGCTGTGGCTTGCATTGGTGCCCTGCTCTCTGCTTGCATGTATTTAAATCCCCTGGCTCAGGGGGCAGGGGAAATGTCCCCTGTTTTACCAAAGCACAAAATGACTGCTCCGTTCTGCACCTGTAACATTTACATGGGGGCCCCGGCTGCTTGCGCTGGGCTCCGGCCCTGAACTTTGCCAAAATGATGCTGGTGTTTGGAGCTGGGATTTTGGCTCAGGCCCATCTTGAGTAATACTGTTTCCCTTGCTTTTGAAACCATAATGCATTGCACTTGGTGGTGATGTCAGGTACTTGGGGATTATAATTACTGTGTAACCCGGCAGCCCGGAGAGAGATGTCTCAGGAGGGGCAGCCTGAGGGGAAGGAAAGTTAGTTCTTTATGAAATGCAGATGTTTTTGAATAGCTGTAATTAACTGGACTGGATGGGTTGCAGATCTAAAAGCTAAATGGCTGTTGTTTTTCAGTTTTTGCTGTGTACTTCAAGGGTCATTCAATTCTGTAGTGCGCGGTTTCAGTCCCATCTGTGCTGTCCCCAGCATCTCCCTCATGCTTTGGGTTCAGCTCTTGTCATGGTGCTTTTTCTTCCCCATCCAAAAGCTGAGGACCACCTCACAGGGCCATGCCTCTCCACTCTGTCCCTCAGCCTGGCACAGGCTGGAAATTGGCTTTGGGAGGATGCAGAGAACGAGGCAAGATGGGCAGCGTGGAAAAGAAAAACAAAACCCCCCAGCGCTCGTAGCTGAATAGGAGCGAGCTCTCCAAGCCCAAGTTATGAATTTTGTCAATGAAATTAGCCAACAATGTTTGGGAAAGAATAAAAATAAAGCAGTGAGGGCTCAAAGAAAAACTAGCAGAGCCCCGGAGTGAATGGGGGCTTTGTTCGGGCTCCCGTCCCTTCAATAGGCGGCCTGAAACCCTGTGAGTCACTGCGCGCTGCTGGCCAGGCGCGGGGCCTCCCTTAATGGGCCAGTGGAAAAATCTCCCTTGCTCCCATTTGACAGGCTAACCAGCAAAAGAATAAAGTTAATTTACTGTTCAAGTCAATTTGTTGGGTAAGGGAAAGAAAGGAGAAGCACGGTATAATAAAAGCAGCAGCAGCAGAGAGGCTGGTTGGTAGGAAGGGGTGTCCGAAGCGAGGGTTGTCCCTCTCCCTGGTAATAATGGGGTTGGTTATACCTGCAGGTCCCACTGCACGACGGGGCAGCGTCATGCACAGCCTGGGGATCCCTGGAATACTCTTTGCAGGGACAAACTGCCTTTACACGGGAAATTCCTGGTGTGGCACTCGGTGCGATGCTGGCGCTGGGGACGGAGGGGTGCGTGTGAGCCCAGCCACGTCTGCGGCTGCGTCTTCCCGGGGCTGGCACCCAGCTGGGTGTTGGAGGTATCAATAAATGTTAGCGTGGGCTGGCTCTGCAGCCCGGCATGTGTCTCTGCAGCTGGAGTGCCAGCAGGTAGCTCACCTTTGGTTTGTTTTGTGGGCTCTGCCAGGGCTGTTCCCAAGGTGCAATTTCATCCTTGGCCACACACTCAAACCTGCAGGGAATTGGGAATCACTCCCAGTGCCCTGCAGCTTGCACCGCACACACCCGTTAGGTTGCCGCCGGCAGGAACAGGTACCGTTTTGTGCAAAATCCCTTTTGTACGTAACACAGGCTTTTGCACACGCAGACGCCCTGTGCGTGTTTTTGCGGGAGTAGCTCCTGTTTCCAAACAAAGGGCTCCTTTCTTCCCAGCGAAGAGAGGTAGCTGGTGTGAGCTGAATGCATCCTGCCTCCAGCCTTTGTTCTGCAGTACCTAACACACCCCATTACTCCGTGCTTGGCATCATACAACACACGGCGGGGAAAAAAGACGGTCAAAAAAGATGGTCCATCCATGGCAGGGCTCGGAGGAGCTGCCTCTGCTTTGTCCCACTGTCCCTGGCCCTTCCTGCAGCCGGGGATGCCCCAAGTGATGGTTGTGCCAGGCGAAGGACTCCCTGGCTGACACCGACATGGCACACAAGGAATCGTGCAAGAGCCTGTCCCAGCCCCCGGGCACGCTGCCACACTGCTGTGGTTTCAGACAGGCACAGCTTGTCTTTGGAGGTTGCTGCCAAACAGTAGAAATTAGGGCATTTCTGAGTCTTTTGGGCTCTCCAAAGGGTGGGGAATGTGGCAGCAGAGCTGCTCAGCCCTTCGAAGGGGACCTGAGCCCATGCTGCAGTCCGGCTTCTACAGGGGCTTTCCTGCAGTCCAGCCAGCAGATGTTTGTTCAGCCACATCACTTTCCTTGCCACATAAACTGGTATCGGATGAAGCAGAGAGGCACCAAGATCAATTCTGCATCACACATGGTTTGGGAGGAAATTTTAATAATTTGTTGCAACATTTTAGAATATGGGTTAAGCCCAGGAATGGCACAGCAGAGGTAACCACTGGGCAGCCAACAAAGCTGTACCATCTCCCCTTCCTAGCTTCGAGAGGCCATGTTGTGACCAAAATAATCCTCCTTTCTGCTCACATCACCTTTTCGGATTTATCATTTTAATGTTCTCTGGGCCACCAAGCCCCACAGCTGTAAATTAATTTTTAAAGTAATACAGGTTTTAAAACTTCCATCTGCTTTAATGAGCTTGGGGGAATCCTGTTGTATTAAAAAACATGCATGCAATTATTTTTCCATCTTGGGTTTCACCAGTTCCCAGCACCGCTCTGAGATGACATCTTCTTCCCCTCTCAAAAGTGTTTTCCAGCGATAATGTGGCGTTGTATCCTGATGGTGTGTGTTTTGCCGCACGTGGGCAAGGCTAGAGAGGACTCCTCTAAGGACGAAGCAGTATCATTAGCAGGTCCCTCGGTGGCTTCCCAGTCACCTTTCCATTAATCCAGTTCTGCATCACAGAATTACGAAGCGGCTAATGAACAGCTCCAGCGCCGGGAGCCTGGAGGTACCATATTAACCGGACGTCTCTTTGAACTGTGTGATTTCTGGTGGGAAAACTTCATGGAAAAAAACGAGATGGTGTTTGTTTTCACAGCCTTCTGCATCTGTTTTTAAATATTTGCTCACAGTAGTTCAGGGGTTTGTTGGTTTTTTTTTTTTCTCTTTTTTTTATTATTAGCAATTAGCCTAATAAGCCACCTTTTCATTGCTCCGCATGTAGATTAACCACTTCAGAGAGTACAAAATAAATATTTTGCAATGCATGTGTGGATCTTCTGGAAAAGATGAGTAACCTGTTTCCACTGAGACAAAGTCCTCTTAACATCAGGGTTTTGCTCTAATGATTAGCACCCGAGATTTTTTTTTCCCTTTTATTTCCCTTAAGACAACTTCTTACAGCATTCGTTAACCTGAAATTTTAACGCGATTAATTCATATTTAGCCAGTGCATTCAAAATTATGTTCTTTATAAGTAACAAATAAATAGTCTGGGAATGTGCAACTTCCATCTGGTACCTGAGCATTTAGAAGATCCATCTCTGCTGAGACCAGGCAGAGTTGAGCAACTCGGACAGATTTTCAGCTTAAAAATGAGTCTATAGGTGACAGTCCTTCCTTGCAGCCCATGGATGAGCTGGGTCTTTTGAAGGTACAGGAGGTGTAGCACCCAAATAGAGCACACATACCCAAGAATCAGTGTGCTGGGTTGCCTGCCCTTACCATCTGATAGAAAGCATGCTTAATAGCAAAATCACAGTGACTGAAATATTGCTGATCCCGAAAGACACCATCCCCACGGGTGACACTGGCTGGATTTTTCTGAGCTTTCAGGTAACCTCTGAGTAAGTTGTTCCAGTGGGATAAATTAAGCCTTTCCCCTAAATCTGAGATAAGGCCCTATCTCTTGCCTTCTGGAAGAGCTCCAGCACCCACATCTCCTCCTGCCATCCCTGGTTAAGCGGTGGCAGAGCCATGCAGGGCAGCCAGGTGCCATCTGGCTGTCTGTCAGTGAAATCAGGAGCACAGCTAACCATTCACCTTAGTGGAGACCCTCCTCTAGGCTTTTTTCCCCCACATGCAAAATTTGCAGGAACGTTTACATCTTCCAGACTTCTCTGTCACACATTTTGTTTTCCAAAATGAGCAGGGGACAGTGGGAAGAAACCAGCAGCGTGACTGCACGAGCTCAATATCTTTGCCACCAAACAAGTTGTTTATGTTTATTCCTTGCCATCGCAATATTGTCACTCCTGCAGGAGCTCCTCCCAGCTCCTGAAGCAGAAGTCCTGGATGCAGCACTCGTACATCTTCATGTTGAACTTTGCTGTTCTAACTTGAGCTACTCACCCGGCACTCGATTCGAGCCATTGAGCGCAAGCAAAGCCCTCAAAACCGCTGCCAAAAAATCAGGCCCTGGGTGAGTGATGCCGAGTGTCTGAAATGACTCAAGGCAATGGGGAAGAGGGGCTGCCTCTTCCTCTGCACCCCGCGCCGAGCCCCCGAGGATGTGCCGGCTCCCCAGCTGGCCCAGGCATGGCCCCAGCTCTAATAAGATCAGTCCTTACAGCGTGTTTCCTGAGCAGCAGAAACAATGAGCCTCTGTCCCACAGGCTGCCACAGCCAGAACAAGAACCAGACTGAAAAAAAAAAAAAAAAGAGAGAGGAAAAGAAAAAAAAAAATTAAAAAAGAAGGTGGGGGGAGAAAGATCTTCATCTTTCAGCAAAGCTGCACTGCTATTCACCTCCCGCCTTAGCAAACTGGAATGCTCTGGTGCCTCTGCCCGCAGACAGAGAGTAAGTTATCGTGCTGGTGAAGGACACCCTGGTTTTTTTCCAGCACAAAGCCTAAACCACCCCCCTCCAGGGACCCCTTGGCCTCCTCTCATGCCTGCATTTCCAGAGCCGGTGACAAATTCCACATCACCACAAAGGAATTTCCTTTCCCTTGCAGTGATAAGGGACCAGCAGGGTGAAGCAGGGCTGTTCCCCTCCCCCGCCCCCCCACCTTCTCTGTCCCTGGCTGGCATCTCCTGCCAGAGGGAATTGCCCTGCAGCCCCAGGGGCAGGGAACAGCCTCCTGAGGTCAGTGGTGAAAGCGTTCGTTAGAATATTAGTTATCCAAGGATAAGCTAATGGGTGAAATGGAGATCAAGGAATGGTTGGACACCAGACTGTCTTAAAACCCTGTTTTGCTGTTGTTTAAGGCTTTTGCCTAAATGACAGCTGCAGGTTCTTGGGGAATTTGATCTTTCTCCCACCCTCGTGACAAGGGCAAGCCAAAGGTTTCCTGCAGAGCTCCCTGATCCAGGCTGGCTCTCCAAAAATGCTCCAGGAGCTGTCCCAGAGCACAGCCAAGGGGCTTCAATGAAGCAGTGACAACCTCGGATGGGCCATGCTGCGTTGGTCCCACTGCTTGTGGATTTCGCTTTGGAGGGGACTTTAGGAGAGAAGCTCCCCTAAAAAGGCCTTCAAGTGTGGCAGGAATTGTGCTTTTCCCCTGCTGCTTTTTTGCCTAAAGCTTTCCCCTGGGCCAAGCGATTAGTTCGTGTGACTCAGTAGCTTTGATGGCAAAACGCTGATTTACACCAGTTGATGAGCTGCTCTGATTTTCTGATAGAAAATCACTGTTAGGCTGTTACACTTAACCTGTACTAAACTGTGCATGAATGATTTATTGTGTACGTCTCATGCAAATGACATTAATAGACTCTGTCATACATAGGAGAAGATGCTAGAAAATTACTAAAAGCTGCTACACTTAAAAATGTTTCAGAAGAAAAGAATGTCTTATATTGTGTTACCTGAGAAATACATCTGGCTCTCCCCTTGAAGGCACGTACTTGAAAGAACGGTGTGAAGGCTGCGTTGCATTGCGTTGTGCATGAAGCACCTTGAGGCTTGAACAGAAAAGCTACAAGAAGTATTTTAAAGGAATATATATTGATAACCGGAGCTGCATTACAGTGAAGGAGACAACTGTTTTCCTCATGTATCTCGTTCAACCCAACTCGTAATCCAGGAGTGTTTGATGACTTCAGGATCAGACTGCAGAGAAGAAACAAACCAAAAGCAGTCCTGTCTAATTAACTGAACATATTTACATGTATAAAACTCTCCTGTAGTCCTCATAATGACTAATGCATAATTATGCACAGACAAATCCCCACAGTAAACACAAATATTTTTATTTGTGATTATTTCTCTCAGGAGAGCTTAGCAATTTGTCAGGGTTTCACCAACATTCTCAGCTGAGCTGAGCGAGGTGTGGGCAGCAGGCGCCTGCCCAGGGTCACCCCAGGAGCTGTTTTAACCATGCAGGGATAGAGGTGGGCAGCCTTTGGCTCACAAACCATTTTTGTGTTGCGAAAAATGGAGCTTTGGGTCAAAGCTAAGTATTTCGCAAGTTTATTCCAGCAACACAGCGGTTTCTCCCAAGTTCAGAAAGCATTCCCCATCTTTTCCTACTACAACCCCCTTCCTTGTGCACTGCCTCCCCCAGACTGCTGGGATGGGAATGGGCTCGTGTGTACTCATCCTGCCTAGATGTGATGGTACCAGGTGATGTTTGTGCACCACAAAAAGCCATCTCCCCGTGGCTCCTTCCTCTGCCCATGTTCAGTCATTTGAATCGCACAGCAGGTAACTACACAGTTATCAGAAGTGCTGCAGGAGGCAAAGAGGACTGGCATCCTCGAGGATGTGGTAACCTCCGGCACATTGTGGAGGGGATGTCTGCAGAGGAAGGGGACATCCTCCAGCTGGCTTGGTCCCTATGCTAGGAGAGGTCTAGCATGGACACAGGAGTTTCCTGTAGGGAAATATCGTATTCTCCCTCTGCCTGCAGGAGAAGAGATAAAAAAAAAAAAAAAAAAAAANAAAACAACATGGGAAAAAAATAATCCTTGTAGCCAATTCAGAAAGATCTTAGCTGGGATGGAGGAGTCTGTTGGAATGTTGATCCATGCACCATGCGTGCTGGTGAGCCAGAGGAGCGCTGAAGCAAGAGCAGTTGCAGGGTATGAAAGCGTAGTTTTAAAGTCTTTCCCCTGGCCTCAGTGAATGTGAGATTCTCTCTTGAGTTCAGCTTTTGTTGTCCAATGGTTTGCCCCAGGGCATTTCACACCTCAGCTGCAGGGATGTCCCTTAGGCACAAGCTGACCGAGGCATGTTTGACAGCAGTTCTGATGTCCCCTGGTTTCAGTGGGGTATCTATGAGAAAATCCATAGTGTGCTGCTCTTACACAGCACGGGATGGTGGTCTGGAGAGAGGTGGGGGAAGGAAACCAGGAGGTAGCGTTCCCGAGGCAACACCATAGCTCTTTGCAGGCAGGTACAGGCAGTGATGGGCTTATCTGCCCGGTGTCCCAAGCTGGATGGACATGTGGGAGCTCTGATGACCACCTGGGCAGTCCCACTGGTGTCTCATCTCCTCCCTGACCGTGCCACCACTCTGCCTGCGCAGAGCAGTGTGGGCATCTCACCCTGCACTGATGCCTGTTCACCACAAAGAGCCTTCCTGAGCCTCTCAGGAGTCACCAGGCTCTTGGTCTGCTCTTTGAGTCCTCTGTGCCATGTCATCTTAATCCATGGAGTCATGCAACCCCTAGTGATAAATTCATCACTTAGTCAATGGCTTTCCTCCTAAAATCCTCTTCAGGGAACAATTCTCCTATGTCTGATACAGTGACTAATTGATAACTTTCTTTAAGGGGACTGCACGATAACTTTCTTTAAAGCAGTATATTATGATCAGTGGGTTTTCCAAGGAGTGTGCTGCTCTCTTAATCCTCACCTTCATTATTTTAATACCTCTGTAAAATGGCTTTCTAATGGATCTATATTGCCATAAAACTTTAGGGATGGTAGGTGGGTGTCAATAAATTCTTTGTGATCCCAGCGACTGCGCCAGCGGGTAGGGAGCAAAGTGACAGGCTCCGAGGAGAAGCCAGGTTTTGCCTCAGGACTGCATCTTCCAGTGGCGTGACCTTCCCTGATTTGACCCCGTCCTGCTGTCTCTGAACACCTTGCAAAACTTCATTAAGCAACATGACTAGTACCTGTCACAAGCAATTCTTTCTCTCCCACCTCCTCACCCCAGGGATAAATCATATCAGCTCTGTCGAGAACACGGAAGCTGCCCTGGGTATAATCCAGCCCGAAGTGTTGATACCGGGTAAGTCTATGCAGAGTGATAGTCATGACATCAGAGCATTCTCACCCAAAGATCCCAAGGCAGGCAGTAAATGTACATTATACTTGCATCAGCCCCCTTCAAAGTGTTCTCTGCTGCCAAGGCGATGGAAGCAGCAGCTTAATCCAAGAAAGAAGGAAGCGGATGTTAACGACCTGCTGAAAATAGGGGGATATTTTAGAGGGGTCAAATTTTCCCAGGACACTGGGAGAAACTCTTTTACCGTTGCATCCATCCATAGAATCATAGAAACATAGAACGGTTGGAGTTGGAAGATTATCGAGTTCCAACCCCCCTGCCCTGGGCAGGGACACCCCCCACCAGACCAGGTTGCTCAAAGCCCCATCCAGTCTGTCCTTGANATGTTGAGCTCTCCAGAGCTGGACACAGTACTCCAGGTGGGGTCTCACCTAGTCTCATCAAAACTGCCCAAGAATATTTTTGTCTCACCCAGGTTCTGGGGATATAGGAACTCCTTTTTACCTTGGACATTGAAACAGAGGGCCTGGGAATTGCTTAGAAACAAGCTGCAGCCATAGGCGTTTGCTGTGCCACCATCCTTGGCCTCAAAGAGCTCCCGGGAAGGAGAGGTGTTAGAGGGAGAGTGATCCCTGCACTTTCAGCAGGTGGGGGACAAAGGAGGCCCCCACCAGGAGTGCAGCAAACCCAAGTCAGACGTGTCGGCTGGTGTCATTGCTAGCATTTGAGGTCAGATGTGTCATTTACAGTGGTCTTGCTGCAAAATCCCACCAAAGGCTGTTGTTTGTGTAAGGAAATGGTGGTTGGCTGCCAGTGAGGTTACAAAGGTAGTAAGGGGACAATGCCTGGCCTTAAAACTTGGGGTTTCTTTTTTTTTTTTTTTAAATATTTCCAGGTTCTTTAACCACTCTTTTGATAGCTGGTGGAGTGCTAGAAGATATCCTGCTCCCTACCACTTGTTTCAGAAGAATTTTCATCCCTGGGGTTTTTCACTCTGGTGCAGCTGTTTGAGCTATCCATGTCAAGAAAGGTCAGACTGGTATATACAGCGAATTAACCTTTTTGTGGACTGCCTCCAACTCTGCTTTATTTCCATTGGGATAAGAGATTTGCAAATAGGTAGGAAAACCAAAAGCATCCCGAGTCTTGAGCACATCAGGAAAGTGGCTCCAGTGCTTTCCATGCATGTGTGAAGCTCTCTGTGGGATGAAGATAAAAATCAACAATCTGAAGAAGCCTTTGTCTAAAAGGTCTTTTCAGCAAAGAAGCACTGTCACCTTCTTCCCAGTTGACTGAAAAGGTTGGGCAATCAGGATTTTTCCCTTTCCTGCTGTAGGATTTTTATTACAGACACTTGGCTTGGTGTCCCTCCCGTCAGCCTGCCAGTGCCAGATGTAACAACATCAGTATTTTACTGGGGCTTTGCACCCTCAGTGGTGGGTTTTCTGTAACATCTGCAGCCACGTCTGGGTGATGAGCATCTCTGTGCCAGCAGAACATGCGGTCGTCTTCCCTCTGCTTGTCCCAACCCCCTTGTACCAATAAATGATGTCCGTGAAGGTAAAAAAAAGAGCAAGAGAAACCTATTGTTGGAAACTTTAACTATCAGGAGGGTGATGCATCTCTGTGCATTTTTCCAGCCTCTAGACTTAACTCACGGTGCTGCGTTCGCACGTTTCAACCTCTAAAATATTGCTGACTCCCCCAGAGTAAGTTATAGGGTCAAGTCCTGGGCTCTGCCCTCTCTGCTCAGGGTAGATTACGTATTTAATGTTAAACAACAATTGATAATAAGCAGAACATGTTACAGCAGCTGCGTGTGCTGTGGCAAGGAGGGTAGAGAGTCATGCGCTTCTTGCTTGCTTTTTGGCCTCGGGACACTTGTGTTCTTGTTTATACAATAGCTCTGCTCAGAGAGCAAGAATAAAAAATACCTTGTTTTTCCCCCTCGCCAGATTGCTGTTTAGCATCGTGCTACATCTCTCTCGTGGGAAATACAGGTTGGAGACTCTCAGGTGGGGGAGGGAATTGAATCCAGATGTTACGTTTTCTGGGCAAGTGTGTGAAGTCATGGGTTATTACACAAAAAAGGGGAGCCAGCTCATCCAACCTAGGGTTAATAGATGGGTTTTCAGGCTCCTGTGATGATGCTTGCTGATGTTAAATGTTTGTGCCAGAGATGGGGAGGAACTTGGGGTACCGAGTTTTCAGGAGTTCTTTCGGCTGCTGGGCCAGCGCCATGGAGAAGGCATTTCATAGCTGGATACTACCACCTTGGTGCTGGTTGTCTCACATCACAGCATGGTCCCACTAAGCAGGCATAAAATAGGGTTTGTTTGTTTGGGTTTTTTTTGCGTGAGAATGTGGGGGGGAGAAACACAAGTTATCAAAATGAGTTTTTCTGTAAAAAGAATAACCTCTAAGTTCACTTAAGCATTCACCCTAAAGATGCAGTTGTTGGTGAGGTGCCCCCCATCCTTCAGGGGGAATACACACAATGCAAGTGTCTTGCACATCCCTAACTCCCTTGGAAACCTGGGCAAGTGGCTGTTGTGTCCTGGATCCTGACCTCTAATAAAACTCTGCCTCTGAGAATCAGCTCAGAAATGGAAGTGTTTTCCATGTGTACCTTCACTTTGTCTGGACCCTAGGAAATCTTCAGCATCCAAGACCAGACTGTCCTCAAAGCATGAGGTTGCATCTGCTGTTAAAGCATGGCTAAGTGCTGGTGCAAGGCCTTGAGATGAATTTTGTGTGGGCTTCTTATCGCTCGGTGAGAAGTGCTTAGTGACTGGCTTCACCCACTTCTGCTCTTGGTTGGATCACTGGAAAATAAGCAAGAGGTGTAAAGTCTGCAGTGGAGGAATGCTTTGCGTGAAGACTTCTGCTGAGCTTAGCTTTGTCTCTCAGAGAAGATAACACCATATCTATGCGACTCCTCACACCTGGGTCCACCCAGGCTCAATGGGTCCAGCCCCTACAAACATTTTGGTCACAGCCCTTTCCCTGAGACATGGGCATAGCAGGAAATTTGAGGTTCAGGAGGCAGCGGTGCAAGGGCAGGAATTCCTTCTCCTCTGCCAGCAATCAAGTGCTGGCATCGTATGTCCCTTTTCCTTCCCTTCACACTCCATCACATCTGTTCTTACTCATGTGTGAAAAAAAAAAACCAACCCAAAAAATAACAAAACCAAAAACCAAAACCCCTACCTGAGTGCTAGGGGGATAGGGGGAAGGAGAGAGTTCAAAGGCAGCAGCAGATGCCTGAACCGATGGCTCCCATGATGGAGCAGCTACGAAAAATAAACCTTAAGGAGAAGCCTGTGTTCAGCCAGGGCTCTGCGATGGTGCCTTGGCTCAGGACAAGGGGACTCTTTGGGGACAGATGGACTGTATGTGGGGACAGGAGCCACCAGCCCCTGCAACGCTGCAGCCCATGGCACCATGAGCAAATGCTCCCAGGGAGCAGGGAGGGCAAAACCCGGGAGGGAGACCAAAGCAGGGGGAAAAAAAAATAAAATTAAAGTTTGCATTGGATAAAGCCCTGTGTTTAATGGTAAAAGAGCTCAGGTTTACTCAAATGCGTTTTCAGCTGTTACTGACAGTATTTTTGAACACGGGTATCAAAAACAAGGCGCTCTCTGTGTCTGCGCGGCTGAGGTTACATCACGCTTTTAATGGTAATTTTGCCAGGGCCAAGAAAACGTATTGGTACACAAATCACTTTCAGTTTTATTCCACTTTGACATTTCAGGGTCTCCAGCAACTTGGCATCCCTCTGCAGAGGCCGCCATTCCTGGAAATATTTGTGTGTTAAAAGTTTGTTTTGAATTAGAAATATTTGCACGTTCAGAACAGGTAATTTAGGTAATTTAGGGCCATGTTTGACCAGGAAGGTTCCTGTGTGTGGTTGCTGGGCTGAGCTGTGGGTGGAGGGCAGCCTCCTGTGGGGAGGGGATGAGGATGAGGATGCTTGTCCCGGATGAGGCGAAAAGGGCCGCGTGGCTTTACCTGTTCCGCTTATTTGGGGTTGGTGGCTTATCAGAAAAGCAAAATCTCTTTCGAAAGCAGCAGTGTGGCAACCTCCTGCTGCTCCGGGGCGGTCTTTGTGGGAAGGAGTCAATGTAGGTGCTGACCTACATTTAAGAGGAGCGAAGAAGGGGAACTGATGGCTCCGGTGCTGCTCTTGGGGTTTGCACAAGCCGAGGGGCGCGAGGGCATTTTCGCTTCAGTCCAGGCGTCTGAATTCACTCCTGAGAGAAGGTGCTAGACTGACATTCAAACGTGGGGGAAAGAAAAAAAAAAAAAGCCTTGTTCTTGTTCTTCATAATTTTTCCCTTTCTTCCTGCAGGTGAAGTACAATGGGACATTTAAATCTGATTTTTATAACATTTTGCATATATCTAGATCATGGTATGACCTGGAGAAGGCACTTTGTTCTGACTACAATGATATGATATTTCTTTTTTTTTTAATTATTATTAATTATTATTTTTGTCTTCCACTTAGTTGATATTGTTGTGCATTCTGGCACAATATGGGCTCCCTCCAGTGGTCAAGGGACTCGGGGCTCCCGCTTGCCCAGGCGCCCAGAGCTGGCAGGGTGGCTTGGGCGCGTGGCATCACAAATCAGAATAGAAATCAGATTGGGATCGTGTTTTCCTTCTTCTCTCCAGTCTCCCAATGTGTGTGTCATCCCACCCGCAACGGTAAACGCCCTGCTCCGTAACCCACACTCTATTAATATTTAAGTGGCAGGGCCTGCGCAAGCAGAGATTTCGGGCTGTAGAATTCCTTGCCGTTCCAAAACGTTGGCTGCAGAAGGGGGAGAGGAAGGAGGAGAGGAGCAGGAATGGGAGAGGATCTGCTGAAAGACATCGACACAACAATTTTTAGGGGGGGCCAAAAAAAAAAAAAGGAAAAAAAAAGGCTCATTTTTTGCATTCTGATTTTCCCCTGGTCCTAAAGAGAACAGATCCTAACTTTCTTCTCAAACCTAGCCCCCGTATCCATAGGTGTGTGTGGCTCTATAGGTGCCCGGGTACGGGGGGTACATCCCACCGCAGCAGGATGTGTCTCCAAAGGCGAAGGGGCCCTGGGGGTGCAGCAGGACCCTGTTTAATCCCACCACCCGCCTCCACCATCCCTTCGCCGGCCTGTTCTGCCCGCTGCGGGCCGCCCACGCAGAGACACCGCCACCCCCCCAACCTCCACCCCCCGCTGGGGTTTGTAGAGTGGGGGGCTTGTATTCACGGGGGGGTGGGGGTGTGGTGTGAATGCACTCAACACCCCATTGCGCGGGGTGCTGGTGGTGAAGCAGCTCCTCTGACCCCCTTGCGGGGTGGAGGGGAAGGACGGCCACTCTCCCCCCGCCACCCTCCCCCCCGAGGAGCGTGTGAACGCATAGCCACGCATTTGCACGGGGGTGTCTGTGTAAAGGCACCGACCCCCATTATGCACGGGGAGAATACAAGGGCACCCGTTCGCATGGTGGGAGGGGGGTGCGTGTGCATGAACCCCTCTGCACCCTTGGGGCGGA